>JAAGVU020000036.1:14384239-14398559 GCA_011763525.2 Mormyrus iriodes | reverse complement strand
TCTGTGTGTGTGTGTCTGTGTGTGTGTGAGTGTGTGTATGTGTGTGTGTATCTGTGTGTGTTTATCTGTATGTGTGCATATGTATATGTGTATCTGTGTGCATATGGTGTGTATCTGTGTGTGTATCTGTGTGTGTGTGTGAGAGGGAAAGCAGGGTTCTTTTCTCAGCTGCGTAATAGATTCCCATTTAAATATGATGGGCTGTTTAAAGCCTTTGATCACCCTGGGAAATTTAGGCCAGTAGCCCCAGTCCGCATGGACATTTTTGACTGCTTGCCCCCGTAATGCAGACTTTCTTTGTGTAAGATAAAAAAAAAAAAAACATAACGTGATATCTTGCCCCCCCCCCCCCAAACAGGAACCCTTCACCACATTCTTCCTGAATGCAAATAGCAACAAGTTTGACCACCCCGACCGCACATTTTCATCCATCGCCCGCTCCTGGAGGAACTGCCAGCGGGACACCTCTGACGTCAAGGTGAGGAGGGTGGGGCTTTGCTGCCCCCCCCCCCCCCCGAGAAACCGCCCGCTTCCCGTGCACTCCACTTATTACACAGCTAAAAAGGCAGCTAGCAGGCGGACGACGATTTGACTGAATACAAGCACATTACAGCCATGAGATTTACACAAGAACTAACTAAAGGAGTATAATGACATTATGTGTAAATTATCAGAAAGTGGAAAAAATTTTCAGAAAAGCTGAGTTTTGATAAGCTTGGCTTTTTCATTATGACTTAAATTTTTCATTTGTGGGAGTTCATAAACGGATTAATCTCAAAACTATATTAAGCTATCCCATTTGAAACTGGCGATTACGTGGCTGATTTACATAGATATTTGTATTTATGTAATTGAAAATCAAACTGGCTCACATTAATGGCTGTGAGTACTTTATTAGTAACCCGCAATGATGTCATAAATGATAATCGACACATAAATCCTAACTATGTTACTTCTGATAAATTGCAAAAGAGGATTATGTTGTGCGCTAAGCTCAAATGCTAAAGACCTCCAAGATCCAGTGCTTTGGGGCAAAACGATAGTACAGGAAAATGCACTAAAGATCTTAAAGTGGAACTAGAATGGGGTGAAGTATAGGTGGCTCTGTCCCCTGTTCCCCGTAGGGGGCGCAAGTAGATGGTCCGGGACAGTGTGGCTCATCTGCAGCACGTAGCGAGAGCAGACTGTGACCTCATACTGCCAGGCTTTTCTAGAACACCCGGCACTGGGGCAGGGAGGCCCAGGGCCATCGATAATTTATTACTGACAAACTCTGTTTAATGTGTACTTCTTTATGTCCTGACAAGGCTTTTATGAGTCCCGACCAGGGACGACGGCCAACAGCATGACTTCAAAGCCGCTCCGAACCACTTGTGCGCCTGTATCGCGTATTTCTCGCGCACAGCTTGAGTTCCACTCCAACATGCTCTAAGTTTGGGGGAGTGTGTTCTAGCCAACCCTCCATAATTTATCAGTGCGATGGTCATGGTCTCGGTTACTTTTTTGGCCAAATACTGCAGCAGCACCTTGGGAGAATGCAGGTTTTCGGAATCTGGTTTGCTTTTTGCCTGTAGGGTGATTTTTGAGGGTCTAATTATTACCAAGTCCGTCGAGCTAATGGAGGACCCATGTGACCTGCTGAAAGTGTAGTCACGGTCCTCGGTTAACAAACCTGCTCTTGTGGTTTCCTTTCCATTCTAACATCTCATCCAATGGCATGGCAACGTGTGGAAACCCAGGCTGCCAAATCTGGCCATGTGACCAAAGAGGGGGTTGTCGTGTTTTTATATGACTGAAATTGTGTTAGCAGTGTTAAATTTACATTTTATGTAAACATAGTTAAATGCATTCCAACGCTTAGTGCCCAAGAGAATAGCTGCAAAGCAAATGCAGGGCAGAAGTAATAAATGTGAAATCACTCAAAAAAGGGCAAAATCTGCATATTTATGAAGGCCGCGATTTGATTGGTCAGAGCCGGCCCTTTATTCACACCAGCTTGCACTCTGGATGAGTTTAATTTGAGTTAAATGGCAGGTGCTGTGTGCGAATGAGCTGACGGTGACCTGATGTCCCAGGCCGCGGGGACGGCACCTGAGGGACAACTCGCTTTAATATCGAGGGCACCCAGTTTATAAACTTCTCCTACCCCCGAGTCATTCCAGAACGGGACTGGGATTAAAACCGGCAGATGATCCAGAAACGGGTCGCCCCCTGCAGTCGGATGACGTGGGAGACGCAGTGGGGAGGAGATGCAGATGCACTTCCGAAGTCATCAGCATTGCAGACAACACCCCACCCCCCCATTTCCAGCAAAGCTGCGGGGGTTCGACACCCGCCGGGATCCCTGCCGCCGCAAGGCGCCGCCAGGAGCAGCTGACAAGACGTCATGGAGACGACACAGCGGAAAGCGGCGCGGTTAATGTGGCCTCCGTGATTGACTCGTTAGCCCATTACGGGGATGCTCTGGCATTAATGGCTGCCAGGGGAGGCGGCTTGAAAGCGTAGCTGGCAGGTTTTAACAGCACCTCGGCTGAGCTACAGCATGGAACTTTACAAAGTTAGTAGGAATCGGGAGGGGGGGTTCTTCCGGCGACATTGTCATTTTTACTGGGCTGCATTAGTAACTGGTACTTCTAACTGGAGATTTTTTCTTATAATCTCCCAAAAAGCCCTCTCTCCGCCCACAGAATTCTGTTTATTGGGGGGGGGAAATTCCCCACACATGGCCCGTCCTGCTTGTGGCGTGCTCGGATTAAACCGGAGATTCCTGTCAGGGCGCAGGGTTCTGTTAGACAGGCGCGGGGTCACATTCCTGACACGCAAACTCCCCCCATGTGTAGGGGCATCTCTCACAGTGCATTCTGGGAAACTTGTGCTTCCCAGGAATGCTGCAGCTTTGGCTGGCCCCAAGGTCAGGCTGGTTTCCCTGGGGACAGGGATGCGTGCAATCGGGGTTCCCAATCTTAATGGTGCTGGAATTGGTTGGAGAAACCTCACTTGTCTTAAGAAATGGCCCTGCACATCTATCCCAGGCATCCTTTCCCTCAGAACTCTGACTGCACCTACCAGCCAAATTATTCCTTTGCTCTAATTGCCATGACAAGCCATGGTGTGTAATTCTTCTGGAAATCTCTTTACTTTGGGCTCCTTTTATTGCTCTATAGATAAAACTGGGAGGACTTGAGCATCCACAGCCCCAACCTCCACACCTGTTAAGAAACCTATAAGCCAGTCATTCTGGCCTCTTGTGTCTCCTGTCGATTTTATTTAAATGCGTCTGATTGGCAGATGATGTACGTGGTGGATTCTGCCAGTGCACGTTGCATCTGAACAATGTAAACGCCCTGAACACATGAAAACTGTCTTTGCCAGGAGCTCATCCCAGAGTTCTACTACCTACCCGAGATGTTCGTCAACAGCAACAAGTATAATCTGGGCGTGCGGGACGACAGGGTGACTGTGTGCGACGTGGACCTGCCCCCCTGGGCCAAGAAACCTGAGGACTTTGTCCGCATCAACAGGATGGTAGGGAGCGGCTGGGCTGCCAGGGGGTGGGTATCATGGGGTTTCCATGGGGATCCTGTGGCCTTTCAGTGTCGCCTGGTTACCTGGCCTCTCACTGCATCCCGTACACTCTTCCCAGCCCTGGCAGAGACACATAACCCCGCATTACCTAGGCTCAAGCTCAGCGCTCGATACTAATGCCATGTCCCCTTGACCTGGGCGATGTCACTTATAGCACTAAGTGTCCCTTATGTCACCTTCATTCAGGCCTCATCAATCTTACTTTGATGATGCTCTCTTGGGGTTCTGCTGGATATTCCTAGGCTTGGCCCTCCATCCCCTCCCACCAGGAGCCAGGAATAGAGTGCACTCCGAGAGTGAGGCCTTCTCCCTCATCACATCCAGATGTGTCATAGACCTCGCAGTGTACAGCAGAGACAGCAGTGGGGGTGGGGGGGTCCCGATATGCACATTAACTTGTAACGGTACCTTTGCTTTTGCTATTAAATTCTCTCCTCATCCCTTTTTGTATCCTGTTCATGTCTTACCCAGAATGCCTCACTCTCCCCATTTGCTGACACATCTCTCTGCCTCTCTGCTCCTTCCTGTCTCTCCCCTGACGTTTCTATTCATCCCCCTCCGATGGCCATTATTCCCTCTCACCCCTGTCTCCACACTGCCTGTATTCCCTGCTTTATTAATGGCGGCGGGGGGGGGGGGTCTCACACGGGCATCGCCCCGTGGAGAGGAAACCCGGCGCAGGACAGTATTATTCGGCAGCACCATGTAATTAGAGCTTGTGGATTGTTGGGACGCTGGTACGAGACGCCAGAGTCTCATGTTCTTTTAAACAAGTTTTGTTTGCAAACCGAACTGTAAACAATTCACACCCCCAGCGTTAAGGCACATACTGTTTACTTGGCGCTTGACGCAGACTGGCGTCCACGGTGTCATCGTCTTGGCGTGGTTTGGGCTGACGTCACACCCGGAATCTCCCCCCCACCGTGACAGGCCCTGGAGAGCGAGTTTGTGTCGTGTCAGCTGCACCAGTGGATTGACCTTATTTTCGGCTACAAGCAGCGGGGGCCGGAGGCGGTGCGCGCCCTCAACGTCTTCCACTACCTGACATATGAGGGCACCATCAGCCTGGACAGCATCAGTGACCCCGTGCTGCGAGAGGTGAGTCCGCCGTACCGGGAGGGGGCTGTGGCTCCCACACGGCATGCGCATCGCCACCCCCTCGGTGCCCACCGAGTGTCAGTCTCACACTTGTCGTGCCCTGCCGGCCGCTGACTCATACTGCCACTCCCCCATACGAGTAACACCCGTGATCATCCCTAACATGGAGCTAAACTGTACAGATTACACCAAATGTAAACCACAGTACGACATCTCCTCTAAGGTGGGGGGGGGAGGCATCTAGAGGAAAGGGTCTTTTTCCTAAACTACCCAGAAAGGCCTGATCCGATTAACTCGGAATGTATCCTTTCGTCCCGGCTAATTAACCGGTCCGGTTTCGGCGGTGCGGCTCAGACCCGAACGGCTTAATTGAAAAAAAATGAGCTTGCAGCAGCTGGCCTATAGCGAAGGGCCTCCAGCCCCCCCCCCCTTGCCTGCCCAATATCCGCCATCTGTTGTATGCAAAAGAAGCCATTTATATACTGTCAGTTCTGAGAGCACATTTATTTATCAAGTGACCGGCATGCAAATCACTCAGAGGCTGTTTTTTCTCTATCCGCTGGCTCTAATTATTAAACGGTATGTCAGAGAGCCCCACTTTCTATCACAGCTGGGACTGCCATGCCTTTGCGACACTCAAACCTGTGTTTTTTTTTAAGCAGCCTGAGTGTGGTTACCATGAAGCCATCGGCGATGTTTGGTTCCAACATGCGTTCGGAACTGAGCGTCAAGTGACCAGAGCATCCTGGTCAGGTGCCCATCTTTGAGTCTTGGCGTTCAGTACAACCTGTGGGCGTTACTGGGAATAGTTGTGTTCAGTGGATGAGACGTCAAGCAGATGTCATGGAATGTCATTGGCCGCTCACTCTCGCACACCAAACACACACCATGGAGAGCATCAGGGACCTGGTGACGATGGTGCTGGGCTGGGAGACACTGTGATCTAGCAGGGCAGAACAGGTCAACACATACACATCGGGGGGGGATAAGCCGTGATGAAGGATATACTCCTCTTCCTCCACAAGCCCCCCCTCAAGAGCTACGATCTCGCCCATGCATCAGAGTCAACGTCCATGTTGATGGGCCCTTGAGAAGAGTCTCGAGAGCGCCACTCAGAGGCACCGATGGGGTTAGCCGGCATACGGGGAGGCTAAAGAAGTAGCGATCGCATGACAAATGGTGAGCAAGCGCAGATACAGCAACGGCGCAGGTATGAGGCCGAGAGATGAATCGCCGATGGATCAGTCCATCTGACTCGCCTGTCACTGCCCGTGTGGGGGTTGTCACCCAGGTCTCCTCTCCACAGAGGCATGGGGGGGATCTACAGCATTTTGTCAGGAAGACGCATCAGAAACATGACCATCGGTTCTGCGGTATCGATTCGTTCCTGGCTGACAGGCACAGCCCCAGCCATCCCTGTAAGAGCCACAGTGGCGGTATTAAAATGTCAAGAAATTAGAGGTCAGGGGAGGAGATAATTTTTTTCCTTTTTCCCCCCTCCTCGTGTCAAATTAAAACGCCAGCGCTGTCTGACAAGGCTGCGCGGCTCCGGTTGAGGGCCCTGTGACAGCTGAACGGAGCGCTCTTCTGTACCCCACCCCCAGCCCTGATTCGCGTCTGATGTAGATGGTGACAGGATTCTCAGGTGGAGGAACATGACAGCAACCTCTTGAGGTGGACCCCGCTGTTCTGCCACGACGTCAAGAGACAAATTGTGCACCTGTTTTTTTTTTTCTTTTTTTTCACCCCCTTTTGTTACCGTACCTTTGTTTCAGTCGCTGATGTCCTTGAGGTGAAAGTCAAACGGCTTAAGAAATTAATCGAAGGGACAAACAAGTGGAAAATCTGTTGAGTGCTCTTGTAGGTAAAACGAGCTGACTTAGCAGCCCTACGTACTATATGGATACCCTATTCCAGTCTGCTGTCATTTTCTGAAGGGTGTGCATCAGCAAAATACGTCCCCCTTCCAATTACACAGGCTAGAGTGTGTCAGTGAAATGTGTCCCCCACATGTCAGATGGAAATATTTTGTATCACTGAAGTGTTTCCCCCAACAAATGTGTAAAGTGTGTCGCACTCACATAAAACATGGGTGCATTGTATGTCAGTGAAATGACTTCCCCGCCTGTCAGACAAGACATTTGTTGGGCAAAACGTGAAGCTGAAAGCTATTTTGTTTGCGTCGCGGGGAGGTTCTTGATGTTCTATTCCAGTAAGTAACACCCTTGGAAATTCATATTGCCTCACAAAAATTCAGAAAAGGTCACATACATAAATACTGACATATTCTTTTTATAAATTTTACATCTCGCCTTTAGCAAGCAAGCCCACTCTTTTCTGTGCAGTACTGTTAGCATGATCGGGGGGGTTAGGCAGTCAGTTGACCTTGAGCCCCCAGAGGTTTGTTTTCTCCTTACTTGGGAGTTTTTGGTTCCTCTTCTCCATTGTCATCTGGCTTTCCTTATTTAATTTCTTTGTCTTTCCTTTTCCTATTTTATTCCTGTTCTCTCAATATCACGTAAAGCACTTTGGGGCAACTATGTTGTGAAAGGCGCTATATAAAAATAAATTGAATTGAAATATAAAAAGAGGTAGTTTAGCAACATGACAAAGGTCTAAAGATGGTTAATGTTATACTTTGTGAGTGGATTTCTGTTTAAGGATAATCATAGTTACTTGTCCTACCCCCCCCCCCCCCAAAAAAAAATAAAACTGATGGCATGGGGGTTTTACTTTCTTTTTTTATAGGTACCAGTTCTTCATTGTCTCTCTATAGCTCAATGTAACCTTTAAAAAAATAATAATAATACATGTTACTTAAATGTTCAAGCATTAAAAATGACCATAAATCAAATACGTTAAAAGCTACCTAACTAGCGAAATTAAAGCGAATAGGATATTTGAAAAAGATGAGTTTTAAGATGAGATTTGAATGTAGAATGACAGTCAATACTACGGATATGATGAGGACAAGAGCTCCAAAGACAGGGGGCAGCATGACTAAAGGCCCTGCACCCCATGGTGGTTAGGCAAGCAGCGGGCACAACGAAAGAGGTGAAGTGGGGGGATCTAGGAGTGCGGGAGTGTAAATATTCAAAAGATCAGAGAGATAAGGAGGAGCCAGATTATGAAGGACTTTAAAGGTTAACAGCAAAATCTTGAAATCAATAACACAATTGAAGTGGTAGATTTGAGCATGCAGTGTGCTCTCTCACCTCTGGGGGGTGCAGTGGAGGCAGAGCTGGGGGCACTGGTGATCACACGGCGACGGGAGCGTGTCTGTGCTCACCCAGGCATGGCCATCATTGCTGCTGGGGAACAGGCTTGCACCTCATGCGAAGGGTATGTCTTATCAGCCAAGCACAGGGCTGTGGGGCACATGGAGCTAATTACTGGACTGTTAAGTGCCAGAGATTTCACTGATAGATGAGGGGGAGTAATTTTTTGGTGTGGGAGAGATTATTTTATTGACATTCAGGACATTCTGACATGTTTGTCAGTTAAGAACCTAAAAATGTTCTGGCAATACAAAGAAGCACCCGCTCCTTCCCTTGCGGCTGAAGGATGGAGAGACTCCCAGCAAACACGAGATGGCTTGGAGCCAGAGGAGTTTGAGAGGGAAGCTTCTCTCACAGTCCCTTGGCCAGGTATCACCCCACGTGCTCCAAGCATAACTTGGGTGCCTTAATGTGCTACAGTTGGAAAAATGGCAGTCGGAGCAGGACGGGCAGGCTGGAGACAGCTGCTCTTGTGTGGTGTGGCTGGCAGGCAGCAGTAACCGCAGATGGGGCACTGTTCAGTCCAAATGGGGGCCCCATCCATACATCTGATCCAGTGTCTGAGAGATCATTTATCATTTTACACAGATATACAATTATTTCATCGAAGTGATTGAGTTAAGCACCTTACTCAACAACAGCAATAAGGACTCTGCCTTCTGAATGGGAGTGATATGTTAAGGTATGCAGCAGGTGGTGGGGTTCTGAATGTGCTTCATATGGGCAGTGGGTGACGGAGACAAGCTCCTCTCCAGTGGAGGATGGCTGTTTGGCCTTGCTGTCAGCTTCAGGAAACCCGCCTACATGTGCCTGAAGAGCTGATCCTGGCGTTTGACAGCCGCTGAGGTGCTCCCTAACCCCACCCACTTCCGCTCTGTATGGATGGAGAGGCCAGTCAGTTGTTTGACACCGCCCTTCTCTGTTCTTCCCGTTCCCATAGCTCCCTGACCCATATTTCATTAGGGACCCAAACACTTTCCTCCTGAAACCCTCCTTCATCAAGGTATTCTCTTCATCTGTGTTTGTTTGTGTGTGTGTGCTGTTGCCCCCCCCCCCCACTTTAAGAACAATCGCCTCTACAGGCTGCCCCCAGTGGCCCTGTCACACCAAGTTAGCATTTCGCCATCGGTTCCGCTGTGCCCCGAGAGTGAGAATGGCCAACTCAAGCGTGCTAAGAGGAAAAGGCTTGTCTTTCCTATACTAACACACGTGTGACTCTGCAAGGGGGGGGGGGCAGCCCAGCACCCCCACCCCCCCGCCCAGAGGCATGGCTGCGTTTGGATTTGCCTGCATTGTGGAGCGCATTGACCCATCACTTTGACACATATCGCTTGTGACAGCAGCTCCTGCGTGTCCCCCGCAGGCCATGGAGGCACAGATCCAGGGCTTTGGACAGACGCCATCGCAGTTACTTATAGAGCCGCATCCTCCACGCAGCTCCGCCATGCACCTGGTGAGTGCACAATGCATGCTGGGACTCCCCCCCCCCCCCATCCTTCATTCCCTACGTGTGTTTCTGTCATTTTTCACCATACACCCATGTGGACTCCTGTCTGCAGGGTCAGACGGGCAGGGCAGAGGGCAGACGCAGGCGGCAGCGAGCAGGAAATCAGCCATTGTTCTGTTTTTCGTCTCCCATTTTCCTCCCCTGCTTCAAAAATAATAAAAGTAACAAAAATCTGGTTGCCGTTTTCAAGGCGAGTGCCTCTACCTTCGGGGTAATTCCCCAGGAGAACGTTCCCATAAAATTGGGCCAGATTCTCGCATGCTTTCACAGGAAACACAAGTCACAGGGAGGGGGCCGCGTTTGAGGCCCGTCTCCTGTGTCACATCGCATTACCCCAGTTATTACTTTACCGTCGTCGCAAAACAAGCTCAAAAAGCTTCCGCCTTGGCGGGCCACAGTAGCCTGCCAAGGCCCCTGTGACTGCCACGTGAGGAAAGGCAGGCAAATCAAGCAGTACTGCTCTATGTCTGTGGCTCAAATCAGGCACGGAAAGTACATCTGGTTTCTCTACATAAACCAGCACAGTGGGGTAACCAGCACTGTGGTGCCACAGATGCCCCTCCCATCTGCACCGAAGGCAGCCAATGGGAACTTCCTCAGCTGCACCCAGGCTGCAGGGCGCCACAGAGGCCCATCCCATCAACACAGATGGCAGCCAATGGGAACTTCCTCAGCTGCACCCAGGCTTCGGGGTGTCACAGAGGCCCCTCCCATCAGCACCAAAGGCAGCCAATCAGAGCTGGCTCAGCTGCACCTAGGCTGCAGGTTCTGCCCTGTCACCGCAAGGCCTAGGTTGTGGAAAAGCCGCCGCTAGCTGATGTTCCAGTTGTACCAGAAATTTTCGCATTAATTTAATATTGACTTAAGATTAAGTAACATTTATTTGTGTGTGAAAAGATAGACCGCATGTCAATCACCAAGCTCTGCAACATTTTGAGTTCTTGTTACTTGGTAATTATTTATTGCTAATTAACTACAAAGGAGGCAAAGCGAGACTTCTTATTTGAGCAGGTGACCTACTGCTGTGTCTGCAAGAAGTTTGGAATGTAAAACAAAAAAAATACATGATACAAAAAAGAATGGATAACCAATCTTTGTCAATGTGGATAGGAACTGTCAGTCTATAGGAACAGACCTTGCCCTACAGTGGTCTATTGATTTTGTAACTATAGGATGCATTCGCCTTTTTTGGACAGGCAGAAAATACATTGGACTTGAATTTTTTTTCACAACTGTCTTCCCATTGCACCCTAATTTTCTGCAACTAGTCAAGTTTGAGTGAGCAGCCGTCTCTGGCAAATGGGCAGCACGGTGTCACCTGACTGCCATCATGTTACGGCTGCACCCTTCTTTTCTGCTTTGCTAAAATTAATGTCACGTCTTCCCTGAGGACAGTGCTGAAATGGAGTCCACTCAAAGAATCAGACAAATATGCTGAAATCAGGGTGTTGCAGTTACTCTTTCTAAGCTCTTCGAAAGGCCTGACTATCTTCCCAGTGTCAAATCCAGCTGTTGGTTGCAGGTTCTATGCCATGGACTATGGGAGCCATGGGAACTGATCTGGTATCCATTTTGTTACCAGAAGATCACCATGCTTCCTTATGACTATATGAGAAGCTCCTCTCCCTTCTTGATTCAACTCATGGCCTTTTTTGAATTCCTCAGGGATTCCCCTCTGCATCACCGTCCCTGATGCAGCTAGACCCATCACTGGCAAGGCATCGGGTAGTTTGATTGATGTGAAGTTCCTGTCAAAATACAGGTCCGTTCCCTTGGGAGGTGACCGAGCCATGCAAAGAAATGCCGTTTCTCTAAATCTCGGCTGATCTTTGAAGGTTTCCCTCCCCTGGAACACCTCAAAGTCCAAACTGAAACCATTCGCACTGCCAAGTACAGCCACTTTGAGCCCTGTTGGATGTGGCTTACCGGGAACAAACTGGCAGATGAAGCAGCATCCAGTAAAGGGAATCATTTGTTCATCAATGGACACCTTCCCTGCTCTTGGCAGACTCAGGCAGCCTTGTTACACCCTGTTTAACTGAGGTCTGATTCTCTACAGTGGGCCATTTTTTCCTACTTCTTCCGAGACATCTATATCATTGGTATCTTTTAGAGAATTGCAGGTCTTGAAAAAACAGTCTTTCTTCATGGACTCAGTAAAAATAGGAACCCTTGTCTCTGCTGCCCAGTACATTTTAATTCTCGGGTACCCATGGCATGCCATGTACAGGAACACTCCGAAGAAAGTTTGTATTTTCTCTGGAGTGGTGTTAAGGCTGTACGCTGTCACCAGTATCTCTCGCTGGTTAGTAGCTACACATATGTCCTCAAAGACTTTGGCATCTATGTACTGCCTGAAGTGCTTGTAACGGCTCCAGTTTTTGCAGGTACAGGCAGTGTTATCTAGGGAAACACTCTCCTCTAAACCAGGCTTGAATCTTCCACCATCCATCCATCCATCCATCCCTCCATCCATCTACCCACCGTCAAATTGATTTTCCTTCTTAGGGTTTTGGGGAAAAATCCATTATAATACTTGGTCAAAATGCTATTATTCTAATTGTTATATTCAAACACAAAAATCTTAAGAAATTAAGTACTGAGTAAAATAGGGTTCAGTTTTCTATTAATAAAAGAATTAACCTGCATGATCAGTAGTATAAAATTGAATAATTCTGCCTCAGCCTCTCCTTCTATAGCCTCATCAGCTGACTCTGCCTCAGTGATCCTGTTCAGAATTCCTTCTGCCTCTGTCACCATTGCTGTCGCCTGCAGTATTGGGTAAAGCAGATGTAACATGGTTAGCACGTCCTGATGTCCACTACAATGCACACTGACCGACGAGGTCTTCGTCAGTAGGTTAAGTTTTGTGTGCTTCTGAAAAGACTCTAAACTGAAGGTAAAATTCTTGATATACACGTAGTGTCACGGTTCAGCCATAGTAAGTATCAATGAGAAGCCCAGGTTTTAGAGGATTATCTCAGACAGCATTTAAATATAAGCCGTGTCCCCCGCAGAAATGAATTACTGGGTCTTAGAAGGATAATAGGATATTTCTGTTATTATCCATCCATCCATTTTCTGTAACTGCTTGTCCTATTCAGGGTTGCAGGGGGTCAGGGGCCTGTCCTGAAGGCTACAGGCGCAAGGCAGGGAACAACCTAAGATGGGGCACCAACCCATCGCAGGGCACACACACACACCATTCACACACACATGCACATCTACGCGCAATCTGGCAACTCCAGTCAGCCTCAGCATGTTTTTGGACTGTGAGGGGAAACTGGAGTACCTGGAGGAATCCCCATGGCAACACGGGGAGAACATGCAAACTCCACACTCATGGGGGTCTGGCGGAGGCTTGAACCCAGGTCTCAGAGGTGTGAAGTGACAGTGCTGACCACTGTGCCCCATTAATAACAATAACAACAACAACAATAATAATAACAACAATGATTATTATTATTATTATTATTATTATTATTGTTGTTGTTGTTGTTATTATTACTACTACAGGCAGTTTAAACAGCCTTTGCAGCTGGCCTCATTTTCACGTCCCTGATCGCTGAGGTACCTCCTGACCATAACATTATGGCTCTTCTCCCACGATCGTGGTGTTTCCCAGTGAGCCCTGTGTGTTCATTCAGTGCCTGTGACATTAGATGTCCTGCTCCTGGGTCTGTCATCCTTGAGCCCTACCCCACACCATTCAGTTCCCCCACCCTGGTGGTTTATTCTTTCCTCCTGCTTTTGTGCCCCAGTCCTTGTGTTTGTGTGTGTGTGTGTGTGTGTGTGGGGGGGGGGGGTTAGGGATGCCTAGGTAATCTGAAGAAGTCATAAATCCGCTCCCCCCCCCTCCCACATCACACTACCCCCTCCCCTGTGTCTGTACCTTGTTTTACCTGCAGCATCCACACTAATTGCCTCTCCCCCATCCCGCCCCCCATCCCGTCCTGTTCTCTCTTCTACTCAACAGTGTTTCCTTCCACAGAGCGCCCTCATGTTCAAGGACCAGATGCAGCAGGACGTCATCATGGTGCTCAAATTCCCCTCCAACTCGCCTGTCACCCACGTGGCAGCCAACACACTGCCCCACCTGACCATCCCCGCCGTCGTCACTGTCACCTGCAGCCGCCTCTTCGCTGTCAACCGCTGGCACAACACTGTGGGTGAGTGGGGGTGGGGGGGAATGTTGTGAGCATGTGACTTGAGGTGTCTCGCATGCTCTGCACGTAAACACACAAAAACTCTTGTTCAGTGTTTCCCGACCTTTTCCCTGCCACGGCACACCCTCCATACAGCACCGTTTTTGTGGCATACCGGCTGAAAAATGCCGCTCTACTTCACTCATGTACAAATAAATAAACATCCAGACCCTGGTACAAGCATAATGATGTGACTGAACAGTGCTACAGACACGCACACACACATTTGCAGTCATATCTTTGTGGGGACCGTCCATTCATTTCTATGGATGAAAACCCTAATCCGAACAATGGCAACCTTAGCCCCTCCCCTATTCTGCCCTAATCTTAACCAAACAATATACTAGACTTGTCATTTTTAGTTTTTTGGTTGTATTCACAGATTCACAGGTTCTGGGAACATTTGGGCCCCACAATGTTACAATGTTTACATGTGTAAGTACAATCCCACCCACACACACACACCCAGATATATACTCTCTCTCTCTCACACACACACACACACACACCCACACACACACACCCAGATATATACTCTCTCTCTCTCACACACACACACACACACATGCACACACACACACACACACACATGCACACACACACACACACACCCAGATATATACTCTCTCTCTCTCTCTCTCTCTCTC
>JAAGVU020000036.1:14371822-14382532 GCA_011763525.2 Mormyrus iriodes | reverse complement strand
ACACACACACACACACACACACATACATAAACAGCAGCTCAGCCACTGTATATGTCGATTCAGTGAGACCATAAACCACTTATTTGTGGATGTATGTTAGCCATAAATTCACAGGCATGGGTTGCATTAAGTTAGTGATATACTCCACAAGGACTGGTCACTATTCACTTGACTGAGACCAGGGGGATTCTTGGATTCTTGGAATTTTAAGTTGGGGAGCACAAGTGGGACCAGTCTTATCATTAGCCAATGATATGATTCAAGTTGGTGAGTGAGAGGGGAGGGGCACTGCAGGGGCCAATCAGTGATTAGCTGGAGCCAGTGCCCCTGTGGCCCCTCCCCTGTATGTGTCCCTGACTGAGACAGAAATCCAAGGCTAGATATTAGGTGTCGGCAAACAGGTCCAGATGGGTGTTCTGAGTTCTCTTCCTGGCCCACTGACTTTCCCCTTCAGGCAAGCTGACCCAGATTGTGTTTGGGCACTGGGATGTGGTGACATGTCTGGCCCGGTCCGAGTCCTACATCGGGGGCGACTGCTACATCGTGTCCGGCTCGCGGGATGCCACGCTGCTGCTGTGGTACTGGAGTGGGCGGCACCACATCATCGGGGACAATCCCAACAACAGTGAGTGGGCAGCGCCGACCCAAACATTGATGCCTGAGAAGCAATTCCTAAAAAAGGATCCCCGAATTTCCTAAAAAATGAAGCCAGCTTGTTATCGGCCAGGTCCCTCTGGCACAATTCTGACAAGCTGATGTTTTTTTTTCCCTGTGGAGCTCACCAGCCTCGAAAGAGAGCGAGCAGGTAACTTATCTAAAACCGAGGAGTGATGAGTAGGTTCAAACCACTGCAGATGGTGCCGTGATAAAAGACCGTGTCTCGGTACCTGGGATATTTTCGTGCCACTGGGCCTGGAAAACCCACAAGATGGTCCTAATGAATGATACGGTGGGTCTAATGTTCTGAAAGCCCTCCTGCGCCACACAGTACTCCCAAATCTGCAGGTGTTCCTGTATTGTTTCCACCTGTCCCTTATGTGGCTCTGAACAGGAATCAGTTCGGTCAAAGGAGGGGGGGGGGGAGGTACTGAAAAGGCATTGTTCTGTTTTTATGATTTTATGAAGTTCCTGAAGCTGTAAGCTGAAGGTCTATCAGGGTGGAAACTGGACTGTGATTCCCAATTATCAGAATAGCACTAGTTTAGGTACTCAGATTTTATAATTAACTTCTGCGACTCAGACAGTTAATTAAGAATTTCAACTTGGTTGCCTCCAATTAGCAGGGGGACAGATTCACTCTCCTTAAGAGCAGAGAAAAGCAGCCCTCCCTATTTATGCCAATAGTGCTTACTGTGCACCTTCCGGAAACAAAGAGAAGATGCCACAGGAGAGGCACAGGGACCGAGGCGGGACGGATGACATGTGACATGCTGTGGGGTCAGGCGTACCGCTGAGACGGACTGACTAGTGAAAAAGGACGCATTCCACGGGCCGTGGCGCTGACAGAGCCAGTGCTGTAACGACTGTACAAAACGACGTGTGTTAGACATGTGAAACACTACACGTGGTTACGAGGACTCGCACATTTCAGATGACAAACAAGGCTCAAATCTTGTCACCTACAGTATGTTGTTGTGTTAGCTACAGTTGATGATGTGCAAGGAGAAAAAAAGGACATATTCAACAAAAACAATGGGCTGTGTATGGCAAAACAAAGGACCACATAGGATTTGTACAAGGCAGAATGATGGAACTTCACAGAGAAAAGGATAGCGCCCTCCAGTGGTGGTCTTTCCAATTTTTTTTTTTTTCATTATGCTGAAAAGCGTTAACAAATTGTATATTTCATTGCTAGAATAATTCCAGGGGATTCTGGAAATATGCAAAAGCTTTTTAAAACAGGCTTTGCCGAGATTGACTGGGAGAAGAACATCACACATTAGAAGTTCAGTTGTATTAACAGTGGCCATTTGACTAAATCCTTTATTGCATATGCGGTCTTAACATTGCAGCCTTCATTTGAACGGCTGGTTAGCATACAATTTGTGACACATGGCCGTCTGTTTGCCGCCTGTATGCTGCCTGTTTGCCCTCTGTATGCCGCCTGTATGCCGTCTGTATGGCACCTGTATGCCATCTGTATGGCACCTGTATGCCCCCTGTATTGTGTCTGTATGTCGCATGGGTGCCGTCTGTATGCTGTCTGTATGTTGCCTGTATGCCGTCTGTATGCCATCTGTATGCCGCCTGTATGCCGTCTGTATGCCGCCTGTACAGCATCTATATGCCGCCTATATGCCATCTGTATGGCACCTCTATGCCGCCTGTATGCCGTGTGTATGCCGCCTGAATGCTGTCTGTGTGCCGTGGGTATGCCTGAGCACCTCCCATCAGCCAGGATAAAGGAAAGAGGGTTTTCTTAGGGTTTTATTTGTATACAGAAGTGGGGTTTGGTGACACTCCACGCCGAAAAGAGGGGCTATGCTGTGTGAAGCCAGTTGTGGTTGATTTCATGCCTGCTGCAGCTTCAGCCAGTGGGGTGCTGTGGTGGTGGTGGGGGGGTGGCATGTCTCAGGATGTCTGGCTCAGATCCGTGGCGTGGAAATTGTCTTTGTGGGTTTAGCAGAAGCCTGCGATTGTCTTAACAGGCGTGATAATGAGAACGACTCCCAGCTTGGGCCGCTCTGGCTGGTGTTGGGGGTGCAGGGGGGAGGGGTTTGGAAGGGTCCTGCAAGGGTGGCCTGATGGAGCCTTTTGTCAGGTAGGAGAGCCTGGTCCACTGGACACGCACACATGCCACTCAGCCTGGGAGGCTCCATGCCTCTCAGAAGCTGCTCAGTTAGGGGGGGTGGGGGGGATTGGCTGGGGACCACTTGGGACTTCCTGTCTGCCGGGATGTGGCGCAGTGAGGTACTGTGGGGGAATAAGAACCCACCACACCCCTAGCACTGCTTAGCAGACAAGCATATAGACACATGTTAATACAGCGCTATGGCCTTACTGCATGTATGCTAGATGCTAAGAGAGTAGCTTAGTTCTGGCTGAGTATACTCATGCATGCTAGGAGCTTACTGTCTATATATGAGTACGCTGCCTGAGAAAATGGACACATGCCAGGACAGATGTTTGATTGTCTTGAGTTAAGATCAAAGAGTTCAGATAAAAGCAGTCTAGTGGTTTGTGTAAGAGTGAAGCACATGGTGGCGTAACTGCATGCAAGGCTTTGATTGGTCAATACATGGTGGCATGTCTGTGTGCGAGGTTTTGATTGATGAACACATGGTAGCGTATCTGTGTGGAAGGTTTTGATTGGTGAACACATGGTAGTGTATCTGTGTGTGAGGCTTTCGTTGGTTAACACATGATGGTATATCTGTGTATGAGGTTTTGATTGCTGAACACATGCTGCCGTATCTGTGTGCAAGGCTTTGATTGCTGGATACATGGTGGCTTATCTGTGTGCGAGGCTTTGACTGGTCAACACATGCTGGCATATGTGTGCAAGGTTTTGATTGGTGAACATGTGGTGTGTCTGTATGCAATACTTCGATTGGTCAACACATGGTGGTGTATCGGTGTGCGAGGCTTTGATTAGTCTGCGTCTTTTGACAGATGCTGGCCAATATTGAAAGTACATTTAAGATACATTCTCACTCAGTCCCCTTAGACTGAACTCTTTTAACTCTGATGTAGTTTCCGTTTATGTAACGTGTATTTAATATGCGGAATTATAGTATTATAATATCGTAATTTATTTTAATATTGGGGCTTTGGCGGTGTCACCTAGAATCCTGCCAATTACAGAGTAGCTCTTCTTGACCTTCTTGACCTTTCATTGTATTGCCATTTGAATCAGCTGTGACTGCGGTTATTTTGTTACTCATTTGATGACCGTCATTAGGAGTCAATTTTGCGCCTCCTGCACAGGGAGGTCATCGGAGGAGCAATCACCTGAACTCTGGGCGGATGCGCATGTCTGCCTGCAAGTGCCTCATTGATTCCCTCCCCCCACCCCACCCCTGTGACGGCCATAATGAATCCCACAGCTTTCATTCTGAATGTGCCAATCTCGTTAATTACAACAAAGGCTGTATTAATTATTCCCCACTGCCTGGCATTTGCATCCACTATGATCTGCTGGTCGCCATACTGTCTTCTAAAGGAACGGCCGTGCTGTGATGTGGCATGGCTGTTTAAGGACATTGGCCAGAACCTTTGAAGGCCTTCCTGCTGTACTGTTGGGTGCCTGAGCTTAAATGGCTACAGTCGGCTGTTAGCATTAGCTAATCAACAAAGTATCAGCAAGTCATCGTGAGACGCTAAAGACTCACTAGACTGTGGGAGATTCCTGAAGATCACTGAATACTGGCTTATCTGGTGACCTTCTCCTTGTCAGGTTCACTCTGTGACGTCGCGCCTGACTTTCATGTCACTCTCGGTATCTGCCGGCTTGATGTTTCTTTCAGCTTTATCACCTCCTCCTTGCCCAGGATGAAGCCACCCCCACCAATCTCTTCTTCATTCCATGTGAGGGTCCCCTGTCTCTTATTACAGGTGACTATCCGGCCCCCCGTGCCGTCCTCACCGGCCACGACCACGAGGTGGTCTGCGTATCCGTCTGTGCTGAGCTGGGCCTTGTCATCAGTGGGGCCAAAGGTCAGAGCAAGAGGCCGACTCTTCCAGATCAAAAACATCATTAAAAATCATCCAGACGTCTCACACACCACGTATTCCAATATTGTGGAAAGGAAAGAAAAAAAGAAATCTAAAAGACTCATATTTGATAGACACTTCAAGAAAGTCTTTGATATGTATGTTTTGGGGGACAAATTTGAGGAAAGAAACCATATAGTTTTTTTTTGTAAAAAGCTTTTTTGGGGAAATAATTCATCAAGTTGTCATTCTTCAAATAAGGATAAAAAGTGTCTGAGATGCTTTGTGTGTGTGTGTGTGTGTGTGTGGACAGAGGGACCCTGTCTGGTACACACCATCACTGGGGACCTGCTGAGGGCCCTCGAGGGCCCAGAACTCTGCCTTCGGCCCCGGCTTATCTCCGTGTCCAGCGAGGGCCACTGCATCATCTACTATGAGCGAGGCCGCTTCTGCAACTTCAGCATCAACGGCAAGCTGCTGGCACAAATGGAGGTCAACGATTCCACTCGAGTGAGTCTCTCTCACCTACGTATGCCACACCCCCCCCCCTCAACTAAGGGAAGGTAGCTAAGGTAGCCATATCTAACATGCTTTTAAAGGTTTTTAGTAGATAAGCATTAATGTTAATCTGTTTACTCAAAGATCTCAGAACGTTTTGTTGCCCGTTTGGGTCACGGTTTTGTGAGAAAATTATAACAATAACAATGCACGAGAATAAAATAACTAGACAGATGTAATACAACAAGAATTCAGCAAGAAGTTAAAGAATAATTGCTAGACTATAATTTACTGTATGCAGAGAAACAGTGGTACAGCACAATGTGGTACAAACAACCATATTTCTAAAGTATTGCCAGTGGCACTGTGTTTAACACTGTGGCTTTCAAATGGGCCAAAAATAACTAAACGTGACTAAACTGTAACACACAAATTTGTTTTTAATGTATTAACTTACTGCTAGTCCTATAATGCTCATCTGTGGTCTTGAAAACATAGAATTAGTAACATAAAATGTAACTTGGGTTCTCTGTTTTACTCTTTGACATTTGCTGAAATTACTGCATTGTTAGCCTGTTTTTGAGGCCTTTACATATGAAAGTATAGTTGACTCACTGGCGCCCCCCCAGGCCATCCTCCTAAGCAGCGACGGGCAGAACCTGGTGACAGGTGGCGACAACGGAGTGGTGGAGGTGTGGCAGGCCTGTGACTTTAAGCAGCTGTACATTTACCCAGGCTGCGACGCTGGCATCCGTGCCATGGACCTGTCACATGATCAGAGGTAGGCGTGTCTGTCCCAACTTCCCACAGCAAGATGGTCACTGCTTACAAGCCAGCTCTGCTCATGGGTCATGTGGTTGTCAAGGCACTTCTGGGCAAATAAGTTTCTGCCTGCCTTGTTTTCTTTAGATACAGCTCAGTTACCATAGAGACAGAAGAGCGTAGGGCTGTTGGATTCTGAGGGGTTCTGCGCTCATCCGTAGAGCCTCTGCACATTCTTATCTGCCTTTTAGTTTCCCCCCCCCTCTTGTGCGGAGCCTAGCACAGAGGATGAGTTGTTCTTGTTTAGGGGTCGGGTGAAGGGTCAAAGAGCTGGCATCATCAATTACGGGAGGTGAAGGACCCAAGCACAAATTCTCTTTTTTAACCGTTTTTAATGTGTTAACTTCTTTCAAACTAGATGTTTGACCACAGCACCAGAGAGCACTGTGAGACACTCGCAGGGCACAGCAGCAGGGCGGCACTCTCTGTAAATGCCCGTCCATCCTGCATAAGACCCTCCCACCGCAGGTGGCTGTGAGCCACGTGGCTTGCTGCAGTCCCAGAGATATGCCCCTGTGAAATTGGCCACTGACCCGACCCCCACCCCACAGCTGAAAGGATACCTTCGGCTGTTAGGAAGGAGGGGCTAATTTACTATTGGCTGGGCTGGTGACCTTCTGTCATGCTTAACGCAGCTGCCGGCCCCAGTAACAAGATTCTGTGGCACAATACACACAGACAGACTGCACACACAGTGTTAGCACACGGGGGTTTGACTTTGCCACATGAAGTTCTCTGGACAATAAGCTCCATGATCCCAGCTCACAAAATTAATAATTACTTTAAGTATTTGTGCAGGTTTATCACATAAGTAGTAATTTCAATGGGATGGTGCCCATCCACACACACACACACAGACACGCCTGTGCCGGGGGCTGCGGTTCCCTAAGCAGCCCACTTGCTGCTCTCTGATTGGCTCCCATTATCCTGACAGGACTCTCATAACGGGCATGGCGTCCGGTAGCATCGTCGCCTTCAACATCGACTTCAACAGGTGGCACTACGAGCACCAGAACAGGTACTGAGCCGGGCAGCTGGATGGGCGGGTGGAGTGTGTCCAGCTTTTCCCCAGGTGAATGTGGGTCACATATGCCAGGAAACAGAGGACACTGGAGGAAAGAACATGCTAACAGAAGCAGGAAGAGAGACATTCTGGTTCGCCCGCCTCCTCCACAAGCTTTCCGCACTGCCCAGCAGCGGTGGTTGGCCACAGTAGTCAGGACGCATCCGTTTTCGTCCCTCACATTCATTCTCCGGGCACCTGATAAAGTGCCCTGTGTCACATGACCGGCGGTTCATGTTTCTACGGAGACCTTCAGTAGCAAGACGTGGGCCGTCTCTGTGGGAGCCTTATGACCTACAAAGCAGTGACAGAATGAAAAGGACAGCTTAGCATTGTAGTTAATATTTGGTTGAAGATATTAAAAACTCAGACATTGGGAGTTCCTGATAAGCTTTTATCTCTTTTCATACCTCTGGTCATTTCAAACTGTGTAGTAAATATCAGGCGAATAAAGTTTTGATGTTTGAATCAGATGCACAAAAGAAGCATTGCTCCATTGTAAGATAACTGATATTCTGATATAAATAAAAATAATAACATTGGGAAGATAGTTAGGAATGAAGTATGTTTCTTAAACAGTGGTACTGTGCTCGCTCTGTAAATGTGTGGTTTTGCAGAAATGCTGCATTTTGACAGCCAAACCTGCAAAACATTTAAATATGTGACGGACTCTATGCCATAAGCCCATTTAGTAATTCACAATTTTGACCTTTTCGAATTCTGTCAATCTGCCTCAGATGACCAGTGATTCACTCACATCCTGGAACACAAGGCCTGTTAATATCAATTTTAGTAATTTATTCAAGTTTTGTTTTCTATTGTAGCGAGATCAACGTAGGCTGTCCAGCATAAACTGCATCTGTGTCTCCCGAGGACAGTGCCAGACAGTCTCAGTAACTGCATATTTGTTCCTCATTTATTTTGTGTGTAAACTTACGAGAAATTATTTAAAAAAAACGTTCGCCTTTTGTAAATACGGAGACCATCATCACAGTTGTACATAATGTGTTGGTTGGGAAAATACGGCATGAAATGAGAAGGTAATTTTCCCACAAAATCTAGATGAAGAGAGACAAACAGGCACTTCAGAGACGTCCGTTAGGCGGCATCTCGGATTTGCTTCCTGGTGCCCAGACATGAGATTAACTGCTGTGGTTACTTATGTCCCCCCCGAGTCAGTTTTACCACTGAATTCCTTACCTGTCGTTATGTTTTTGGGCTGATGCATCATGGGGAAATGACTGTAATGAGCATAAAGCCAGCAGCTGGGGCACCGTAAGCTGTATCACATGTCAGCCACCTGAACGGAGGTCGTTAAGAGGGCCGCTCTGAGCCAGGACATGCGCACGCAAACACAACGTGACACTTGAAATCCTACAGTAATCGCAGTCATGTTCTGTTGTTTAAAGCTCAAGACAAATGTATGTAAAATGTAAAGATTGGCCCTTTGATTTGCTATTCATCTATGATACTGTCCTAATGGGAAGTGCAGCTTTGCATGCTGAGAAAATGGAGGCTCCTGGATGGTATTGTGTTTTTTTTCTCTGTTATCTTTTGTCTTTATTTGAAAAATGTTTCCCATAAGGAAATAGAAACATATAGATTTGGAGATATTATTTTAGAGTGTATATTAATATTTTAATGTCCCAAAATATGTGGAAAATTATGTATTTGGAGAAAAATATGGGGAGTAAAAAAAATGAAATATATTTTGGGAAAATATATGACAGTTTTGTTTTTCAATACATAATTGAACGTTGCAGCGATGATAAATGATAGAATGTGTTTAATTTCTCTGAAATATATGATTTAAATCCCGTATGAATTTTATAGGCTATTTATTTATGCATATTTATTTATTTATTTTCAAAATGTATATCTCTTTTTCTGTCCCATAAGGGTTTAAACATTACATTGGCTGAGATAATGAGAGCTTTGCTTATATTCAGTTTTGGATATGCTTCCTAAAATAATTTGCTACATTTTTAATTCTGTTTCTTTATGGTCGTTTTTTTGCCCCTGATTTACTGAGTTCTCGATTTTGACTGTGTCTCCGCACCTTTAGTAGGCGAAATTTGATGTTTGTTCAAAACTATTTAAATGATACCAGTATATAAAAATGGATCACTGTAAAATAAAATAATTTTCTTTTTTGTTGTATTTATAATAAAAAATAAACAATACATTACTTTGAGCTTTTGATTCCAAATATTTATTTTAAAGCATGGTTTAAAAGATGGAATATCTTATATATCAGTCCATTTGTGTGTGTGTGTGTGTGTGTGTGTGTGTGTGTGCATATACATATAATATATATATAAACTGATATGATTGTGAAAACAGGTCAGCTAACTGCTGTCAGTTTTTATACACGATATCTACATCTACACATCTATATAGCTTCATTGAATACGTTTCTGACTCACTTTTCCTCTTTATATGACGTGAAGAAATGTACACAAACGAATGGAGAGTACACTGATAACTATATTGAAGTGTTTCAACATTATGCTGGTCTATAGTGCCCTCTTCAGGTTGAAATTAAGTATTGCATGATACTTGATCTAGGACACTGTGAAACCACCACTATATGACTATCAAGCCTGTCGAAGGTATAACCAATAGTAACTGACAGCAAAAAGAAACTGGAATCATGCTGAAAAAAAATCATGCTTAAATTATACATATTCACAGATGAGTCAAAACATTATGACCATGCATATGTGAGGCGATTAATGTTCTCGTACAAACTGGGTGTCAGGGTCTAGTTCAGTATTAGATGGCAAGAAAACATACAGTACTCAAGTAGTCAAAATATTAAATGCATAAGAAATGGGTGCGGCTCAAGACCTAAGTGACTGACAAGGGCCAAATCATTGTGGCCAGACGACTGGAACACAACATCTCCGACGTGGCAAGGCTTGTGGGGAGCTCTCTGTCAGCCGTGCTGAGTACCTACTAAGAGCGATCTGAGGAGGGCAAGACCACGAACTGCTGACAGGGTGTTTGGCAGCCAAGATCCATCTATGTGATATGCGAATGAATGAAGGTTATCGCGTGCGAAACAAACCAACAGAAGGCCTACTGCAAGATGGTGCCATGGATGGCTGCTGTGGTGTGTTGCTCTTGTGCGCATTTGATGTTTTTGTTAATTTATGCTGTGAGTGTTATGTCAAATCAATAATTTTATGTCTCCTATCTGATGAGGTGCATGCCACACACATTGCAACACCCAGAAAACATTGTAGTATGCTTGACATACCAGACAAATAAGGGGTTTTCAAGTTCTGAGGCACAAATGACAGATAATTTAGTATATTTTTTTTGATAAGCGTTATAGGTGTTTCTGACAGGGCACTCTGAATGGCCTGGGCTACATATCCCCATACGCTACAGATCTAATTGCCCTACCTGATGTGACACATTACTGCTGTGATCATCATCAAAACGATCTGCCATTTGTACCACAGTAGCCGTTCTGTTGGTTTGTACCAGATCAGAATCAGAATCAGAATCAGAATCAGCTTTATTGGCCAAGTGTGTTAATCCACACAAGGAATTTGGCTTTGGCCGATGGTGTCTCACCTCTGTACAGATAACAGACATACATACATACATACATACATACATACCACATACGAAATGAACATGTTATTTACAGACAATATACATCC
>JAAGVU020000036.1:14322229-14341565 GCA_011763525.2 Mormyrus iriodes | reverse complement strand
ACTAAGCTAACACACTTTGACAGGCATAATAGCATAGTTTTACACCAACATAAAGATCATTTAAACATCATCTTCTTCGGCTGCCTAAGACTTTTGCACAGTACTGTATATCCATCCATCCATCCATCCATTATCTGCCGCTTATCCGGGGTCGGGACGCGGATTTTCACATAAAGCTGCCACCAAACCGCATTACATCTAAGACAAACACAGCTTCCGTCCAAACAGCGGTGAACAACATTTTGCTCCCATTTTCCATCAATCGACCTTTATGAAGATCATTTCCAGCAAGAATCATCATCCTCACCATTCTTCTGGGTAAACATCTTTCTCATTGCTTAATTTCCCTTGCGGAAATAATGTAAAAAAGCATAAAGATGAAATATATGCTGCAGTTCTACACATCATTCAGAGTTGGTAGCTGGTTTTTCAAGAAAGCAAGCATATGGGCAGCTTAATTTCCCAGAGTGCATGGAGGCCAGCTGTCTTAGAGGAAGACGGTAGTCATGGTCAACAAGTTCTGTTCCCAACTGACAGTAAACCTTAATCATTAGCCTTCACTATGTGAAACAATACAGGTAATGTGAAGAAACACTAAAAGGAAGCTATTAAAGAAGCCTTTAGCAGAAGAACAACTTTATGGTGACTGTACCATACAGGACTAGGTGAATGCTAGAACACAAACCAGATACTACTGTAATTTAACCAAGTACTTTGAACCAATGGCATCCATCCACCCATTGTTCTATCATCCTTAAGAACTTATTGGATGCCAGGTTATGGAGAGCAGCATCTCAGAAAGCAGAGGACACCAGGCAGGGGCACAATGGATGGAATGCTAGTCCATCACAGAGAATACACGTAGATGAGGGGCAACTTAAAGACACCCATTCACCTGAATCACGTCTTTGGACTACAGGAGGAACGCCACACACATACAGAACAGGAGATTCAAGCCTGAAACTATGGAGGTTTGAAGCCAAGGTGCTACCCACTGAATCACCATGCCACCCACAAATGGAATCAGAAGATATCATGTAACGTAGAAGTCAGATCAGTCCATTACCATTGCTGGTCAACAGACACACCTCGGAAGACTAAGGCCAAACAATGATGACCAGCCTGAACAAATCAATGTGGGACAGCTTGTCATGAGTTATGGAAAACATCCTTTGTAAGCTTTGCATGTATAATTCCCCTCCACCAGACACACAAACACCCCACCAAGTTAGATGCAGGTGCCGATACAGCTTATGACCACGGGGCAAAAAAACAGGCAGATCTGCGAGGCCTGCACCTAATCTGTGTGAGAAATCTGTAAAGCATTTATCAGCCATATTCTTACTATTGTCTTTAGGCATAGTATGACTACAAATAGCGGCTGGAGGGACCCTCCTCACACCACAAGAAAAAACATACACCCTCAATCCAGGGAATCCAGACATTTAAAAATGCAACAGGTGGTCTGAAAAAGCATCCTTTACCACAATGACCGCTCATTATAGACGGAAACATCAGCCATGACAATAGCAAACAATTCAAATGAGTTCAGAAGTTCTTCCTGCTCACTCTTACTCAAAGAACAACAATGTTCCAATTTGTACCAATTCATATTAAAATTCAATAAATTATCTTTGCCTGAGGGTTTTCTGAATCATTTCTCTTAAAATTTGCTACTAGACATATTGATAAGAAGGGGTTAAAATGAGATATCATGAGGATATCATATAAAAAATAACACAAAAATGAATTTTAGATTTAAAGACATCAGGAGAAGAAGCAACTGAGATCTTACTGTAATGCCATCTCAACAAGCCATGAGGTACTAAACACAGTTCGAGAATTTCTCAAGACCCTGTAGAGACCTTTTGTTTACATACAACAGACCTTCTGTGACATTTCTTGGATGAAAAGTCTATCCACTACACCTGAGCTTTGCATCGTTTTGTTGATATCTAGGATAAAGAGAACAGAAAAAGTATTTTCCAAAAATCCTCTACTGAGACCACAAAGTTTTGAGTCAAACTGGCCAAACAAAAGGCATCACATGGCAGAAGAGTCATGGTGGTCATTCAACACAACTGGCTAACTGGGCGAATGACCTGTATGGTCCTTCAAAGCCTAGGCAGGGCAAGGCATATAGTCATTCCAAGTAAAGAGCTACAGCTAGGATTACTCTGCTCAAAAACATTTTTTTTAATTAGTTTTTATGTCGAATAAACAGCAAAATAAATATCTGCATAAATAGAGCTAGGTCAACTGACTTTCTCCCATTACAAAGCTTTTTTGAATGTACCCTTAATTAAAAATGTGACAAAGCAAACACAGCCTGAAGCAGAAACATCAATAACGCAGAGAAGGGCTGGTTTTGACAGAATGCGCGTCTTATTTTGATAAAATCGACTCTAAAAAAGCACACAAACTAGGGCTGCCACTAATGATTATTTTTCTATAGCTTAATCTATCGACTATTTTATCGATTGGTCGATTAATCCAAACGATTAACTTTCTTTCAGAAAATCAACTTGACCGTTTAATTTAAGTTAATTGTATTTTGACAACAACAAACTGTATGCCACTACAGGACTTTATATACTGTAATATACACCGGCTTTTCGGGAATATACGCACATTATTTTCGCCCACAATTCGACAAGCAGATTAGTAGTATGCCTAAAAATATTAATGAGATGCGTAGTGATGCCCAAATTTAGTAATCTATATACATCATGCTTAATAAATTCGGTTAGCGGAGCACGCCACATGCGACACAAGCGATAAGCACTGAAGTGGCGATGAAGGAAAGGATAGATCAGCAGTCGTAACATCTTTTAAAAGAGGAGATACAGTGGTTAAACAAGAAGGTGTATAAAAGAAGATCATATAAAAAGATGCTGGCGTGGCGGTACTTTTTGCAAATTAAAGTTCGACACGTTTTTTGGTAAATATGGTTTTCATTTTTATTTCAGTATACGAATTTAATTTTATTTAGTGTCCGTTTTCATTTCAGGTTACGATAACGACACTGGTCCCAACAAGTCCAACGTGCACAAAGGCACACACCGGCCCAGATTTTAGCCTTAACGTTTTCACAAACATTTATTCAGTGAAGATTGTAATGTAGCAGGCAGACAACTTTATGGCTTTAATAATGAGTGTATTTAGCAGATACAAGTACAAAAGATATTAAAAGTTCCCCGTTCTAATGCTAATTTGATAAACATAAATAGACAGCACTCAGGGTGGTTTTGCCTGTTCTGGCGGTCCTTCGTCCAAAATAGCTCTTGTGCGTTTCCTCTTCAGATGCTCATGCATAGCGCTAGTGTCGCTATGGTATGCCATTGCACTTGTGTAAAAGCACCTTTTTGTTATGTTATAATATGAACTACTACCATAATTACAAACTGATATTAAAGAAAAACATTTGTTATAATGAACTGAAGCATTTTAGAACTCATAAAAGTAATTTTATTATAATAATTTTTAAAAATCGATCCGTCGATTTAAAATATTGATGTCAACTTATTTTCAGCGTCATCGACTACGTCGACTAATCGCAGCAGACCTAACACAAACGCACCAAGCCTACATCAGAACCGTGCAGGCATTTGTCAGTAAGCTTCTGATAAACCAGCACAGAGCTGCTTAGAGACCTTATCGATTTCAGTTTACGGCAGACAGGCCTGGAAGTGGATGAGCGTTTAAGTATATACTAGAGGAGCCAATGGCTGTAATTCTGAGTAAGTACACAGTAAAGCCATAAGCTTCATATGTTACTGAACACTAGACGAAGCAAGTATAAAACAGAGCGGTTATACCTACCATTATTATGGGGCTTTGACAATTACTTGAGAGCACCTATATCTCACAATGCATGCACATACACACACACACACAGTATAATAGACATGCCATATGAACTTTGGAGTAAATAAATCACAATTACAAACAAACACTACAAAGCTGTAGAGTCAGATATAAAAGGTCTGACAATCAACACTAAGGAATATGAGTATTCAAAACAATATGAAGCCAAAATCAGTGCCTGACGTGCAGATGTTCTGCTCACAAAAACCGCAAAATTATTTGATGTGTCAAAGGAAACAGCAGAATTTTCCAAACTCAGAAACTACATACATCAGCATAGATGAATTTCAATGACAGGATAGTCGTTAAATACCACAGAATGTCATGAACCTCACAAAGCTAGAATTTATGGAAGAGCTGCCATTCTGAAATCGCCGATACCCAAGCCAATGCAAAAGATTCATAACCTGATGTAAGGGACATTAAACCTGGAATCCTGAGCAACAGAGAAACGTAATGAGTCATCTTCACAATTTTATAATCTTTGGAGAAAGTCAAAGAATTTCCTCATCCTACAATGTGTGTTACCATCTGGGAAACATGGAGAGGGATGCTTGACGTGGACAGCCATCTGATGGGAGGTCATAATAGCCAAGTGATATTAGAGCATTCTACATTACAAGGTGCACCCTATTGTGCAAACATTGTTCCCTCATGATGTACTTTTGTTGCAAGTTTCATTCTGACCCTTGGGGTTCTATGACTTTTGTTGGTTTTGTCTTCTTATGGTCACCTTCCTCACTTTCCCTCAGTCCTTAGGCACAGCCTGACCAACGTGAGGGGATAGATGAAGAGGAGTCTTAATTTTTAGGGAAATGCAAAGAAGCGGTGCGCTCGGAGTAGGAAAAGGGAAAAGCAAGGTAGCTGGTAGATGAAGCCTAGTTTCATGCTTCTACGCAAGTTAAACAATCTTTTCAAAAGTATAATCTATAAACACATGTTGGATCCCCTTAAATTGAAATGGATTATTTCAACCCTTTTCCTGTTTATTTAAATTTTATTAAACTGTTTTAAAGTCTTACAGTATTAAACTGAAAAATGGATCAATGTAGGAAAAATTTTAACTCACTACCTTGGTCATGTGCATATCCTCTTAAAGGGCATATAACCACATTCCACTTGACATATTAGACTGAGTCTAATCAGCCCTAAATAAAATCAGCTGTTTTTGAAATCCCCAACCCAACAAGGCAACCATCTACACCCACCTTGTTAAAACAGGCCTTAAACAGCCACCGGCACTAATGAATGAAAAGATGGACATTCGGGTACAGCAATTCCCGTGTTATCATATAAACCCTGAAACAGTGTCAACAAGGCTAATTTGTATATGATCACATTGCAACAGGCAGATGTTACAACGTGACTTTGCTTGTTGCTACTCCCGTTTATCACTCGCAAAGCACCGCCTTCAAAAATAAAAACAAAACACCAATGAATGGTGTGGAGTGATACAGACAGCAGCTTGCGGTGTCCATCATGCTGAAGCCGGAAGGCAAATCCCTGACTACCACACTGAATACAGCAGGACGGCACCTCGACTTTCTGTGAGGCTAAAAGGAGCAGGATCAAACATCAGGAGAGGTCACAGCAGAACATCAGCAGTACCATGCAGAAGGGAGAACAGGAGAACATTGCGTCAGACCAGAACTGAAGAGGCCGTACAACCTCAGCCACTCCCTGTTTTCCCCCTAGTGTTAGGAAGGAGATCCAAGAGCATTGATGCACTTCCCAGTTCAGAAAGCACCATGATCCTAATTGACTCACAACTCCATCCTGCATTTCATATACAATAGAGCACTACTAAGATATATGCAATACTATAAGTGCTTGTTAACGGTTGGCTCCTGCACAAGTATAAATCACATTTAAATTGTTAAAGGCTACAAAAATTTCACTTGTTGGTTTTTCTACGCCATCTAATGGAGAAAGATATATAACAAATCTCATTTTCCTTTCCTCCTTTCATATCTGTTTTTCAAAATAAAAATTATGAGGCATATACCATTTTGAAAAACCAAAGTCCAAAAATATAAGCATTTCAAAACAGTGATTTAAAATCTTGTTCTGCAGATAAAGCACAAAGACCCTAATGTCTGTGATCAAACGAATGTCACTGTCACGCCCCTAATTCGAGATCCAGCCCAGAGCCGCACCCCTGCCCCGCTCCATATTGCCGGTGTTCCAAAACCTGTCGCTTATTTCCAAGTTAACTGTTTTAAGGCATCGCGTTTATTCCTGTGATTTGTGTTTTCCTGGGCTGTCGACCCTCTACCCGTTTGCCGGCTCCACCTCTCAGATCTCGCTTTGGACTCAGGACTGTCCCGGTGCGTAACCGATCTCCTGCCTGTTTATCCAACCTGCCTCATCGATTTAGTTTTTGACTTTTTACTGTCCAAAGTGTTTCCCACCCCCTTGCCTGGTTCTTCTATTTGCGGTTTAGTTTTGTTCATAAACGGCTATGGATTGCTCTGCGTTGGGCCCCCGGTCTCCGTAAGTACAGTTACAAGAGGATTGCAAGCACACCCGCAGACAGCCACCAAACCAAGAAATGAACTCGCCCCCTTTTATACTGAATTCCAAAGAGCTCCACAAGGTGAGTACAAGTCATTCGTCTGCAGATGAAAAGGTTCTTCGGTACTAGTCAGTCAATTCAAGAGTTCCTCCAAAGTACAGGATCAAACAGAGACAGAAGATGGCAAAACAAAGTAATTTGACAAAGAAGACACACAGAGGTCTCAAACTCTCCAAAGGATGACTGTAACAGCGGAAAAGTCAGAGAAAACCAGCAAGCAGGTAACACTCAGCAGGTGAGCTGGATATTTCTCAAAGGCTACTGCTTCAGGCTGCTCCCTGGCGCCCCCAGATGGTGTCTTTCACATCTTTCCAAGGACACAACGATAGCATTTACCGTTTATTTATTTAACAGATGCTTTTACTCAAAGCAACATACATTTTTGAGAAAGCAGAATCAGACAGTCCCTGTAGAACTGACCCGGGCCCCTGTTGTGGCACCTGTGCCGAAGAGATGATAATTTATTAATTTCTTACGGTGATAGGCACTGACACGGACACCAGAACTAACACGACGCGGCGTTCCACATGGACTTCTTAGAGCGCAAGGAATCACAAATGCAGAATACTGTTATTGCAGTGTTACAGGCTACTGTGTTGAAATGCTAGAGGATGAGAGACCATTGCGCTTGATTTACCTTTTTCTTTCTTTCTTCCCAGAAACAGAACAGAAATGGAACAGAAAGTGACTGTACATTTACGTTTCATGCTGTAAAAAAGTCGCTGTATAACAAAATAAATACATACCTACATAATTAAAAAAATAAGAAAAATAAAAGAAAAATGTCGTAGTACAAAAAACTTGTTGTGCACAAAAAGAGAAACGTTACTGTGCAAAAAAGAAACTTTGTTTCAAGGTTTATTGTGCACATATACAGTATGTGAAATCTTTTGTTTGAAACTCATTTGTAAGTCTTATTGTTTAATGTTCAATTTATTTTGTGTTCCAAATAAATTCACTTAATGTATTCAAAATTAAATATTGCCCTCTTTTTTTGTCCTCATATGTGCCCCACTGAAAAAACACTGGCCCCACCTTGGCCCCCCTGGTAAATTTGGTCTAGAATCGCTACTGGTGGCAGCCCAACCCCCCTGGGCATGCTAACATTATTGAAAGAGTGGACTTGCTTGCTAAAAGCAAGCTGTAAACTGTGATCAGGTCAATGAATCAGTTCTCTCTGCCAGCCTGTGTGAGTTGGCAGATTAAAGGTTGCACCCACGATGTCACAGTGCATAACATGGCAGACATTCCCCCTCCTTACCACAAGATGTCAGTCTATACTTATAGGTACATTATTCAGCATCTTAACCTGACGTTTAGGCGAAAATTTACAGCTGCCTCATTTCCATCTTCACTTAGCTTCCTCTTAGGATGCCGAAGGCTCAGCTCTGCTCTGAAAGCAATCAAACCTTTTTTCAACAAGCAATCAAGAGTTTACTCAGGGGACAAGGGCAGTAAACCAGAATGGCGTACTCTATCCACAACGCTGCTCTGAGTAGGATCATTCGAAGGCTTACATGAGTGACGTTAAATTAAGCTGACAGAGTGGCTCTGACCCTCTATAAAACAGCTAATTGCAGCACTTACCAGACCTGTCAGGGGCAAAGTGGCAGGGGTAATGCACAGCTGCATGAACTGCATTTCCGGAGGGGGGGGGGGCACAGTGCTGGAGGCAGCCTGGCTGTAGGGCTTGTGACTGCGGTCTCTGTCATCCATAAGAATTTTCTGTGTGCTTCTGTGACAGAGTCTGTGCTCCAGCGGGCTTCTGAGATGTCAGATGATGCGAGAATAGAGGACCATCTTACAGGAGGATGCAGTTTCTGCACATTTAAAGTCACACATTGTGACTATATTCTATTTCAATCCGTAACGTGGAACATGGACGCGTTGTGTGAGCACATTTCTCTTCCTTGTCTCACCACGACTTGAGGAGAGGCTATGCTCAGTTTCACCCCGATTTCCATCTTGAGTGAGACATCTTTTCCATTTTGACCAGTGCACCGTGCTTTTAACCCTAACGGCTCCTTAGCACTCCCAAGGTCTAAACATCTGTCACTAAGACCCTTATCTCCATGCCCCTCTATCCTGTACACACAGTATGTCATCCCTGGTGTCACATGAACACGTATCTCAACCTGGAGACTACTTCACCATTAAGTCACTCACTCAAACCAGCACTCTCCTCAATGCCTGTGTAGGATTACAACAGAAGAGATTTTATTTTGGTCAGATGTGGGTTCAGGTAACAAGGTTGCTATCCTGAAAACAGTGACTCAGTTGTGCAGGTAATTCAAGGCTGTTGTTCACCTCAACTTTTAAAGAGAGACCAGTAATTTCTCTGGTGACTCCAAACCTGTTACTAAAAGATTCATTCCCATGAGGTCACACATCACGTTATCAGTTTCTATATAATAATCACGTTTCAGACTAGTATCAGACAGTATATATCTGAGGTCGACCTTCTGTGCTGAGATTAACATGTGGGTGTAAAGCACGGAGCTGTTTTTTAAATTCTGTATAGATAGGAGGTAACAACAGCAGACAGCCAAACAACAGGAATTTTATCTGCCTTTTCTTTGTTCCTCAGCAGAAGCATATCGGCCCAGCACCACCCGTCACACCAATCCAGGTGAAATCAGGGAGGCAATACAGCTTCTGGATTTTCCTGGGAAACTTCACAACGGAACACGACAACACCCCGGTGGTCCTGCGGTGAAATCTCTTCTGGAGTTTTTGGCAGGTGGTAAGTTCTACATGTTCTCACAGCAAGAACCTGGGCTGACGCAGTGGCTGCGTCGAGGGCTTCACATCGCATCCTGACAGAACCTAATGTCACGCTAAAGCAGAGCAGCTACACCCGCCATTGCAGACAACATCTCAGTAATCATGGATAAACATACAGCCATCTTCCATAACCACTTATGCAGGACAGAGCCAGAGCTTACCCCAGGATACAGACACACCCTAGGACACTCTGCAGAGGATACCAGCCCAGCACAAGGCACACATAGTAGAGTCCCCAGTTCACCAAAACCACACTTTTGTGTTATGGGAGAAATCGTACACTCACACTGGGTAAACGCCACACACACAGATCCAGAGGAAGGATTCAGATCTCCAGCCCTAGAGGTGTGAGGTTGTACTGCTCATGTCTCAACCACAGAACATGAATAACGTTCTCTGGTGTTACTTACCGTACAGTCCACTAGAGGGCAGTACCTGTACAGAGCCAAACTGCAAACAGGATGAGACAATGACAATGATATTGGAGATTTATTATCTTCAGCACAGCTGTTATTTTTGATGTGATTGTTTGAATTAACAACACATGCGCATTTTTTAATAATGAAGTATAATTATTTAGTGAATATTAAACCTGCATTGCTGGCACCGCAGGCTATAGGCAGGAGTGCATTACTGCAGATTACCATCAACGGCTGCTTAGTGACACGGAACTCCTCGGTGTCATGGGGCTGCCTGTGACACATCAGCATGACAGGATGGTTCTGAGAGCAGAACTGGGCCAATCCACCCGTCATCTCGGTGATGACTATAGGGGCCTATCTGTGGGGCACAAATTCTCAGACTATGAATGAAGCTTTATTTGCCATTTGTACAACCACACTGGAATGTGTTTGTTTTCACATGTCCCATCTCCTTCTCCTTTTATAGGGGTGTGTTATTTTTGGGGTCGAAGTTACCCCAGTCCATTTTCAAAATGAGGTTAAATTATATAGATTCTAGAATTTAGAACGGAAGAAGTAAAATACACAAGGGTTAAGACATATGCACATATAGAGGTGAGAGCAAAGCCTGGGGTCAGTCATCCAGCAGAATTTTTCAGGGTAGTTAAGGACTCAACAGAGATATGGCTATTCTGCCAAGCATGGGACTCAAACTAATGACCTTCTGATCACAGACCTGACCCAATGAGCCATATACAGCCCCCGTCTGTACACTGGTTATTCACCTCAATGCTTGACAGGACCTCAAAGCAACAGACAGGGCGTCTGTAACTACAGTACATCCATCCACTTCCATGAACCGCTCAGCCCATACACGGCCACGTGAGCCTGGAGCCTTTCCCAGGAAGCACAGGGCACAAGGCAAGGATAAGCAGCCCATCACAGGGCACACATGCAAACACTATATGCAATTCATACAAAATCACAGAGCCAGGGGGGCAATTGACCCCTAAGGCTGCAGGTACGAGGTTGCACAGTTACCCAGTTATGGGTACTGGATGAGAAGCAGGAAACAAGTGTTCCATTTACCCCTGTCACAGCTGTGAGGCCAGTGACAATATTAATGGTATTTTTTCATTATGTGGTGTCCCGTGAGACTGCATGCATTAATTCTATGCGTCCTCTGGGGGGTCGTCAATAATTAGTGCTGAGAATCTCGTTCTTTATAGTTGATATTCTCATAGAAGGTTTCTCCTGGATCCAATTTCCCAGTGATGCAAAACAATGTTTTGGGCAAGAAAGAACAGAATGTAGCTTTAGAAAATATATGAAACATTCTAAAATAGCATTATGGGCTGTGCCAGTGAGGAAACGCTGCTCTACAATAGAGACTGGCTGACGTAGGCAAGCTCTGTTTCGCCTGTTCTGTAAGATATTCGAGTTAGAATCTCTTCACAATGATGTTAAAGCTTCTTTACAGTATGTCCATCCACACAGGCCCGGATCTGAACAGCTTGAACCAAGGTTTTTAACGAAACCCGGATGGAAGACATTTCAGAGTGGGGTTTAGTCTACGGGCAGAAGGCTGAGCAGCAGTCAGAAAGGTGTCCGAAGCCGTCTCTGCACGGCGCGAAGACAGGCAACATCATCGGGGCAGCCCATGCCAGCGACTTGTCAGGCACTGTAAGTACTCTCAGCTTCCTGCTTTGACAGCAGGCCATGATCCACATACCTTCAGCAGTGGTTCTGATCCGTTAACCATGGTGTCGAGCATAGGACACACAGGGTGAGCATATGACGGACAGACCGGACCAGCCAGCCTCCACACGGAGGAAAAAGTGGCCCCTGTGCCCTTCTGTGCCTCCCCTTTGCCCTCCTGCACTTCCCAGCTGCTCTCCTTCTTCACTCCTCTATCCTCACAATCACCTGTCTCTCCCTCCATTGTCATTTCTGTCATATTACCACCCCCAGTCTCTCCTCAGCCTCCCTCACCCCCCTCCTTTATCCTCCTCATTCCTCTGCCTTCCCTACTGTCTCCCCTCCCCCCCACGCCTCCTCTTCCTGCCTCTCCCTCTCTTGCATTCCGTCCACCACAGCGCCCTCTGCAGGCAGTACCTCCAGGATCACTCTGTGTTGCAGATGGAGCGGCTATCTTTGCCCATAGCCAGCCCCCTCCCCCCGGGGCACTGAGGCAGGTTGTGGTGGATCTTGCTGCCCCGGAATGGTCTCCTCCGTCACATCCTAAATACTCTGCAGTCTCCTCTTAGATTTCACTGCGCTCGTACATCAGCTTCCGATTGGTTGGAATGGAGCTAACTATTTGCCTTCAACTGCAGTCTCACGACTACCTGCAGGGAGTCCCTGGAGGCTGCCTGCCTGCTTGGGCTGTCAGTCATTAGCAGCCTAGCATGCTAACCACACAGAGCACGCATTTACCCTGGGGAATAAGCCATACAGAGGCAGTCTGTATGTGCACTCGGCTGAGGGCACTCCCTACATCAGTGTTTCTCAACCAGGTCCTCAGGGACCCCCTGATGGTCCACGTTTTTGCTCCTTCCCAGCTCTCAGTAGCAAAAACGTGGACTGTCTGCAGGTCCCCGAGGACTGGATTGAAAAACACTTCCCTAAATGACAGACCTTTCTGTTTCTCAGAAAATCTGTGATGACAAAACAATAATTGCCATGTGGGGGCCAACTCTACTGGCGGGGGGGGGGGGAGGTACCATGATTGCAGCAGACTCTGCCCCTGTGACAGTGCAGCAGATCAGGCTGCAGCAGGGAAAGGCCCTGCCCACCAACAAGTGAAGCAGACTGTCTATGAAAAACCTGCCATTTTAAACCATAAAGGTGTGCCTACGTACCATCGGCTGCGTGATGCAACGACTGAACAGCCAGTGATCAAAACTCTGAAGGAAGCGGTGGAGCTGCTTTTGTTCTCCTGTCAGATTACAGAAGCACATCGGAAGAAACGGTCTAAGGGAAGGGATCCATTCCTTTCTGATATATAACGTTTCCTAAACTGTGTGCAGGAAACTCAGCAAACACTGCTGGCAACTCGGGGTATGGCAAGGAGAAACGTTTGTTTTGTTCCATTTACCTTGATGGGTCAACAGAGGTGACCAATGTATGAAATACAATTATCCATTCGTCTCTGTAAGCAAATCAATAAAACTGCAAATCTCGATTTGGACCGAGCCAGCCAGACTCCAAGAAGTGGATCTAATCCACTTGTAGGAGAGAACCCCACTTCGGGAGCTTTGGGACTGGGATGCACTCCTGGCAGCTGCCCCCTTACTGGTACCCAGCATGCCCAGCTCCGGTGAATCACGTGAGGAGGTAAGTAGCTAGTAATTCACTTTGGCTGTATAACCTGATCCAGGGCGGGGGAAGTTCGAATGTTCCGGAACCACAAAGTTCCACTCGTCCGTAACGGGTCTCCGCTGACGCCACCCTCCCACTGATGTCGTGCTCCTCTCAGGGCTGAATGACTCAGCAGCTAAGGAGAATATAGCCCACGTGCCTGCTACCAGCTGGACCGCCCTCCCCCCCACTCCCTGAGGCCTGTATCTATGGATACGACACCGCCTCATGCTTATGCAATGAGATTGACAGGCGGATCAGGCAAATTGATATCCCACGAATACATTACTGCCAGATGAGAGCATGCATCTTCTGACTTCCGCTCATCCAGCTTGGGGTGGTAAATGCCACACAAGCTCATGTGCGAGCTTGGGTGCTGTATTTTTCAATGGTGAATTAAATAAAAAAAAATTAGGGGAGGACATGAGGATTGTAGCAGGAATCCTGTCCAGGGTCCAGGATCTACCCCAGGCCTCATTCCTGCTTGGGATGGGCTCCAGCAGCCTCCAGAAACCCTGAACAGGATTGGCACCCACAAGACGGTCAGATGGATGTGGATTGTACATATATCTACTCAAAGGAACGAACTTAAAATCACAGGGTAACCAGAAAGCCACAACTACAGTTTCCCAGTACAAAACTGAAGTACTGAAGAGTGGAAAATATCAGCCATCCAGGCATCTGACTCAGCGAACCAAGGCGGCATGCTTTTGAAACACAGCCTCACATTTCTCCTCTTAAGAAGTGAGCTGGAACGCCATGTGCTGTGCTTGTTCTTTTGAGTCACCATTTCGGCTGGATAATGATGTCGTCCCTCCAACCTCCAAAACTGAGACTAGCTGCACAGAAGTGCCCCGACACACCCCGGGTCCAGCTGGAAGAGGGACAGTGTGGCCTGACCCAAGCAGTGATCCGCAGAACCATGCTAAATGTAACCACATGCTAACCCCGGTGCCTCTTCTTGGGCCAATGGACACGGGTACTTGGCTTCCTCATGGGGCGTGTTAAACACAGGGTCAGCGTCTGGCGGCAGGAGCGGCCGGCAGCTGAGGGCATATGGGGTGGCGCTCTGCCCGAGGGAAGGCCCACCAATAGCCACGCGTCGATAATGTGGGGGGGCGGGCCTATAATTAAATGGGTTCAGACTGTCTAGAGGTAGAGCAGACTAAGCCTTTACATGCAAGCCACTGGCTGACAGCCTACCCACTCAATTAACAGACAAAGTGATGATGGTGCTGAGTGATGACTGACAGCTTTCAGGATGAGTAAATAAACAAAAGCGGAAACCTGTCCAGGGCGCTGCCTGCTCTGGGCACTGCGCTTACTGGGAGAGGCTAAAACAAACAACAAATTAAAATCAAGGGCTAAGATGAAATTGAGGTAGAAAACCACACATATTGCAGAATTATTACTTTGATTACACACACACAAATATACACTTTGGTGCATGCTGTTATGGATTGGTACCCCATCCAGGGTGTCACCTGCCTTGTGTCCTTGTCATGTTTCTTGTAAAAGGCTCTGGACTTACCATGATCCTATACTGGACAAGTGGTTAAGAAAGATGGATGGATGGATGGAAGTAAGATACAATAACTGTATCTGCTAACATATGGACTGGACTAGGCTTGTATGGCAGAATCACTCCAACAATGAGCTGGAATGCTTTAATAAGAAACTGGCTCTAGTGCTGCTCAGAAACCTCCTTCTTCTCAGCATAGGCCTCAGTGACATCACCACCGCAAAGCTCTGCTGCAGAGGCTGTTCCTAAGCAACCAGCTCCGGCAACCTTATCACCATAGAAACTAGGAAGGGAGGGGAAAAAAAAGGGTGAGGGAAAAATGTATCACCGGTTCTCAAAAAATACCATACATACACGAGAGGTGAGACGGGCTATTAATAGTACTTATGCTTAGGTTTAAAAATGACCTGTCAATAGCTGTAGGAGGATTCCTGCATTTTGAATTTCTATTTTTCACTCTCTAGGGGAAGTAATCATTGACTCACATGTTTCCGGTTCATCTGACTGCTCCATTTATTGATGACATTTCTACATGTCATTCCCTTCTGAGCCTCCTTAAACTGCAGATGAACAGGTTGTGTGCATAAATACACCCCGGTTATCCAGCATCAGTGGAACGTGAATAAACAGGGCTGGAGAGACATAGGTGGCTTAAAGAGACAATGACACAAGTAGTATATCTCAGCAAACAGTCACGCTCAGAATTACGAGTATATTACACATGCTCACTGGCCACTTTATTAGGTATACCTGCTTGCTAATGCTAGCATTAGCTTACAAACACTGGATCATATTGCTGCATCTGAGTACATAGAGCAGGTAGACACGCTAAAGGGGTTCATTTAGTGTGTGGTTAAGGATCAGAACCACATGACCTAATGATTATAAACGTACTGTGATTGTGGCGCCAGACATAGTGGTTCCAGTACAGTATTCAGAAACAGCCACCCTCGTAGGAACTCCATACTGTATAGTGTCTACAGTTTACATAAAATTGTGTAATGAACAAAAAAATCCAGTCAAGTATGGCTGAAAGCACCTTCTTTACATTTGTTAAAGCTAACAGGAAGGCCTTCAGTGCTAAAATAGCAGCTCAGTACAACAGAGGCATCCATGAAGGCTTCTCTGAATGCAACTCATCAACCTTTCAAGCGGTTCTGCAGACAAAAGGGGTCCTACCTGTTACTATATACGTAAATGGAACAAAGTAGCCACTGAGTGCAAACTATTCTATTGTTTTGTTTTTAAGACTAGGTGGCAGCCCAACTGTCATGCATAATCTAAGTAATGAATATTTATAGTAATAAATATTCATATCTCATTCCCATGAGGTATTATATTAATTAACACAAATTCCCATAGTAATTTCTGGAAACTGTTTTTATTTTATCAGGAGGCATGCTAACAGTATTTATAGAAACAAAAGTCAGATTTTGAAGAGTGTGTAGTTAATCTGATAAACGTGCATCACTTCTTTATTCTGCTTAGGTCTAGCAGGTCAACTGTGATGTGTCTTGACTTAAGTCGAATTCTTATCTACTGACAGTAAATGTCAGTTTTAGGTTAACAAAGTATTACTGAGCTGAGTTCCAGAAACCTAATTCTTTCAAATGCATGAGCACGTCTCCCAGCTGATAATGAGCTTAACCCACTCCTGGCTTATGGGTTGTCTCAAAACACATCATATCATTCATATCTCACGGCAGACGTCCTGTAAGGTATTAGAAGAACAGCAGAGAGACTGAGCAATTGTATGACTGGCTTTTTCCACAAGCTACAAGCGTCTAGACTGGAATCAACCTGGGAAAAACAGCCGGCACTGGACAGGTCGCTTCAAGGTCGTGAAACGGCGGTGAGTAATCGAGCAGTGCTCGCATTGCCACCCCACCTGGCAGGGGCTGTGCAGGCTCCAGAACTGCAGTGCATGTTCTGACACCCCACCTTGGAGTGGGTGTTTTTTCTGGGCCAGACAGAGCCAGGCTCGCCAGGGTGTCCCAGATCCAGGCAAGGACAGAAAGGCAGGCCTGGATGTATCTCATTAGCTGTGGTTACTCTGTCAGGTGGAGGGCAAGTCGGGGGCGACGGCAGTGTGATCAAAAGCCCATAAGCGATCCCTGCCTTTGGCTAGGAGGAGCCACAAGGGGGAGCCAGAAGTATCCAGGGAGAGGAAGTGCATGCAGAACAAAGAATAAACCTAATTAAGGCACAGGAGTGGTCTGGGGACTCAGGGATTATATTGTGAAGAACCTCCTCAGATGCTTGCTAAAGAACCAGGAAGCTAGAGGGGAGGACGACCTTGATGTATATAACTATTCACAGAATCCATCTATTCACCGTTTTAAAGAAGCTGCTCAACATGATTCTTATATATGTGCTGTCCACTGGCATCCCAAGGTATCTGCCCTGCGTTGTTTCCGGGCCATTCTGGGATAGAATCCAGGATCACCGTCACCCTGGACAACAGTTAGAAGATGGATGGATGGACGGGTCGAAGGATATTTTTAAGACTCCTATGCTGACTTGAAGGACTATTCATATGGAAGCAAAACCATGGTACTGAATGTGAAAAAAAGCTCACTGATAACAGCCTACATCTCAGGAAGAGTGATCAAGCTCAGCTGGTATCCCAGTCTTTCATTACAGTCACATAAGAACGTCTCTGAGTCACTGTTATTACAATGCAGCTAAATAATGCAGTTACGCTCTGACACACCACATACCATGCCCACTGTCAGCCCACCGACATACTCCGCAGACGATAACGACAGCTGGCTTTGTGAAGAACAGATGATCATGTTTTTCTGGCACAAGTGCCTTTTTTTTCACAAGTAAGAAAAAAGTGTTAGCTAGATGCTAAGAATGGTGTTCCCCACTGATTATATAGTACACTCATGATGCTGATTAAATCAATGTCTGTTTTCTTCCAAAGTGGATTTCAAAATAAAAGCTTATTGCTTTGTCATAACCCAGCCTCTCCACCACAGACTTCTAACAAGCCTGCCTTCCTTAAAGAGTAACCAGGCTGAGAAAACGCTTCTCTATGCCAAATTCCTCAAAAATTCAATGACGTGATAATATGGCACACATCACATTTGCTGCATTAGGATCCCACATAATATGTAGCTTTTTCATCATAAGTAATAGATCATACAAGCTTTTTTTTACCCAGATCCCTTGTTTTCTTTTTTTCACCACTACCAGCATCACGCTGTCTTTTCATCGCGCTAACTATTCACGGAAAACCGTGGGCACGAAACCATTTTTTAGATAAAAATACCGAAATACAGGATTGCAATTTTAAGAACTTTATGAAGTATATCACAATAAACAAATCAGAAATACTTGCAAGGGCCCTGTTATCGGGTAAAACTGTTCAAATTAATTTCTATTTCCTTGCTTACTGAAAACGGAAGATCCTTCATGCAAATAATACAGTTTTCTTTAGACTCATATAACATCATCCACTGATCAGTGAGATTAACTTAATGTCATTTTTGCAAGGAATTCCCCTTTAGCATAACAGAAATATAGGTTTATCCATCCATCCATCCATAACCACTTTTCCCATATGGGGACACAGGGGGCCCGGAGCCTATCCCAGATGCTGCGGGCGCAAGGCAAGGAACAACCCAGGATGGGGCACCAACACATTGCTGGGCACACTCACACACCATTCACACACACACACACACCTACGGGCAATTTGGCAACTCCAATCAGCCTCAGCATGTTTTTGGACTGTGGGGGGAAACTGGAGTACCTAGAGGAAACTCCACAACGACACAGGGAGAACATGCAAACTCCACACACATGGAACCTGGGGAGAGACGTGAACCCTGATTTCAGAGGTGTGAGGCAACAGTGCTAACCACCACACCACCGTACCACCCCATATAGGTTTATTGAAACCAATAATATTTTCATTGAAATTTAAACAACCCAAGTGAAATTCCCGGGCAGTCAGTTAAGAAAATGAAAGAAAAAGTAAAAATTAGATGGTAAAATAGCTGAAGAAATTACCTGCTTGCCATCCACAGTGTAGAGTCTTTTGACAACTCCAGAGTCCAGCTTGATGGCATCGGTGATGTCACTGAGGACCTGCTCGAAGGAGTGGGCGGTCTTCTTGTTGAGTAGAATGCGCACTGCCTTGCGTGGTTTGACCCCGCTACGGATGATGGTCACCAGCTTGGGCCGGATGAAGTCCTTGCTCTCCCGCATCTCTGTAGCTCCAGCCTTGGCACTGCCCAGAGAGGTGGGGGTGCGGCCCGAGGCAGAAGTCCTCACATTAACTGACCAGTTGGGGTTGACGTTCTTGGTGTAGTCCAGCTTCTTGTAGGGCTCTATAGAGCCACACACATAACTCTCACCTACAGGATGCACAGATACAAGGAGACCTGTGACTATGGATCTGAAGAAGCTGTAGTGCTGACACTCCATTATAGACAACAGGATCTGGAAAATGTCAACTGAGAACAACATGAAATCACCATAAACTCAACATCTTCCCAATACAGGTGACCAGGAATTTAACTCGTTTCCAGTCATGGATTTTTAGGAGGGCCCATACTTGAGCAAGCCAATTCTTTACTACACACAACTATCTCACCTCAAGGACCCAATAGCAGCTGATTGTATCATACCTCCACCACCAAATTCCATGTCTATTTCCTGTTACTGATTTACTAAGGCAGTGTTTTCCAACCCGGTCCTCAGGCAACTCATGGACGGTCCACATTTTTGCTCCCTCCCAGCTCTTTGGGAAACACTGTCCTAAGGGGACAGATCTGCAGCCACTTTCAGACATTGTCTAAAAGGGGTCGAAGCCAA
>JAAGVU020000036.1:14291186-14322129 GCA_011763525.2 Mormyrus iriodes | reverse complement strand
GCCAACCTTTGCACATAGCAATCTCATGATACAGCATCTCTGGAAATTCATTAATACTATCTGCGTGGTGGCATAATTAGCATTGCTCAAAACATAAATCTTTCCAGTAAAAGTGAAGTTTAATTAAACTCTTGTAATCTCTGGCTACGACTGTCAGAATGAGAAATACACATACATCACACGACAGGCTCTCCTTATGGTCCTCAAGCATTTCAAAACACTACAGCTGGCGACCTCAAGGGGAATATTTACAGTGTCAGTCTAGCTACACGGGGGGATCATATTTCACATAGTCATGCCTTGATGCTGACATCAGAGACTGGATGCTAACTCTCATTGATCCAAAGGATCTGTTATCATCACGGTTTCACACCAGTGACTGTGTGTGTGCAGTCAGCGAGCATATTCATCAGATTCCTCGAGAAAGGTTGCTCCATCATGAAATGTAAAGGGATCTGTACTGATGATAGCTTACATGTGGGTATAGTTGACCGGAGATAGGCTTGTGCGGTAGTCCATATACACAATGCAAACTGTTCGAACATGGCTAGCCCATTGATTACCCTACATTTGTTAAATTCCTGTGACATTTTCACTGACAATAATAATATTGGTTACAAGTCAGAGGAGGTATTTTCAGTACAGACAAGATGATCATAGTTAAACAGATTGCAAATCTGTCAAGGTACATGTATTTCTTCACTGATTATATTTAACCATAAAAGAAGGAAAGTTAATGAGATAATATTCTAGCTGCCAAAACTCTGAGATACATTGCATAGTAGGCTGTTAATTATTGTTTAGTATATACTTTTATAACAATGAAGTGCCCCATTTTTAACCGACTTCTTCTGAAGCAATGATTTGTGGACATATGTATTCGTATGCAGTCAGCTGGCCATGTATCAGATCAAGCAAACAATCCATCCATCCATCCATCCATCCATCCATATCCACTAGGAGGTCATGGTTAGCCTATCTCAGGAAGCAAAGGGCACAAAAACATCCAAGACAGGATTCCGGTCCATCACAGCGCACGAGCAAACACTCACACACACACACACACACACACACACACACACACACACACACACACACACACATACACACACACACACAGGGTCCACGTATTCATATCTTGGTAAGGACCATCCATTCATTTCTATGGGTATAACCCTAATCCCAACTATGGCAACCTTAACCCCTACCCATCCCTAACCTTAACCATAAGCAACTAAACAAAATATAAGACTTTGGGCATTTTAGTTTTAATCAAAATAACAGAATTTGTCACATTGTGGGGGGACATCTGGTCCCTACAATGTAATAAACACATGACCCACAAACACAGAGCTGGAGAAGGATTTGGATCTCCAACCTGGAAGTATGAGGTGATAGGCTACATTCCTGAGCCACCATATTCCTCCAGTCCCCAAAATAGAGAAGTTATTTGAACGAAAGTATAAAATGAACATCTAAGTCCTTTAGGAGATGAGCTCTTCAAGGAAGAGGCTGTTTATTGAGGCTTGGGTCGCAGGCTGGCAAAGTCATTCTAACAGACGGGGTGTTACCACACTCGTTGTGTCTTTGCCAGGCTGATCAGCACAGGCGCGGGGACCTGGACATTGTTCCAAATAAAGCCAACCCTCACCTTCCTCCAAGTGGGACACGGACCCATCTAAAGGGTGATGTGACAGTGAAAGGTACTGGCATTTGGAGATGGGAGTATAGCAATTTGGGTGGGGGACAAGTAATCAGGTTAATCCATCCATCTTTTCACATACTCAGTGCTGCGTCATGGTGAGCCTGGAGCCTGTCCCAGGACATACAAGGTCTGGGGCAGGGGACACCCTGCGACAGATGCCAGTCTAGCAAAGGGCACACAGCCACACACAGCAGGCAACTGAACCATACCAAACCACCTGTGTCCAGAAACTGAAGTACCCACAGCAAACCCACAGGAGGCCGCCTTTCAGCCCCACAGTACCTTAAATCACACAAAATCACATTAGATGAACTGCTTTAACTGTTGATAGTTTTTCCACAACCAAATGATGACCAATACATATCTATAAACATGGTTCACATAAATCAATAATTAACTTACACATTTAATTTCCCCCAGCTATCAAATCACCCAGGTGCATGCTGGGTAATTCCAGCATTATGGTCTAGCAGAAACCCCTCCCAGGGAGCCTAGGGCACAAGGCTGGGGGACACCCTGAACAGGTAGCCCGTCCATTATATGGCACATACACACGCACATTCATATACTATGGACAATTAAGGGATACTAATTAACCTGACTGTATGTCAGGATTCAAAACGCTAAGGCAGGAGGTGTGAGGCAATACTACTATCCACTGATCCAGCATGTTACACCAGTTAAAATTCATAATTCCAATTATTTTAGGCTTTGAAAACTGGTATCCTTAGTGACAACCCGTATAGCTACACTGACGTATATTTTGTGTTCGGAGGGAAGGAGAGGCAAAAAAAATATTAATATGATTGATCACTGCTCGTAATATTCATGACTTCTTGTCGTAAACCTTACAAAATGCGTCTGATATCTCAAATATTTTACGATCATTTTCACAGCTTACCTTCCACCAGCTGATCCAAACTGGAGATCTTTCTGCTCCCATCGATGCTGTAGATAGTGCGGACCCCCTGCGGCAAGTTGACATTGTCGGACAGGCAACGGGTGAGGTCAGCCAGCAGAGCCTCGAAAGAGCGGAACCGCTCCGGCGAGATGGCGTACACGATCCCCTTGAAGTAGCGATCTCCGTTGCGGTAGAAGCGCACTTTCTTCGCCTTCTTCTCGGAGCTGAGCGCCTGCAGGGTGCGGGTCCGGTACAGGCTGCAGTGGGCGCTGTGAGTGGGGCTTGGCAGCCCGTTGGCCCGAGAGCCTCCACGGTTGTATCTCTGCGCTTTGTCCCGCTCATCAAAATGCTCCAACTCCATCTTTCACCCACACGCCGGTATGAGAAACTGAAGACGAGCAAAAGCAAACCATTTGTATTACTTTTCGCTTTATTATAAGAGCGTCTGTAGATCAAATTCTCTAAACCTTTCAACATCCGGAGACAATCTGCATTCAACCGCCATGGCCGTGAAGATGAGAAGCAATGCAGAAAACTTACTTTACATTGATACGATCTCGATACGATCCTGGGAAAATCAAAGCTATGCTGTCATTATAAAACGCAATTGCATTAATATACTGTATATTTCATATAGAAATTATTTAAAGTCATAATGTAAAATATCACGTTTTTGTCTGCTGAAAGCCAGCCATGTGTTTGCAACCTGTGCCATGACATTTAAAACGTAAGTAGTACTTATAATTATTAGCCTATAATATACATACATGGACGTGAGTTCGATTAAAATTATGGAAAGATATGTTATCAATACCATATCCGCATAGTGCAACTGATCAATATGTGCTGTTAGATTTTTAAAGCATATTGTTGTATAGTAATAATAATTATAATTCTGGTATTTCGATAACTGATTTTGACAGGTAGGATGTTGGGATAGCGGGGGGTGTAGCCTTCATCCACTATTGCTACAATCCTACCACCAACCATCTCAGGCGATTAAGAAACGGAAACAAATAAATGAAATATATATTCCCCAGAAAGAAGAAATAAATCTGTATACATTTCAGTCTTCAAAAATTAAGGGTTTTAAGCGTTTACCTTAATGCGAAGAGCAAATACAGATCGATCCAGCTCGGGTGATGAATTATTCCAGGACACCAGCCTTAATCGGTTACTTAAAACCTGCTTTAGTGGGAATGTCGTGCGAGGGGAGCTGATACGCAAACGGCCGCCTCTCTTTGTCGCCCTGTGCGTGGCTTTCCGTCTGCGGGAGGGACGGGGGACGTCTGGGGCTGGTCTCTAGTCGGTTTCTTCCTCTGTTATGCCATTGCATTCATTTGCATTGGCCCTTCCCTCATTTAAATGCAGCCATTCTCCCACGCCCCTCGTCTTTCCCGATATGCACCCAGTATCACGTAAGGGTTTTTTCCATGCCGGTGACAGGGTGGACGGAGAAAGACAGCTGTCAAATCCACATAGACTGACAAAGGAAGGCGCACATCGTGGAGATTAAAAGCTGTTTGTTATACAGTACATGCACGCACAAAAAACTTGAGGCTGCATTATATAATAAAACCAGATTGTAAGGCAATGGTGAAACGTACAGGTTAATCTCAAACGCCATGCGTCCTAGTTATAGTGCCCTGTACGGTAGCGTATGACCCCAGCAGAGATGTCAGAACATTTGAAAAATAGCAATACAACTTGACATCCTATTTTTCCCATTTTCCCATTGTAACAAAAATTTCATTGCACTAAACGGTTATGTCTTAACTGCAGCAGCCAGAGAATGGCACCTGCCAGCCTATTTATCCACCCATTCGGACTAGCGTCTCGTCTACGCGGCAATACTGTGGTGTGAACTTTGGAAATCCAAGGAAAAACATGGTAACACTGACTATATGTTATTACACGTGACTTAGCAGTTTTTGGCTGGTGCATGAATCATTATTTCTAAAGATCGCTATTATGCAGAGCGGACAAGTAGTTGGGTTGACTACAAAGCATGTATCAGCAGCACCATGCGTTCGGTTGATGTTTCACGTTCGATTATATATATATAAACAGCTGCCTGATCACTCTTAGACCTCTTCTTAGAACTGAGTATTCCATATCTTACAGTATATTACAATTAACCTTAAGGGAGATACCGTAATTAGACCCATTCGAAGGACTTTCGTTTTTTAGTGTTTAAAAAGACAAAGGTAAAAAAAAAATACACTACGGTACATTTGATCCAGGTGTATTTGATCCATGAATCCCTTCTGTGTCTGACCGCTCCCTTCTCTGCTGTTTTGAGTGTTCCATGTCACAACGAATAAAGCGTGATAAATATCTAAGCAAGTAACATTTGTCCATTTGAGTTCTAATGCTTTATTTGGTATAGAACAGTACTGTACTGTGTATAACAGAAAGCTGGGAAATTGAGGGTTGAGAGACTATAGGGTGAAAATAAGGTAACAGCCCAGAACTTGGATTTTCTGTGAGTATAGCAGGCTAATCGGCAATGCAGTACGAATAAAGATTGAAATTTACGATTAGAGCGCATGGGATGTTAATAAGTAAGGTAGGATGGTCAGTGTAGTAGGAAATGAACATGGAAGCATGGTAATGTCCATCTCACACACCAATTATCATCTTACTGCGAGGCGCTCTGCCTTCGGATGGGTGTTAGGGTTCGTGAGATGCGTCTGTAGGTAATGGAGAGACAGATGAATAATAAATAAATAAAGGAGAATATGCAGACCAGTTTCCTTATGACACTAAATCACAAACATCTGACGTCTCTAGTGCTCTCAGAAGGGATGAAGGATTAGTGTCCCAAAAATACTATATTTAAGCATTTTTCATTGCGGCTGCATATTATGATTTTATAAGATCCTCAAACCACCTGCCAAAAAACAAACACCACATGGAAGTATATCGTATACTGATGCAGCATTCACAGCGTGCGTGTATTATATATACAATATTTTTTAATAAAATATTTTTTTTATCAAATACAAAAGATCTGCAACATTTGCAAAGTTTAGCAACAACCCAGCTACTTTTACAGAAATTTTTGCGATAGATTTTCTCAAATAACCACTAGATTAGGTGCAAAGACCTGTATGTAGTATCCTTGTTATTGCTAAATACAAAATGCAAGTGATTTTTTTTTAACTACAAATTCAGAATTAAAGTAATTGCATGGAAAAGCAAAAACGTTAAACTGCATCCAGCCCTGCCAGCGGTCCTCCAATATGTTGGGGGTTGGTGGCGGGATTGGCACTCCAGCCACCGTAACACACTTTACGACAGCTCGGTCCAAACAGGCACGACATCCTTCTGCTCTCTGCGGGAGCAGCTCTGCTGCAGCCGCCCACAGGAAGGTTGCACACACCATGAAGGGGATGGGGGAAAGCCTTCGGGAGCCTCATCCCTGGAAGAGTCAAACCCGACAGAGAGATAAAAGGGTCAGGCTGGTTGGGGATTTGAGCTGATGTGGTGTCGCAGCATTGCCCACTGTATGGCAGCACTTGGGTCCCAGTTTGAGGCGGCCTATCCAGTGTGGAACGTCTTGTCCCTCCGGCAAGATGACCATCTACTTCTGCTGTCAGAAGAGCTTTTAAACTCCACGTTTTAGTGGCAGCACTCTATGAGGTATGCAGACCGGGAAGAGGCTAGATCTCTGTAGGTGGGTACACCTACTTTTGGTCTGGTTACTCTTATGGCTGCCATATTCGGGGAGTAGCTGTTGCTGTGGCAGATCGGCTCCTCCCGATGGTATCTCATGTTACTCTTTTCAAAGAGCATATTATAAGACCCAGGCTAAGGCACTCCTTGGGTGTCTTGTTTGTTGTCTCAGTGTATACTCCGACTGCGGTGAGTGATGTCTTATTAAGGGAGACATTTGATTCGTAACTTTGCTCGGTGGTTGATGGGTGCCCACGAGGTGACACTCACCTGGTCATGGGTAACTTTAATGTGACCACTGGCACTGACAGGGCTGACTATGAGGATTGTATGGGTTCCCACGGGTCTGGTAACCGGGGTGAAAGTGGCTCCATGCTCCTCGACTTTGCGAAAGGTCAGGGGTTGCGTGTCACTGGATCCTGGTTCCAACGCCTTGAGCCGCATCGTTGGACTTGGTATTCCAATACTGGTGGTGTAGCGAAGGAGATCGATCACATCGTCGTGGGCAGACGCTGGAGGCTCCTGCAGAACTGCAGGATCTACAGAAGTGCCCAGTTTGTGAATTCTGACCACAAACGTGTTGGTACTCTGAAGATTCAACTTAGATCCAGTAGTCTACCATCTACTAGGAGAATGAGGCTGGACTTAGCCAGACTCCAAAATCAAGCTGTTTCTGAAGAGCTTGCATGTAGTTTGTGTGAGGAACTTGCAGACTTGGGTGCGACTACCGACTCTAATGTGATGTGGGAGATAAGACCCTTCCGTGATAAGACCCTGAAGGTTGCCGAAGGTTGTGTTGGTGTTGTTGGTGTTCCCAGAAGGAGGTGTTTCATCTCACAGGGCACCCTGGATATTATCAAGAGGAGTCGCAGCACATGACTTGGTGGCAACTTCAGTGTGTACTGGGAATTGAGGGCTCTAAGGGCAGAAAAGGAGGTGTTTGTTAGAAGAATCTATGAGCAGGTAACCCACATTGAAACTTCATGTACATCTGAATCTGTTCCTCGGAGACGTGCAGTCAGGGCAGGTGATGGAACGATCCTTACGGATGACACTGCAGTTGTGACCTGCTGGGCTGGCTACTTTGAGCAGCTGTTTAAAGCTGATCCTGCTGCTAGGACGTTGGACATCGCTGGGTTCACAGTTCTTGAGGCTGATCCTCCGATCAGATGTGAACCATTCAATCTCACTGAGATTGCATGGGTGGTGAATCAGCTGGAGGTAGGAAAGGATGCAGGGATCTGTGGTATGTGGGGTGAACTTCTCCGGGCTCCTAACCCTAACCGCCGAGGTTGCTGGACATCATAGTCTGCCCTTACACTGGTACTGTGAGTATTGTGCAGAGTGGAGGGAAAATCTCTGCGTTCTTCCCAGTTGATTCTGGGGGTCACCAGGGGTCTGTTCTTCCTCCTACTCTGTTCAATGCTTGCATGGACTGAGTGTTGGGCAGGGTTGTGGGGTCCAATGGCTGTGGGGCATCTGTTGGTGAAGAAATATCTACTGATCTCGACTTTGCAGACCATGCTGTGATCTTCATACTCCCACAGAGAGCAGAAGGATGTTGTGCCTGTTTGGACCGAGCTGTCGTAAAGTGTGTTACGGTGGCTGGAGTGCCAATCCCGCCACCAACCCCAAACATTTTGGAGGACCGCTGGCAGGGCTGGATGCAATTTAATGTTTTTGCTTTTCCATGCAATTACTTTAATTCTGAGTTTGCAGAATGAGTTTGAGTCAATGGAGGTTCTGATTGGGGCTCTTGAGAAACTGAGCGAGGAGTCTGAGTGTCTGGGATTGCGAGTGTCCTGGATAATAACTAAGATCCAGGCCTTTAATAACTTCTTGGACACAGTCATCAGTAGTGTGTCTGTCTGCGTTGAAAGGTTCGCTTGCCTCGGCAACAACATTCATGTCTCTGGTGACTGTTCCTAGGAAGTCAGTACACAGATTGGGAGAGCATGGGGGGTCATGAGGTCATTGGAAAGGGGTGTGTGGCGCTCCCGATATCTTTGCAAGAGGACGAAGGTCCAAGTCTTTAGAGTCCCGAAGCTCCCTGTCTTGCTATATGGTGTTGAGACATGGATGCTATCCAGTGACCTGAGATGTAGATTGGACTCCTTCAGTGCTGTCTCTCTTCTGAGAATCCTCGGGTACCACTGGATTGACTTTGTGTCAAACGAGCGATTTTTCAGGGAGTCCTGAATGAGACACGTCACGTGCATTGTGAGGGAGCGTCAGTTACGGTAGTACGGCCGTGTGGTGCGTTTCCCTAAAGGTGATCCGGCTCGCAGGATCCTCATTGCTGAGGACCTGAGCGGCTGGACCAGGCCAAGGGGATGCCCACGCAACACCTGGCTGCGGTAGATGGATGGCCTTTTCTGGAGGGTGGGACTGGACCATGTGTCTGCCTGGGAGGTCGTTACGTGGTGGGTGCAGCAACACGCTGCATCAGTGTATGCTCCCCACCTGTCTTGACCTGATTATTATTCCACCCATAGTCAGGTCAGGATTCTGAAGGGATCTGAAGCCAAAATGACAAAAATATCTGTGGAAACCTTAGCTTGAGCCAAGGACACCCCTTAGAGCAGTGTATCTCAGCCTGGTCCTTGGAGACCCCCAGACAGTCCATATTTTTGTTCCCTCTCAACTCCCTGTGAGAGTAAAAATGAGGACCGTCTGGCAGGGAGGTGGGACAGAGCAAAAAATGTGGACCGTTTGGAGGTTCCCAAGGACCAGGGTGAGAAACACTACACTAGAGCATAGCTATTAAAAAAATGTTTTTAAAAAAAAATCCAGTAGCAATTCATTTCATCAAAGGAGAAAATGCTGAGTTAAACGATTTCATGGCAGCACGGTGGTGCAGTGGTTAACACAATTACCTCATATCTCTAGGAACTGGTTTCCAGTCTCCACTATGGTCCCGTGTGTGTGGAGTTTGCATGTTCTCCTTGTGTTGTTGTGGAGTACCCTCTGGGTTTCCCCCCACAGTCCAATAATAGGCTGTGGTTAATCGTAGTAAATGGTGTGTCTGTGTGTAAGTCCTGTTTTGGATTGGTGCCTCCCTCATGGGTTGTTCCCTGCCTTTTGCCTTTTGCCCACGGGACCCCCCAGTGACCCTGAATATGATCAGTGGTTACAGAAAATGGATGGATGATTACACTTATATCACAGAATGGATGTTTAAAAAAATTGACTATTATAGGATCCTGTATTTAAGCATTTGGGATTATGTCTTAAAAATGTTCACAAATATTTGTCAGTATCAGGTAGAGGCCTAAGCTTTCTTGAAAACAGCAGCAATTTCTATATCTGGAGAGGTAAAGCAGGAAAGAAAAGTAGTATAGCACCAGAGGGCATTTTGCACTACAGCTCAGCCTTCACACCCCGAATTGCAGGAATGGCATGGAAGAGGACAGACACTTAGACCATCATGCTATTTCTCTAACTCGCAAATCCACACACACGGTTAGACATCTAACACTTTTTGTAACAATTTACTAAGATGAATTACATGTTGGAATATAGCACTAAGATAAGGAAAATATGTTGAAGTCTGATCAAATGTGAGCTACGAGCGCTTCAAAAATGTTGAAATAAACCATAACACACAAACATTTATGGCTACTTTAACCACATTTATTTTTTGGCAAATAGCCTCAAAGTGACAATGGTAAATGGGAAAATAAATGTAGCATGAGTATAAATATAGATTAATATTTTTGTACAGGGCCCCCTCACTTGAATTCTGCCCTGAAAATAAATAAGCATTCAAAAGTGTCAAAATGTAAAAAAAGAGCAGACTTAACCAAAAACATCCATTGTGTAAGAAGAAATTATTTTAAATTTTACTGGTAAATAATAATAATAAAAAAGCAAGACATAGGGATTACATCTAAGTTACAAAAAGACCTACCGTTTCAGTAGCTGGCAAAAGAAGCTGGCACCAGTTCATCAACAACTGAGGAAAGGTCTTTATCTATATGTACGTTTGTATCAGTCACACCGGTTTCATACTGCGCTGATGTGTACTGCTCACCGTGTGATTCCAAACTGGGGATTTCTACTGACATGTGAGCTGAGTGAAGAAGCAATGGCTCCTGGGAAAAACACTGTGGAGGGTGGGCCGTGGCAGAGCAGTGTGGGTTCTCACTAGAAGTCCACTGAGCCTGGCTGGAAATCAAAAAGGAGGGAGAGAGTTGGAACCCAGGGCCAGTGTTGGAGTTCTGAAGTGGGGGGGGCACATTACTAAGCCCAAAGAAAGAGCTGAAGCTTGGCAAGACCTGGCTGGAAGGTTCATAGGCCAACTCTGATGTTAGGAGCTCCATCCAAGAGTTAGCTGGTGCAAAGGAGCTGGTCTCTGAAGTACTTTCAGTGGCTGCCAGTAGAGTGGATGGCTGGGTAACAATTGCTGTGGGGTTGGACAGCTCATTTGGGGTGACCATAACTGTGAAGCTCTGATTCATCATCATCATCGGACCAGATGAAGGACAAGCCGGGTCTAACCCAGGCAGTGGGGAAGAGTTCTGATCCAATGTGGCTGGCAGGCTAGCAAACTGGTTTAACATTCCTGAGTGGGAGGAGTTTGGGTCAAGGCTTATTTGGGGGGCAAATGTTGGATTTATGGTCCCCGGTAGGAAGAAGGAAGGTGGCTGATATACAAACTCTTGAGGAGTACAGGCCCCAGCCATTAACAATGGGTTGCTGAATGGAGGACAGGTGGGCTGCCGCATGACACCATGGGCGGAGGTAGGATTCAGGTCTAGAGGGAGGACGAATGGCTGGCTAACCATCACAGGGCAGGTGGGCACGGCAGGGGCCAGACCTATCTCTGTCCTGGGCCGAATGTGCCTCCCCAAAACGTGGGCTGCAATGAAATCTACAAAGAAGACCACAGGTTACACAAACTACGACGTGTCTGGCAGTTAGCTGCTGGCGATCTCTTGCTTCAAACAAATGACAGGTGAATCAATACCGTCTGCAAAATCTTCATCAGCTGAAGTCAGTTTGACCGTGGATTTTTCTTTCGGTGCATGTTTTCTGTGAAGTCAACAGGAGTAAGTGTTAGGCATTTAAACAAATCTCACACCAAGGACAAGATATGCAGTCACATAAGTACTGCATGCCCTTAATAGGACCGTCTGCCTCGAATAACAAATGAAATGAGTTGAATTTACTTTATTGTCATTCAGATCAAACAGCAAAGGGAGTGCACAGGTGATTGAAATTGCATTCTTCCAGGCTTGATGTATGACCGGAGACATAAGACAAGTGCATGTTATACAACATGGAACCCAAATGGTTGTTATTATAAACAATTTAAAAGAACTAAAATCACAAAGTCAGGCTACATCAACAGCAATTTCAAATCTTTACAAACCAACAGAAACTGAAAACTCCTGAGTGTGTAATTGTGTGTGTTTGTGCCCTGCAATGCACAAGCTGGTATGCCACTACAATGTACCCCATTCTGCCAGGAGGGGCTCTGGACTCCAAACGCCCCCCCTCCCCCCGCCCGACTCTGTCTAGGACAAGATGCCAGAAGTGATGGATGCTGTGCAGACACTTTACTTTTGCTTTTGAATTCTAGAGAAACAAACAAATTCTGCATAACAAAAGAAGTATATGAAATGTGACTGACGTTCAGCTCTGTGAGCACTGCCCGCATCAGACACAGGGCCCCGAGGCGGCTTTCTCCCCAGGACATTTAAAGGTCATTACTGCCCCCACTCCATCCCACCGAATCTGTCAAGGAAGAAGCAGAGCTGCATTACCTTCTTCTGGGAGCTTTGGTTGACTTATACCAGGTACTTGGCTTGGTCTCCTCAAGAGCTTTGACCACCTGAAATTCAAAAACAGCCCACTTGTTTCTCATCTATACATCCCATACAAATGCCCAAAAAAGCCACCCAACTACTGGGACCTTTTCCAGTTGACATCTTATACTTCTGCCCTCATGCAAAATGACAGAGACTCTGACATACGGACCTCCAGATGATCATGAATTTGATGTATAAACAAACAGAAACATTGCATCGTAATTCTATAATTCACACGAGGGCAGATAAATGACATCGGGTGACCTTTTGCAAAATGTCTGCTGGCAGCCGCTGTTGCAGGTAGCCTACGTAGGAAACCGTCAGTTCCAGGATGGACGCGGTGTCCAACCGCCGGCTGACGAACGGCAACAGCTCCCGGAGACGATCGCAGCACTTTTTGATCTGAAGCCTATAGCATGACAGCGATGGATAAGTAACACGGCAAAGTGGGTACATTTCACAGGATGTGGGTTATACTGGATTGCTCTTAAATTGCTCGTCTACTTGCTGTAACAACCTTAAATCCTACATTAAATCCTGAATGAAGGTAAACTATTGGTAGAGTAAGGTAAATGTAAATGGGCAGAGAACGGATGATCAACACATATACATCTTAATATATGTGCGTGTCTGTGTGATTAATGTTGGATCTCCTCACCTCCTCTTTTGCTCCTTCTGGGAGTGCAGTAGCGCATGCACGTTACTGTCTGTAACTGGTGGGGAGCCACACCTCCAGGGGGCCTCAGAGGGCCCTTCTCCATCATCACCCTCAGAGCTCAAATACCACAACAAGGAAGAATGAAGAGGAAAAAGGAACCAGCCATCAAATGTGACTAGAACATACGTACACTAACGTGATGCAGGCAGCATCACTATCAATCAGATAATAAACCTCTTAACCAATCTAATGCAGTCCTTCTCTCTCCACATCTGTGTTTCACACAGAAGATGGGACAGGGTTATGATTCTGACCAGCACATAGCGTCTAAAAGGGAGAACATTTTTCTGATGCTGCATTTGAAGTGCTCTTTGTGATCACTGCAGTCTTTGTAACGGCCGTACTACTAAAGCTGAGAGCATATTGCAATCATTCATCATTATTGCTTAGCTCTACACTAACAACAAAACCGCAGTTTTCTCACATTGGCTAAAAAAAATGTTCAAACATAATAAATGAAGTCCATAATCAATAGGGAAGATGCACATCTAAGTAGTATAGTAACTTGTGTTATAGATTGTGCAACAAATTAAAATGTCACACTACTTATGCATTTTTAAAGCATCCAGGACATGCGTAAAGAACAGTGCTGTGTCATTTATGAGACTGATCAAGGCTTCAACAGAAAACAAGCAAAACAGTTAAAATAAAAAAGCAAAATTTGTATCACTGCCTTCAAAAAGAAGCACCCAGGGCTGATGGTGCACTGCAGGGTATTATCTGAAGTACGTGTCGTGGTTGTGGATTGTGAATGTTCGTATCGCAGTTTCGGTCTTGATTTCAGAACCATTACACCATTAATTAATAATTAAGCAATCATCTCCTAATTTCACAATGTTAATATAAACTGTAGGGCACAGACAGAGACCTTTCGTGTTCAGAAGCACCTTCCCCTCGTCGGGGTCCTGGGCATTCCTGTCTGCTCGGCTCCGTCATCCCACTCGTGAAGCACCTACTGTCACTATGACCTGTGAAGGGATGGGGGAGTTTCTGGCTACAGATACAAATCTGCGCTCTACCTCATAAATGTATTTAGGAAAACCACTTCCTGGTTAAGTGATGGAGGGAAACAAAGGGTGTTAAAGTTCCACACCTCGCTCAGTGACAAGGCGGCAGCCTTGGAGGATCTTCTCCATCTTCTCCACGGTTACTGGCTGGGTCAGGACAAAATCTGCAGCCCCGACTGGGATGTCTCCAGAAGAAGAGACACTGGGATTCATACAGGCGTCCTATTTGTGAAACCTAACGCCACTGTTTTCACATACCTGAACCTAGCTCTGGGATGATAAGGATGCAAACAGTTTTGTCCGGTCTCTGTTTCTCCCTGTGGTCAATCAATTAAGAGCTTATGAATAAGAACAGACCACATCAATCCACGTTTGGATTTTGATGTGTGTCCTGAAAAGCCAGAGTCCAAATCTTAACCTTGGTCACCCACAGCCTTTTAAACTGCTGAGAAACCAAGGGATCATGAGGAAGGGGGCACCAGCTCTGTTGAAGTATTACACAAAATCAGAAATTCACCTTTGGCGGAGCAACCATCTTGTAATTAGCTTTTCAGCATTTTATAAAATGATCTCTTCGCTGTAACAAAAACCACCATGAAGAACAACCCCAGAGCTCCAGACCAATCTCTGCAAGTCTCTGGAACCCTCTCACCTAATGCAGAGCAGGGCTCCAAGCTCAGCCAAAGCATTGGAAGAAGGGAGGTGAAAGAAGTACAGTTGGAAAGCCGCCAGGTCCGCGAGAGGGGCGTCGCCCAGGGAAACACTTTGCACGAGCCCAACCTCTCCAAACCTTGGTAAGGTCTCCCAAAGGAGGCGAGATGTCTCAGTCACATGGTCTGTGTCACCAACAAGCAAAACATTGATACCCTCCTAAAAATGAAGACAGGAAAAACAATCATTAAACTGATTAATGATTCATAATACCCTATTTCTGTAAAGAAATGTGAGTCAACAGAGATGAGGGTTGTGGAGCACTAAGCTCACCTACTGCTGTTAGTATACCTTGGTTGAGAAATCAGGAATACTCAGATATCAACAGTGGAGGTTCCAGACCATTTCAACTGGAGGGGGGGGGGCAGACTGTTTTGTTTGGAGGGGAAGTATTACTTATACTATATTGCCAGTATTAAGAAGCAAAAGGCAATTTTGAAAACCAATAATACATTTTACAATTTTTACAAATATGTAACTCATTCTGATTTCTTGGCAGACTGTCTTGCTTCCACAAGCTTGATTATTTGTTTCCGTCGTTAACTTAACTTTTCACCTACTGAAGCGGCTGGACCGCCAGGCACTGCAAGTCTGCCATTGCAAACTGGAGCACCAGGGTCCGTCAACCAAATGTGCTTTGTATTCGACCTGTTCACAGCGCATAAAATTTTAGCCCACATATAAAAATGTAAATAATCGTAATAATAATACATTTCTTTCAGAACCAAGGAGCACACGTATTTAAGAGGGCCACGCATGTCGTCATGGGGGCACTGGCCGCCCGCAGAACTGCCCCTGCATATCAAAGTAATTCTGTGCACAAACAGGGCTTAACTGAGATTGAAAATCAGTCCCGGAGTTTTGTCCATACAAGCCCAACACAAATCTACGATAATAAATGTTCATAAATTTTGCAAACCCACTGCGAAATCGCTCAGCGTGTTAGACGGCTAGTAGTGTCACGTGCACACGTATTTTCAAACGCACACCCCCACTCCAACACAATAAAAGATATGTTTATTTTATATACACCCCCAATTTATGCGGCCAGTGTACATCTCAAAAATACACTTTTTAAACACCGCAATATCGATGTCAGTTGATGGCAACATAATTGCGTTCAAGCTATTTGGAGGTATATTTTGACAATAAACCAATGACTACAGAAACGTTAACTGAACAAGACCACATGCTAAGTACACTGAATAGCCACAAAACCTATAAGAGGAGTATAAAACAGCAATAGAACAAACATTAATTTTATACTCAAACAGTTGCACGGTGCTTATTAGGCAATACCCGTGTTTAATTGCCAGCCGCCGAGCGTGGGGAAACACGTGAGAAATCACGCCGCTTACCCGGCTCGCGGGATGCTTCTGCAGCGCGTGAGAAGCAGTCATTTTGTGTCCGCGTGGAAATGCGCCGCACGCCTGCAAAAAGACCGCGAGCCATTGAGCTCACGTGCTTTTCAATTAAATTACTTTTATTTAAAGTGATCACAGGCCGCAATTAAATACCGTCGCAGCCATTCAAAACCCTCTATGGGGGATACAAATGAAACACAAAAACAGACAACGAAATACACTGCGATGCAAATGACTAAAATGCTGTTAAAATAAACGTTCTCTCAACGGATTATGTTCTGGGTCAAATCTGTATTCCGGGCTTTCCTTACTATGTCACAAACCCAAATTAAACCATCATAGAATTAAAAACCCATAAAAAAGCTATTCTCTCCCATTTAGCTTCAAGTGGCGCACAGTTTTGGTCTGGTTTGGGCAAAATTAGTTTTTAGATTCAGTTCAGCTAAAAGATTCGTTTAACTCGTACAGTGGCGCTTCCTGTTTGCATAAAATAGACTTGAAACACATTGTGATCAGATATATCAAAAAATAGGCTATTATTTAGGCTAAGCAGTATGCTAAATACCATCAATAAATCATACGAGAAAAATATTTATTGAATTATAGTTAAGTCTTGGAAACACTGCACCTTACCTACTCATGTTTGTTAAAATCGCAAATCTAACAGCTTATCACATAGCTAACGAGTTCAAACGCTACAAACGTTGGTTAAAATTGTTTTATATCATGGAATTGTTGCATCTGTAAAATCCAGTTGCAGCGTGCGGGAAAGTCGCTGCACGTGTCGGCTATATACTACACCAGTAGATGGCGTATTTCAGTCACCCCGGGCGTCGGCTGTCGTTTACTGATTACCAACAGGTAGCTTAAGTGTCATGTTCATCCACTCACTCATCAACAAATTCAAAACGAGAATGAGAGACCCGAAAGAGTGACTGTGTCAGGGTTGCAAATTTAGGTCAGCTGGCTGAAGTGAGATTTTCAGTCTGCACACGCATTTACGTGTATGTAACAGTTTTATTAACTTGTAAATAGTCTGTAGGGTTTGCGAACCACCCCAACGCTTTTGATGTAGCTAATTATAAGTTTATAAAGGAATTAATACAGATTTGCCGTAAGATTTCTTGCATGAGCGTGAGTCTGAAAGCTTGAGTGTCACGCCACATGAGCGGGCAGCCCTGCTGTCTTGGTGAGTGAGTAGGTTTTGCGGGCCGGCATATACTGTACTCCCGTTCGTAAAGTTATTTTGCTGCTGAAATATAATACGATCCATCACAAATTCCCAAGTGTCCCCTTAAAAAGACTGCTTTCTACCGACACATTTCAACCAGAACAATTCCTAGAACAGGACAGTTAAAAATCCAAGTTCAGATTCCTGTCAAAGCGATACACCATGACACTCCACGAAAGTCCTATCATCATTATTCGACATATAGAGAACAGGAATGAGGAGTCAATGCCCATTTTTCATTTTAGCATCTTTATTACATACTTTTACGTATGCCCGGGGTGTTCGAACAAGAACAGGCAAAGTCGCAAGTTTAGTGCTTAATATTGGACACCGCTTCATTAAACACGCCATTTCCACCGTCTTAATCATTACGTCTTTGAAGCAGCAATGTAATTAGATTGAATTTAACAATCACAGAACTTTACACCTTTTTGCCTTTGCATGGAAAATGGTAACTGCTTAGATTTTTTTTTTAATTATTACTTAAATTGGTTAGTATCTCACTGCAGTCTCTGTGGAGAACTTAACCTCCCTGAAACTGGGATTCATATTCACTTATCTGTCTCTACAGACATTTCAACTCTCACATCAGAATTCACAAAAAAATAAGATTCTCAACAAACCTCCTTAAAACTTGTCCAAAAAATAAAAATCAAAACCACAAGTAGCTTCACTGCAAATTATATTTGTCTTTGTCACAGGAAATTATTCTTTGTGCTAAGGTCTGTCTAGCCTGAATAGGACATACAATTCAGTAGGCAAACTAGAATGAGATGCAGAAACATTTCTACGCATTGTCATATGAGTGCAACATAAAAACAAACAATTGACACAGTTTCAACCAACACCTCAGCTCTGTACAGTATGCCCCCCCCCATGTTTACTCCTAGAAAGGATCTCAAAAACACTTTTAATGCTATTTTTTATGCATCTTTTCATCCATCTCTGTTTAAACACAATACTCACAAGTTCTGCTTAATCTTATAAATGCAGGAACAAACGTCACAAAAACAAATGCGGTAATGCACACATTTGTTGTCAACAAATACATAATTCTGCATAGTAGCTGTCCTTGCTATCAAACAAGAATCAAACAGGCAGAAACACAGTCTCCCAAATTTGTCTTTGACATACTCCCATCACCTCAAAGGTAGAGTCAAAGATAGAGCATCTGTAGAACAGCCAATACCCGTGTTTAATTGCCAGCTGCCGCGCGTGGGGAAACACGCCGCTTACCCGGCTCGCGGGATGCTTCTGCAGCATATGAAAAGCAGTCAAACAGGCCTAAAATTTATTCAAGCTTCAACCAAATTCTTGATATAGGAAACTGAGCATTAAAGTGCTTAGCAAATATATAAAATTCTAAGACACAAACTCAGGTTCAGAATCTGATATTAATAAAATATAAAGCTTTCATAAACATATTTTTTAAGAAAATAGGTATATATTAAGGCTCTAAGAAAGGGTAAGTGTATATATTAAGTTAAAAAAGTAGACTTTCATTCCTTCTTCTCCAAGCTTGGGTCCGGTTTTTCCTGAACTTTATAATCCTCCAGGATAGCCTGGGCCGTCTGTTTGCCCGTTCTTTTCACCACAGCCTTGATGCCCAAGTTGTCAACGTTGAAGGCCGTGACGCCCACGTTGATGGCAGAGTTGACTGCGTTGTCCGTAGCATGCCCCGCCTCCGGCCCATACCTTGACCACAAACAACCAAGAGGGGGTGAGCAGGAGGAGGAGGACCAAAGGGCAGAGACCGCCACATGGCACACAGAGTGATACAGAAAGCACATACGCAACATGCAGTGATGAGGAGCTCAAGCCATGCATCCAGCAGATTAGGGTTTGGTTTCCAAAGGTTAACTTCTAAAATTTAAATGCAAAACACTCCCCTGTTATGGAGTTTTATACAAAACTGATTAGTATCATCAGCCTCCTTAAAAATCCAAGGATATCACCTGTGTTAATAAGTGAATTTTATTAGATTTAGTAACTTCAAAACTAACACTTTAAAGGTGTTAAACGGCCTGCATTTATGTATTTCTATGTATTCTGGTCATTGCTTATAGATCATTGTTTATTTCAATAATGACCACATGAAAATTGTCAGACGCTTTAATGATCACAGAATTACTGGTGAAAACACCTGAAGGCACAGACAGGGAAAGTCATGCAGCCTTTAGATCCTGTTAGACTCAGAGTGTTAACATGATTAGCATTCAGAGTCTGCAAAGCCCAATGTGGCATGGCAGCACAGCCGGTCCCATTTCTCAGCTGTTTTGCTGCGCACAGCTGGTCACAGAATCTCCCATCACCGAAATGCACTAGTGAGAAACCATGCCAGCAGCCATTCCTACGAACGGGTCCTAATTTGGTTTTATCTTAGCGTCACCAGGAGAGTCTAAGATGTTTTGAAGACCCCTATATCTGCAAAATAAGGGGAGGGAAATGGACACAAGAGATAAGTGCTTGTTTTTTCCCCCCCTTTTGCAAAAGTCTGCAATTCCAGTCAAATCAAGACACTGATATTCTGCAAAAGTTGGTCCAAGAAAGTATGAGGGCAGGGTGGGAGGAGGGTCTGCACAGCAGCACACGGGACTCGCAGAGGACCAAACACATGCAGAGGACTTACTTATACTTCACAGTGGTGACGGTCTCGGACGCCACACTCCTGGCGATGTTCTTGGCGGCCTCTTCTAAACCAGTCCACATAGTTGCAAACCCTGCAAGGATGTGAAGTCAGGGGTGGTCTGCAGTGAAGCACAAACCCTTGGACTAAACAATGTGGCCATTCTCCTAATCCCGAACCGCTTATGAGGGTCACGATTTAACTGAAACACAAGTTAAATTATTGCAGTGGCTATAAGCTTAGTCTTTCAGGTCTTTATGGAAAGACCAGAAAACCTGCAGGTGATGAGAGTGAAGAACCAATATGAACACCAACATTAACCCAACATTTAGCCAAAATTTCAGCTTAATGTAGGTCTACCTATTTGCCTGGAGGCAGAACATCAAAAAAATAAAAGAAATAAATCCAAGTACAACTGTTAATCATGCTCAGAGGTAGATAATTCAGGTACAGAAGGTAAAAATCCAGACCAAGAGCTCTATTTTGACAATTGAACGCAAAGTGTAAAGCACAAGGCACACCTAACATTTATGGGCGTGTCTAAAACCATGTTGCTATTTTGATGGCGGAAAAACCAGACTTTGCGGCAGTGCAAGGCGCAAAAAGGTTGTCTTAACTATCTTATTCAGAGGTATGTTTCGGGTGTAACATGCAATGGACCAATCAGAATGGCACGTTACTTCACCATTAAAAGGCTACAGCAGATTGCTATTATAACGGCATGTTTACCTGGCAAACCAGGTTTTTGGCAGAGGAAATGGACGTGCTTGTGTGCGAACATGCAGTTCAGCATGTCCTCTAATGTGTCCCCATTTATGTCCAACAGACATCCATCACGCATGGCTACGCAACACACAACATGCCACGACCTTCTGAGGGCTGTACTGTAATGTTCCACCTGACTTATCTAAACATCTCAAATGCATTTTCATGTCCTTTCAAGTACAGTACTTCCTTAATTCTGATAATGAACTTGAAAGATTTTTTTAATGATACGGTTTGATCTTTACTTAATATATATAATTTTTCTTTTGGTGTTTCATTAAACAGTATGAATACATGAAAGGACCAGATGTACTCTATAGTAAAATGTAAATAAATGAAATGAAATAAAATAACAAAAAAACCATTAGTGCACCTCGAGCGCGTACCCGTGTCCATAACAAGTGTCATGCATCCGCACATTTCTAAAACATGCCGCTTAAATTCTGTTTAATAATGTTAATAAAAATTATGTTTAATAATGTTAAGACATTTCGCTGCCTTAAAATACCAACGCGCCAAAAATACGTCCCACCACGCCTCTTTTAAATCCCACTCCTACGAGCACGAAGCGGGTGCAAAATCATTTGTTATTTTGACGACGTGCGCGCGTGGCATGTAAAGGAGGAATACGCTGGTATGAAACTAGCAAAACCAATTTTGCAAAGTAGGGCCCCAAGAGTTTGCTTCAACCAACCGGCTGAGTATTTTATGACTGACTCTTTAAACTAAACTGTGTGGTTGGGAAAAAAACATCTTGTTCTGGATTTTTACTTTTTGGACCTGAACTATCCACCTCTGATCATGCCGTTTATTATTATCCCTTGTCTACAGTAGAGAGGAATACTTCATAGTGAGGATTTTGAGGAAGAGAATAGCCACAATGCATGAGGACAGCTCTAAGTGCCATCCTGAGCTCCAGCACAGTACCCAGACAAGTGCAGTGTCAGCAGATGGATCAAGGAGGCCATACCCTGTACTCCGCTGGCGGCAACCACCAAGGCCCCGTCGACGGTGGACTTCCCGTCCTTGTCCTTCTTCAGTGACTCCGGTATCAGCTTCAGCCCGTGCTTCTTGACGTGTGGCGCCAGCTCCCGGCCCACGCAGCCAGCCACCACGCAAACACCATCCACTGCAGCGATAGCGCCTCAGAGTCAGGGCAGAAGTGGAAGAATGCTGCTCCACAGTGGCATTTCACCACATTTCAAAGACAGCTGCCAAGCCTCACTACTGATCGTAAAAAAATCAACCACTAACAATCTCCGTTAAACCTCATGACTGAGTATATATTTCTTGCCTATACTCTCTCTCTCTCTCTCCAAGCACTGTTTTCTTTCTTTATGAAAACAACTCATTACCATTTACTAAAAAGTATATACTCATGTTTTTATTTGGGGCAAGACTAGGTTAACAGTAATCAACCTCATGCAGAAAAACACGCCCTCTCTCACCAAGAAACTGACTGACTTTGACAGCACTCCCAGTGGCCTGCTTGGCAACATGCAGCCCTTTGGAGACTGTGGGGCTGACTGCCGCAGGCTTGTCCTCTGGCGTTATGTGCTCCCTCAGTTTGGACGCCCCCTTGTGGATGGCTTTGCCAGTGTATTCTGCTCCTTTGACCAATCCCCAGCTCAGCCACGAAGCACCTGCATCAATGACATATCAGAGAGAAACATCAAGGCAAAAAAGTAATACAATATGACTAAACAAGTCACATATATCGAAAAACTACTAAATAAAAAAGCAAACATTGAAGTAGAGATTCAAAGTAAACCCCTACTTCTACTTTTTCTAATCAAGGCTAAAACTACAGTTGTTTGTACTGACAGTATTTGGCCTGGCTATTGGATACTGCCCTTGGTCTCTCAGACTTACCAGTGAGGATTCCATGGGCAACCTTCTCACTCCATTCTGGAATTGACTTTTCCTCTTCCGCAGGCCCCTCCTCTGGGACTGGGGGGGCGACGGGGACCTTTTGGCTGAGGTTCATGGTATCTCCTGGCTCACCTGGGGCCTTTGATGCCAATACATATTTCTCAGCACGCATGACAATTTCCTAACTATCAAATTAACAAGCAGAGCACCATGTCAGCCTGAAGACTATGGGAGATCGCTAACAGCCCATGTCAACAAAATAGCTCCTGAGTAGTTGCTCTGGTGAAAATCAACATATTTCATGTATAGGATTGTCTTGAAGCCATCAAAAGCAGTTTTAGTGTCATTATTAGGTTGAACTCTGTGGTTTTATGGGTGTAGAATGAGTGGCAACCTGGTGGCTCAAGATGAGCAATGGTCAATGAACTAATTGGTCATTCAGTGACTCCTGGGGAGTGGATACTTCCACAAAGAGATGCCCTGCTCCTGCAATGAAGCAGTCATTGACTTCATCCCAAGGATCTGAAGAGTATGGAGACATGCCTGCTATCTTTAGAGGGAACTATTAATAACTATACTAATCAGAAAACATGTAGTAATGCAGAGTATTAAGTATTTAAATATTTGATGAGTCAGAAATTGGTCATATATCCTCTCGTGTATTCACTCTGGATCCTGTAAACAAAGCTACAATGAGCTTCTCACTGCTGCTCCAAACACACGCCACAATGCCCCATTTGTGGTCCTTATAACAATAAGGCATTCCCCACAAACGTATCCTCTGGTGCACATCCCGAGGGACAAACAAAGTCGGTCAGTTGCTCTTTGTCAGCTGCTATAGAGACCTCCCCCTCAGATGTCCTGGTTTGGGATGTGGACCTGACCTTTGTAATGTCTGTCTGATAAGGTGAAATAGAACACCACACAATCAGAAGGCTGCAGGTCTGAGGTCCTATAGACGGTAATATTATTGTAACCCTTAGCAAGAGCACTTAACTTGGACTGTTTCATTACACAACCAGATAAACCTTAAGTCCATGGACCAGAGGTTAAACAATAACTCTGCTGTGCTCCGGTAAGAGCATTACATCTGATTATCTCTCCATGTCTTCCAGTGTGTCCCAATTCCCTAGACTTGCTGAAGCTGAGAGTTTTACCACATCCATGCAAATGCAGCAGGAAATGGGACATGCTACAAGCTCTCGGACTGTCAGTGCCTGCAAGGCTTCTGGAAAGGGGTGTCTATAAGGTCGTGCGGGGGCATGCGGTAAGAGGCAAAGGCAAACGTTCTACGCACCATCTGAATCATCAAGCGCCATGAGGTTTCAGAGAAAGTCAGCTGCCTGCTTGGGGAAGTCCCCGAGCAGGCAGATACAAACAGCCTATTTCCATTTCAATTCATTTTCCTGAACCTGGAAATTAACCTATAACAACTGGGCAGATCATATTAGTTATACCACTGGCTTAGAGGCTGTTCAAGAATTATATTATATTGAAGATATGTAATCGCTTTTCTGATCTGATCCTTGCCTATAATGATTAACAGAACTGTTAAGTCTTATAAACTCATTATTTTTTTGGAAAATGTAAATCCAAAAAGTATGCCACTTAAATCTAAATCACCATCCCTCCCACTCTGCCATACTCCCCAGCATTTTCCATCAAGTAGCGCTAAGTGTTGTAAGGGGGCATTAGACAGTACATAACTGAGTTAAAAGTCATGAAACCTTCTAAAAAAAAAAAGCCAACATCTATGACTCAACTATTAAAAAAAATAGATGCTTGACATTCAATGGTGCCATACTGGTTAATACCTTTTTAATAACATCTCTTAATGTCTCAAAAACACCTGAAATCTGAAAAGACACACACGAGTGGTTACTGGTAATTACAACCACACTTCCTTTCCATAAATAGAGCATCAGACTGTAGCAGCAGAAATAAGCTCTAACCAATCAATTCACACAATGAGTGTAGGGGCAGGCCGTAAATTCAACAGCAGACAGCAGCACATGGGTAATGGTGACTGGAAGGAGTTTAAATGTGTTGATACTCCAGTCAAGCATCTGTGGTTATATCAGGTGTTGTGCTGGTGCAACAGGGAGACCAGGTGGCAAACTCACCTGGACCTTCAGGTCAGTAAGCTGTGAGAGGAGATCCTGAAACAGCTCCCTGCTTGACAAAGGCAGTTCTGAGGATAGAACCACACCCACATAGGAGCCCGGAACTGGGGCCATCATGTCTGGGAACATGAAGACCCCAGTGTTACACAGAAGAGCAGGAGAGTCTCTGGACATCAGCGGGTACAGCCAGTCACACACCTGTGGAACAGCAAACAGATGATCTTCAGCTATTGAATGTTTCATGGCTGTTTGACCCACATATTTTTTCATATTATGTGTTTTCCCTGAATGGCTATGTTTTCATAAAGACATGCCTTTCATCCATCCCTTTCCCCTGTATTGCTCCTCCTGGCCCGACTCCAGGTCAGGAGATTATAAGGAGAAGAGGCAAAAGTTACTGGGATAGAGATGTATTGCCTGAACTTGCTCAAAGAACAAAAAAATATATTGTTGAGCAACTTCAGCTCTGACAGCAATGTCACGCAGCCAGAATAAAAGAAATACATCACCATCTGTTAGTTATTTTTAGCGGCTAGTGTGGCAGGAGCCAACCTGACAATCACACAGTAGCGACATGGTCGATTGTGCTCTTTGTACTGACAATATCACCTGCTGCACACGTCCAACTGAGAAAGGTGCCCTTATTAACGGAGGTGATGTCACACGTGCATGGTAAGAGGCCACTGCTACATTACTGCTGACTGTCATCCTTCAATGTATTGCAGCAGCATTCAAAAAAAGAAAATCACTGCCCAGATTACTTTTCGTACAAGAACCAGCCCAAGGCTTTTAGTCTACTTCTGCTGCTATTTCTAAGATCTGAATTTATTACAAGAACATATAAAAGCAACTGATAGTTACCCTGAATAGGTCTGTATTACCCAAAGAGTCAATTCTAAAGATATAGGATGTCCTAACATCTAAGACCTTAAAATGTCACTGACTGTTTCCAAAACACATCACAGGCTAAATATTCAGACTTTCCCAGGATGATATCACTTGTATCAGAAGTGATGACCAAGAAGACCTGGAACGACATGTGAGTTCAAGTAACAGAAACATTTTATCACAACCTGGACTGCTTCATACCGGAAAATTCTAAATTTTTGTGTGATAAATGTTGCGATATTTATGTGAAAAAGAAAAAAAAAAGTTTACAATACAGCCCAGGTTGCTGGGTATATTTATCATGCGAGTAAACAGGTATTAAAACGTAGTGAAGAATCAAAAAGGTAAAAATGCCATGAATAACTATACAAAGCTTCAATCAATTTAAATAAGATGCCTAAGATTAGCTTTCAATAAAAGATCTAAAAAAGCCCCTGGCTTGACTTTGCTCAAAACCAGGAAAATGGTAACAGCCTACGGGAGTAAAAAGGAGGGCAATACAATGTAATGCTTTTAACAGTTAAAGCAGTGTTACATATTGGACACACATCTTCACCTGGTATTAGCCAACATGGAACTTATCTATTAACTGCACCAACACAAAGCAGAGCCGATAAATCAGTTGCTTTTGCTCAATTATAATATTGTCTCTATGGAATACACAATATATCCGCAGAACAGAAGGCCAATGTCTTTTGGTGGCCAGTTCTTGTTTGCTTACCTCCTCCTGACTCATTTTTTGTTAAATTTCTCAAAAAATGTGCCACACTGCAAAGTATGATTATGATTGGCTGGTAGAGCGAGCGCGCGGCTCACGCAGGAGGGGCCCTGAACTTTACGTAGTACATCTTGAAAATGAGTATGATCTCGAAAAGGAACAATCCTTAAAATCTCAAAGTTTCCTACATTTTCCTATGAAAATAAAAATGTTCCAGTGAAACTTATTAGTGATCTCAGATAGGCTTTGGTGGTTTTACAGTAATACAGAATACCGTGGTATTTCAGAACTTCGAGGGGTGTTATCTTATCGTTAAATTTCATTTAAAAATACCGGAATAGGGATACTTTTGAAAATACAAAAAAAAACGCATGTGCACAACAAATCAATATTAACAGGGTAACACGGCACATGGTGCAGGTCTGAATAGAAAGTTACACGCAGCATCCCGGAGCCCTTACCTGCAGGAAGGCAGGAGGCCGGTTCGGGGCTCTCTCCGAGCGCTCGTTGCTGAACTTGACGATCCGCAGGTAGCCCGGGTAAGAAGGTGCGCTGACCTGACCGTCAGGGGAGACAAAGAAGATCTGCACCCCCCGGGGCAGAAATAAGAGCTCCTCTCCATCTTCGCCGAGGCCCTGAGGTGCAGATGCCATGCTGGAAGCCTGTGCGTAGAACTCGTCTCCAACCAGGGAGAACTCGCCGGAGTCAGTGCCGTAGGAAATGGAGAGGTGTCCATCCGCCGCCTGGGGGGAATAGGCTGGGGGCCGCTCCCCCGGGAGCCCGTGGCCTGCTGAAGTTACCCCGCCCACCACCCCAGCTGGCTGCCCACCGGGGAAGCGGACATTGGGTGAGGGAGGTCTTCCTGGCGTCGCCTTCGAGGGTAGCTGCGGGTACAGCTGCTGCGTCGCGCCTCCGCTAAGCGTCCCGTTGGCTGTGACCGTCCTCGAGTCCACGCTGGTCTCCAGCACCGCTAGGCGGGTGGTGATGTTATTCAGGGTCTCCTCCATCTTGCGCTGCATCTGCCGTGCCGAGTCCCAAGCAGGACCCCCGCACTCCTCCCCCTGGGAGGGCACACTAATGGCCCGTAGCAGATGCTGCCGGCCCTGCCGGTACAGATCCAGCGCCCGTTCTTTCCGGCCTCTCTCATCCTCCGTCAGGCCTTTGTTAATACACTCGAAGGCTCTTTCGTAGCCATCTTTAATGACCTGAAGTCTCGCATTGTCAAACGCCTCCTGTTTAGCCTTCTCCATCCCTAAGGAGAAGCAAATTAGTCTGATACACTAGACGCAGCATTTTGCAGAAAGATCTAAGCTTAACTAGAGCCGGGTTTTTCAGCCTTTCTTAAACCAGAGACCCCCATGTGAAAACAGATTAGAGTATGGGACACTCTACCACTAAAGCGTAATCATATAACCAACACCCTCAGTGAACACTTTTGGTTCGTCCCGGATTATAATACCGACATTTCGGAAAACTCCCGATCCAGACCGTTAAGACCTACGTCGTTACAAATAGAGCGGGTGTCCACACTGCCCCCTACCGGCGCTCTTTCTATAATATCCTGATCCTATTAAGTTTTCCTCTGAACGCGAGCTGTTTCCCCAATTAAGCTTTTCCACAGTCGTTCAATCTAGAATTTATGGGCAGAAATTAAGGCAAAGCACAAATAATATTGGAAAGTTTGGGTTTTTGGGGATGTGCCATTTTAGGTTAAGTTTGGGGTGTTTTATTTAGCTGTCAACTGCTTTCTCAATGTGGCACAGCTAATGACATGCAGCGAGCAGAACAACTAGTTATTCTGCCATCTAGTTGATTTACCTAGTGTGATTGTTAACATATTACTATAATTACATATATTAACATATCAACTATAATTTAAAGTTCGTCTAATGACAAACTGCGTAACAAGACCGCTTGGAAATTTATTTAAAAATCGACCTGCAATCAAAGTTAACATGCCCCTTTTTAACGACTCCATCTGTTGTTTATTGTTAAAGAAAAAAGATCATTCATTTCAGAAATTATAATTTGATATGACAGCTATCACTACTTGCTAATTAGATCAATGACATGGAAAACTGAAAGTATCCTAGGAGTCATGTGACAGGCTGTGCTAGGGTGTCTAATCCACTAACATACCAACAGAACCGACAGATGCCATATTTCCTTACCTTATGGTGGATATTTAATCCCAAAGTAATCCAGAAATCCGGAGTCCCCCTAAATAAGGCGGTATGATCGTCAGTTTGTTTCATACGTTGTGCTCACCATGCACACGGAACCACTCTCCACCACATCACTGGCTCCACTAACTTCTGGTTCCACCCACTGGACTATGGCAACGTGTAAGGGACAAACCGTATCTTCAATTTCGTGGAAGCGCGTTTTTAAAACGAGGTATTTGCTGATATTTTTAAATGTGATTGGGAAAGGTACAGTAACGTATAGATGTAGCATTAAATTGAAATTATTGTGTTTAAAACAGCTGAAAGAGTAGGTTTTGTGCCCCAGCTGTTAATGGTTTGAATAAGATTTAAGATGAATTAAGATTCCAGATATTTTACTAGAAACAGATGCTTGCTGGAGTGTTGTCTCTAATATGTGCGCTAGACCCCCTTCTAACCCAAGTGTGTATCGCAGAAAGTGGTGGGTTTTTCAAAATCTCCAGCTGGTTTAAATCGGGAAAAGTCATATAACTTCTAAAACAGCAACACTCTCTGTGAAGGGGAAAAATGTCAAGCAGAATTCTGGCTGTGAAAAGGCCACGGGCACAGATTATATTTCGTTTAGTAGGGCCCTAATGAATCCCAAGCCCCCAGCCCCCAAAACACACGGTACTCCCACAATATATGTAAGGATATATCCCTACCGTCCCAACCCAAATCTGCTCCCTTGAGATGAATCATATTTTGTTTTGTAACCTGACAGGAATGAGAAATTATCATCGTACAGGCTGTTTCCTTTCAAAAACGATGACAGAAAAACCAAGCAAACGGTATAATTAAGTTGGCAAACTATCATTCCCAACAACAGTAATAATAATGAGAAGAAGAATATGTAACGTGTTCCAACATTTCGGCCGGCCATAATTGTCTTGTAATTAGCTTAGCTATAGCTTAACCCAGATCAAAAAGTTCAACTAAATGGTTTATATTTGGGTTCCACCCGCAGCACAGATAAGACCTTTATAAACTGATAAAATATAATTCAGTGATGTTTTGTTCTGGGCAGGTTTCAGTAACTTGATAGTGAAACCAATTTAGCAATCGTTTAGCACGGGTATAGCTAAACTCTTGTTTCTTTTGGCAGAGAAATTAGGTTTAAATTAGTACACAGTCGAGGGTTAAGCCCAAATATTAATTGTTTAGTTCAACTTGATTTAAAATGGAGTTAAACCACAGATAACCTAAGGAGCAAATGCTTCCATGTGTTTACAATTGTTGTAAGTTGCATTATTTCTCATTAATGTGATACTCAGTCTGAGAGTTGCATTCTGTTGTGTAATCAAATTAAACCATAGCATGAGATTTCATGTAGTATCTTCTTGCATTATGGTAGTGAACACTTTCATATGTCAGCCATATGGTGAACTCAGATTTCTCCAGCCAGACTGATTTCACACAGATGCACATTTTGCGAGCAGGAACATGATCACAACAAAGGAATTGGCTTCATGAAATAAAGCTGACTTGAGATGATGACCATATTTCTCAATAATAGGCAAACAATGTCAGCAGCTGGACACTGAAAACTTTGTGATGAGATCAGTGGAGAAGTTTATTTAGGCCCAGAAGACCATAAATCGACTAGTTTCATGGTTAGTGTTTTTGGACAACAATGTTTACTGCCAGGGAAGGTATTGGCTATATGTAAAATCTCAAAAAAATGCATTGTCAAGAATTTCTTCGCAATAGATATTCAGATCTCTCTACTATCTTTTCTTATTTATAATTTGGTATTTTGTTGGATCAAAAAAACAGCACAGGTTAAAGACAGATCTGAAGATGGTTTTTTTTTGCATCTGAAAACCACCATTTGCTGAACACTATCACCTCTCAACAGACATTTGGAAAACTCAGATCTCTGGAAATTCTAAATCACCTTAGGACACAAACACAGGTGTTCTTACAAATCAAAGAACATATTGGTTTTATTATATAGCATTAATGATAAATAGAGTCAACAATAATACTGAAAGCAACAGATGTCTTAATAGAGCATATGCCAGAGGCACAGAGGACATTATGCAGGACACAGTAGTAGAAGTACGGTGGCAGCTTATAACAGACTTACAGTAGCAGACAGTAATAAAACTAGGATGCTGTTTACATACAGCATCAAACACAAAATAAGCAAGAAAGAGAAGGTGAGAAGGACAAACTTGATCTGTTTTAGTTGCTCAGCTTATTAGCTACCAGGCTTCAAGCTGCTGTTATCTTGGGAGCTCTGTGAAGACACTTTCCTGCCTGTTGAAGTAAACCCACCATCTTTTGAAATACCTGGGAGGAGAGGGTGTGAGCTAAGTTAATCCAGGCTCCCTTAGATTTTCTACAACGTTCAACCTTGGAAACCTGAATAACCATGAAGAATACCTTAGTAATAGATTTGACCTTTTTGAATCAACCTTTTACTTTTTAAATGGTAAAGTGAAAATTGTTTATAAACCCATAATTAGTTTATTAAATTGTTATTATTATCCATCCATTTTCTATAACCGCTTATTCCATATGGGTCGCGGGGGGTCCAGAGCCTATCCCGGAAACTGCGGGCGCAAGGCAGGGAACAACCCAGGATGGGGCGCCAACCCATCGCTGGGCACACTC
>JAAGVU020000036.1:14270891-14291086 GCA_011763525.2 Mormyrus iriodes | reverse complement strand
GACACGAACCCTGACCCCAGAGGTGTGAGGCAACAGTGCTAACCACTGCACCACCCTGTACTACTATTATTATTATTATTATTATTATTATTATTATTATTATTATTATTATTATTACTAATAACAGTAACAACAACAATAATAGCAATGATTATTATTAGTAGTAATAATAATCATTATTGTTATTGTACTACTACTACTACTAATAATAATAATAATCACTTCGTGCTTTGGACCCTTAAAAACTTGCACTGCATGGAGATCGTCAGGGGTTTGCTACTCTGATATGAATTATGGATTATAAAACTTCGAGAAATATCTGAAGTACTTTCCTTCGTAATCAGACATATTAGTACTTTCCTTCGTAATCAGACATATTATTACACATAAATCATTTCATATAAATACTCTAAGCCTGCAAGGCGGAAATATATTTTTTTGCTCCAGGCGCGAGTGTTTTATGCGCATAAAAATACCGACGCTAGGGGACGCTGTCGAACCGACACAAAAGGGAATCTTAGAAAAATGGCAGAACCTCTGAATCATTAACCCGTACAACAACAACAATAATAATAATGATAATAATAATAATAATAATAATAATAATAATAGTACAATCTAATTAATATGATTAATTGCACTTTTGTTATACTTTAGTTGTTTTTTTAATTATTATTATTTTTAATGTACATTGACATTCTCCAAATTGCACATCAATCATCACTAAAACTATTGCTAAAATATTCCTCCAGGCTGACAAAAGGATACTCTCCAGATAGGATCATGGTGGGTTTGTCAACACACTGCAGGGGTTAACATCTCTTGTTTCCACACTACATTTGACTGCTAAAGTTCATCAGGTGTGAAAAATTTACACTGCATTGACCTTTTGGAATCCCAAGGGTGTAAGTCCTTAAATTATAAGCACAGTGTGAAAAGATGGCCATCATACAACTGACTGTTAGCAAAAATCTCAACAAGCCACAACTTTTCCACGCCTGAATATCCTTGGGGTTACCCCTTGTGAGGAGAAAATGGGAAAATTTCTGGTATCTGTGAAATTCAGAAGCCCCATCATCTTTGAACTGCCCTGGTACAATAACAGGATAGTATTTTGGACAAAAGAGCATTTTTGTTGTTGAGAAAAAATAATGTTCCCTACATGTCACATGGATTTCCTTTTATCAGGTGACACAAAAGTTGGCGCTTTATTCTCTGAGATATTTAACCTTAAAGAATAGGAGCACAGGGCCCATATTTATGAGAAAAACATGCTGTAGGACTCCTTCTCACAGCTTTGTTGTCATCTTGGGAGAGGGATTCCGTCCGTGTGCAAAGTCTCTCCCCCACCCCCGCTTTTGGCCTGTCTTTGCGAGTGAGCGCACAGACAGCCACGCTCCCAGTTTCCTGAGGACAGTGTCTCCCAGGTTCTCCTGCTGCTCAGCCCATTCCTGTGCTGAGGCCCAAACACACACATACGGAACAGATGTGGGTTCTCTCATGGAAGCTAATTATTTTATGCCTCTGTCATTCTAACGTGGAAAAACTAAAATCCACCACTGAAAAGTGAGAAATGAGAAATATATTCATATATAATATGAATATACAGTTTCCTACATTTAGTGAGTTTATTTTGTACAGTAAATCGCAGTGAGTTTGATCTGATCTGTTTTTCCCGTCCGCCAACCTCCCTTTCCATACTCACATACGTCTGTCTGTTAGTCCGCTTATTTAGCCGATCGCGGCTGTTCTTTATGATATGTCCTCCGCTTGGGACAGGCTGCGCACTTGCCTATAAAGCTATCTCCATAGGCTTGATTAATGGGTTTGGAAGTCTGGTCCTCCAGGAAACTGACAGACTTTAAAGCACCAGGGCAGCAAAGGAAACAGACAAAAATCTGGCCTTAAAGGAAAAACATTATTACCAACTGTGTTTAGTTCAAACTTGGATATAAAATAATGTAGAAGGTCTATCCTGGCCAAAGCTGAAGGAGCTCATTGACCTAGTATTATTCCTCACAGATAAGTAAGTATATCATTGTATTTTATTATCATTATTTATTTCTGGGTTCTTTTGTAGATAGAGCACATTTCTAGGTCAGTAATTATTGACTGCAGTCTGAAATATTGCTGTCCAGGGATTCTGGACGTCCCTCACAGGTGTAGTCCATCAGAGAAGTGTCACTTTTGCTCCTTTACTGGCAGGGCTGGACTGGGATAAAATGTTGCCAACTGGGGGGGAGGGGCATACCCATCAGCTCACTAGGAAAATGCCCAGTATGGCAGTGCAGGGCTGTTTACAAGTTACTTGTAAGTTCTTGTGCATCTCTTCAGTGTGTGAGTTCCAGGGTCAGAGCAGCTGGCCTGGTTCACTGTGAATATCTCTTACTTACTGTATAACAATTAGAATATATAAGTGACTAGATATGCAATTAAATTGAGGTTTGACATGAGAGAAAATAACACAGAGCTGTAAATGAAAAATGTGTACTTTTGTAGTTACTGGCCATCATGCTTATGCTGTCTACATTGTGGTCAGGGAAGCAGCAGGCTACATTCTGGATTAGCAGAGTTTATAAAGCTGTTTCCAAGCACACGCTTTTTCATTAATCACGCTGCAAACAGACTGCGAGGAGTATAAACACACTTTAAACTGCAGGAATTCATCTGATTCCAGCTGAGGGAAGACAGTTTATAAATGGTTTTTGAATAGTTTCCTGGTGGGAATAGTTATGGCAGTGACATGTGAAATCTGCAGTTTACACTGTCTTCTGTGTGCATTTCAATGGAATGTATTTTCAGCTTCTGGAAAATAACATCCACCAATATCTTGTCCTTGTTTTCGGGTCCAGTATATGTCCCTGTGGACAGTATATGTCTCTGTGGTTTCTGCTAGAGGTGCCCAGACACAGTCAATGACACACACACACACACACACACACACAATTTACAAAATTGCCCACTCTGATTGCTTCATCTTAGTCTTGACCCAAGGATGAAAAAAACTGAAACAGGCATAGCCACACACAGTTCCAAGTTCCCTCTGCAAACCAGTTCCGTCTTCCCATAAGAAGGGATTTACTGGGAGTCAAGGAAAGGTATTCTTGGATGGAATGCAATGTGTTTATCTCAAAGCTAAAATTTAAGGACGAAGAAATATGTTAAGAGATATTCTATGTGTTTCCCCTACAGGAATTGCTGTGTATGAATTATGAACCCTCTGTGTTTAGTGGTGGAGGACACAACCAACCCCACAATGAAATCCATTTACCCCCACCAACCTTGGGATGTCGATTTGCCAGCTTTGTAAGGAACCTATGAGGTGTCCTAAGGCAATTAGACAGAGCAAAGGTTGAGGGGGGGTTGTGTGGAACATTAATTGAAAAGAACTGAAGGCAACTGGAATGATTCCTCTGTATGATGTCATTTTGGGCAGCGTTTTTTTTTCCCCAAGACCTGTTTTTCTTCACAAAAAACAGTGCCGCACTTTTAATTTGTTACCGCACAGTCATCATGAATTGATGAGCTGTTTATGCAGAAATAAACTGTTCTGAAGTTTCTCTGATTCAGAATTTGCAGCTCTTTTGATTGGCTCATCCACATCTGTAGGGGCTCCCGATGAGTTAGTCCAAACCAAAGGCTGGAGGGCGAGCAGATGGCTGAAACCCCAAAGAGGCAATTGAGCTTACAGATCTACCCTGGTAAAATCCATTAGAAAATATCCAACTGACAGAAGTAAACAGATGTAAATGATGGCTCTTACAGTCTTTCCAACTAGTCTGCATCCTATAACAGATTAACCTCTCGATCTTTTCATGGGGATATTTACTGCCGGTCCCCGCTACATAGCACACACTACACCCCCCTCGACTCATCTGTCTAGCCATCTCGTATCTTGCAGTTGATTTGCCGATGTGATGTCTTTGGTCTTCAACCAACATCGTAGCTTTTAATTTAAAACAGAAAGTTCCAGTTTGGATTCACGTGCGTCACTGCAGACTTGTCGCAAAACTTCTCCAATCCTTGATAAAGCCATTTTAGAGTTGGTCTTTTCAATACTGTGAGATTTTGAATGTTCTCCAACTATTTTGGACTTTTGTTGCTCACGTTTTTGAGTCTCACTAGTGAATTATAGCCTTTTGATGGATTTCCTCAGTGTTGCCCTCTGCCTGGAATGAGAGGCAGGCCCTGTCCAAGTGTGGTGAAATGTAACTTGTCTATGCCAAGGATAAATAACATACACGCTTTTTGTACACATCCTGTTTTGTACTTTTCCATGACATACTTAGAAAGTTCCTGATATGCTTTGAAAGCTTCTTGGCCTCAACCACTGATTGTTTGTTTAAAATTTACCGCTGGACCTAATAACACCAAAGAGGCAGTAAGATGTCTTTATTCTGAAATCAAATAATAATGTTATTACAGAGATGTAGGCCATCCATCCATCCATTTTCTATAACCGCTTAATCCATATGGGTCGCGGGGGGTCCGGAGCCTATCCCGGAAGCTGCGGGCGCAAGGCAGGGAACAACCCAGGATGGGATGCCAACCCATCGCTGGGCACACTCACACACCATTCACACCTATGGGCAATTTGGCAAGTCCAATCAGCCTCAGCATGTTTTTGGACTGCTGGGGGAAACCGGAGTACCCGGAGGAAACCCCACGGGGAGAACATGCAAACTCCACACACATGGAACCCTGATCCTAGAGGTGTGAGGCAACAGTGCTAACCACTGCACCACTGTGCCGCCCACATAGGCCATCCATTAATTTTATAACTCGTTAAAGACTAATTTTTTCACCTAGATTTTACTTAAATATAGCATTAGTTAGCTGTCATCTATAATATATCCATTTCCCGTAACCTGTTACCCAGTACAGGACCGCAGTGAGCTTGGAGCCTATCCCAGGAAACACAGTGCGCAAGGCTAGGGACCCCTGGATGGGATGCCAGCCTATTGCAGGGCACACACACAGTGTGGTCAATTTAGAGACGCCGAATTATCTAGCTGCTTGTCTGTGGTAGGAAACCAGAGTGTCCAAAGGAATTCTGTGAAAACCCAGGGAGAACATGAAACCTCTACATGAAGAGCAGGGGCAGGAATGTAACACCCAGCTCAGGAGATGTGAGGGTACAGCACTTCGCACCCATCCAGCATGCCACTCTCCATCCAGAACCCATCCAGGTTTTATATACTGCTTTTGTCAGCAGGCTTGGAGAAACTGCACTGGGCATTAAATAGAAAGTGAGATTCAGTTGATCTCTGTTGATACCATTCAGGATTAAATTTTCACACAATAAGTGTAATCATAGCTTTTTACAAATCTGCTCAAGTTTCGTCCCTAATGCTGCCAGTTAGGGGGCCTTTTAGTCCAGGCACCAGATGACTGTGGAGATTTCTGTATGAGAAACTGATTAGTGACTTAGATGGCTGGCCATTCTTTTCTGCACATTCTCACACGGACTGCTTCCTGCAGATAACCCACAAACTAATTTTTTTGCCAAAGCTATAGTCTGTCATTTGCTCCTCAGACTGATAATGGAGTCTAGCTATGGGGCCACTGGCCAATTCCCAATTAGCTGGTATGTTTTTATATCCACCTTGATTTTATTTTCTTGCCTACCAGCTTGCATATGAGGTGGCTGTTAAAAGAAACAAATTACTTGCTCCCAACTGTGCCTTGTCTAGGACTGGCTGAGCCAGCGGGGGTTCCCAGTGAGGAAGCAATGGACGTACGGAAGAAAGAGATCTGGAATTTTCACTGGGAGGCAACTCCGAAGGTTTCTGTATCCCACCCTGACTTCCCTGTTTTACGATGGTTAGCATTTTTTACGATAGTGTCTAGGTGGTCATGGCCTGGGTGCGGGTTTAATCTCGCCCCTAAGCGTTTATATTTATGTTGTAATAGAGGACCATGTCTTAAACGGCTAGCTGACAGTTTATTGTCTGAAAACTGCAACACTGAGTGTAGGACACTGGCCACGTTGCTGCCCAGCTGACTTCCCTCATTGCTCAGTGATCTCCACCAGTCGCCTTCAGTGAAAGCAAGATGGCGCCCTTTGGATGCCGTTTGCTCAGTGTCACGTCACTTCTGCTTGTCATGATATGTGTAAAAACATAAACAGATGCTATACTGAAAGAAACTGACACATGATACCCACTAGGGAGTCATAACAACAACTATGGAATGGAGACAAATAGCGGAGAGAAAAGCACATAAACACAAGCTTATACGTTCTTAATTACGCAGCTTTGTAATTAAACCTGACAGATGCTGCTCCATCGCGCTCCTTGGCTACTCTTATTTGTGTTGGACCAAGAATGTATTTTTGTCATTCTTGTTTTCATTATTGTTATCTGGGATTGCTTTATTGGAGATCTTAAACACAAAAGAACTGCGTGGCTTATAAGGAATAAAGGGAGGGCCAGTCTTTGTGACAGGGATTAATGATGGTGATTCATCACTCTCCCCTGTGTCTGGGGCAAAATATTCTCAGACTGCATGCCTCTGGTCATGTGACCCCCCCCATCCTCCTCTATTTCTCCGTGTCCGTCATACTTCATTCATTTGCCTGGGGCATCCTGTGTAGACAGCTATGGTAGCTGTCACTTGTTTAATTGTTATCTGTCACCTGTAGTCAGATATTCAGCAGCTACTGATACAGAAGGAGCCCATAATTGAATGTACAGGATGTTTCCCCAGAAGGTCTGCAGCCCCTACCCATGACTTGTGCACCCTGTACCATCTTGGGTTTTGTCTAAGTGCTTCCCCTCTCCTCTTATGTGCAGGACTGCAGGGATGGTTTGAACGGATGATGTGCTTCTTGAAGTGGTTTGAAATGGCAGAGCTTCCGTAACATGGCCTTACATTCTGTCTCTCTGCCCTCCTGACTTCCCCTCTGAAAACCTCTCTTTCAGTTGCATGATAAGAATTAGAGCTCAGAGGCCTCAAATATCGGGGAGCTGAAATTCCACGTCAGCAGAGGCCGTTTTTAAGTGATGTACCACGAAAACTACAGTAATAGACCTGTTAGACTTTACTTTTTTGAAAATAAACACAGAACCAGTGCAGTTTTTGTGTTTAACTTTAAAATGTATTAATGATTCATAGAAAGATTTGTGGTCAGAAATCTGTTCATATATTTGAACTTAAAACTTTACTGTTTTTTTTTACTTTTAATGATCGCGTGGGCTAGTAAAAATAGCTCTGGCTTTCTCCTAAGTCTTAAGCAATCTTATTCAGAGCTAGAATTTACCATAGATAAAATTGTTCTGGGTCTTAAAGTCGCATTACTAATCCTGTCTGAGAATCTGGAGGTCCCACTGGTTTGTGTTGATTTCGCAGTCGTCCCCAGAGCTTGTCTGAAGGTTCCGCTCAGCCTGGTATGGTTTCCTTTCCATATGGCTGCCCGATGCAATGAAATTCTTCAGCACTGACTCCTTCATTACCCCACACGTAGCCACTTGCCATCCCCAACATTCTAGGCAGGAGGCGACCATTTAACTTTTCGCCGACCTTAAAAGGTTATCGCATTCCTAGGATTTTGCAGATGAGGAGAGATTCTGAAGTTTTGTCAGGGGTATCCAGATCGCTTCATTAATCCCCGATTATTTAATTCTAAATCTGTTTCTCAGCAAGAACGATAAGTCATTATCAGATTAGCTTATTTTTGTTTGATAGTACAAGTAATTATTGCTCAGGCTCAGATATACGCAACAGTGAGTGAAATTAATGAGGAAAAGTGTGGAAAAATAGAGGAAAAAAGTGACCGGTTTCTACAGAATTTGTTTTGTGCATTTTCACACCGAGATACACAAAATGGATACCATGTGTCGCATCATGTTTGAATTAAGATATACAGCTCTTGGCTCCGTTTCTATGGGGTTTTTTGTATGCATAAGTTGGTCATACAAAATGTTCTCTAGCTAAAAATATATTCAATGCAAATCTGCACAAATATTACTTCTAAAAAAGGCTATTCATGAAGAGCAAACCAGCCACAAGTATTAGCCACTTTGATGTGTAAAAAGACAGAGTGTCTACTTTTTGGTCACTTTTGTTGAATAAAACAATTGCTGGATCAGCAATACTTGAAAGAAAAAAAATCCCCTTGCATTTTGAGAAACAGCCGAATACTTCATTTTAGGCATTTTATGGGGGTCAGGATGGTCTGTGTTTATCGGGTTCAGTTAAAAAATGTTTTAAAGGCGTGTGAAAAAGGAGGGGACACGGCTGCTTTGGGAGGGAATCAGGTGACTGCCATCGTTTGTGCTTATTCGCTGCAGCCGCCCCTTGTTAGACTGTATGAAGCGGTCTGTCACGTTGTCCTTCAGGCCCTGATCGCACCCTGTGTTACATCCTGCCACCCACCTCCGTTACTACTTTTCCGCAATGCACACATTTGTCAGTTAACATTTAAAAAATGTATTTTTTGCCAGGACCAGCTGAGTGATTTCACCATTGGGCCCTTGAGCGAGGCCCTTTGCCCCAGTCGCTCCAAATATTGTCTGACCCTGATTTCTCACAAATGTATATTGCTTTGGCTACAAAAAATGTAATAAAATGAAAATGTGTTGCAGTGACCTGATCCTCGCAAAGTCCCTGTAGACCCTGAATGAGTAAAAAGGGTCTCATCAATGAACCTGTTCCCATTTCCCCTCCCCTGTCAGATGGTTCTGTTTGTTATCCTCATTAGAAAGATGTAAAGGGTAAGAACAGCTGTGCCCCGTCTGTTATATATAAATTACAATTAAAAAAACAATGAATGCAATATAGTTCAAATCAGTTTTGTGACTCGGGCTTGTAATTTGTATATCACTGCGTCAGTGAATGTGTGTGTGTGGCTCATTTATACATTACATTGTGAGGACCAAATTTGAACCTTTTCGGTCGTCACAAGAGGAAACTCAATTTTATAAAAATGAAAATGTGACTGCGGTCAAAAAACTAAAAATGCAAAAAGACTTGTATTTCGTTTGGTTACTTATGGTTAAGGTTAGGGCTGGGTAGGGGTTAAGGTTGCCATAGTTGAGATTAGGGTTGTACACAGAGAAATGAATGGAGATATGAGTACAGGTGTCTGTGTGTGTGTGTTTAGGTTAGTGGGCTTGATGAAAGGCTAGTAGGCATGTTGAAAGGTTACTGGGCATTTTGAGAGGTTAGTGAGCGTGTCAAAGGGTTAGTCAGCGTATTGAAAGGTTAGTAGGCGTGTCAAAAGGATTGTTGGCTTGTTGAAAGGTTAGTAGGCGTGTTGAAAGGTTAGTAGGTGTGTTGAAAGGTTAGTTGGTGTGTCAAAAGGTTAGTGGGTGTGGCGAAAGGTTAGTGGGCATGTTGAAAGGTTATTAGGCACATTGAAAGGTTAGTGGGTGTGTCAAAAGATTAGTAGGTGTGTTGAAAGGTTAGTAGGCATGTTGAAAGGTTAGTGGGCGTGGTGAAAGGTTAGTGGGTGTGTTCAAAGCTTAGTGGGTGTGTCAAAATGTTAGTCGGCATATCAAAAAGTGGGCATGTTGACAGGAAGTGAGTGTGGTGAAGTAGGTGAAACCATGCATATACTTTCCATTGCATTTTCTGAAAGTATGGTGGTAAGTAATCAAGTAATATGGTGGCAATCAAGCAGAGTAAATGTCTTATGCTACATGAACAAATATGATACAAGCCTTTTATAATATTTGTTAATCAGTCATTGCTTATATATATCTGATAAATGTTCTGGTCTCATTCTTAAATAATGTTGCCAGCATTTTTGGTCAATAGAAATAACTTTTTGGCGCTGTTTTATTGCACACATCACCTTTCTATATGCCCACTACCCCGTCCTGCAGAAACTCACATCTCCACCGCTGTAGTACTCAGCTGATATTTTTGTCAGCTTCATTGAGTTTGTTCCTTTTCCTCTGGCCACAGAAATGACTTGGCTGGATTTTTTGGGTGCATCGCTGTTTCTCAGATGCTGAATGGACACAGAGTTCCGAATTCCGTGTCTTGATGGCATTTGAGGTCAGATATGACCTGAATAAGATAAAAGTATAACTCTAATTACAAATATAAGGACAGTTATTTAAAATATTACAGTGCAATTTTGGACTTTTCCTTAATCATCAGTTAAAAAAAAACATTTATTCAATAAATCAGTTACAGTGCTCACAGACAGTCTTCAAAAATGATGTCATTACATGTATGTATTACATTAAGTATGTATAAATTCAGTAAAAATGTCACAAATTTATTGGTTTTATAACAAAAATAATTACTTTATTTGTTTACAAATATATATATATATATATATCACAGTAGAAACAATGGGTTTTAAAGTAAAACATTCATTTCAAGTAGTGATAAATTTAAACTTAAATTATAGTTCTAAAAGAGCTGCTTTAAGTTAAAAAGTTAAATGACAAGCAGTCTCACTGGATGCTTTTTAATTAGTAACACCTTTGCAATAACATAATACACCAAGCATTTGTGTTTAGTTTCCCTTGACTGTAATCACTGCAATTGCAGTTAATAGTAAAATGGCAAGAACAGAACTGAATGTCAATCAAAAAAATTATGACAGTAAAAAAAATGTCAGTGCAGAAGCTACGTGAAGATACGTTAAACATTGCTTGTCGATGGACTTTTGTTATGAAACCAGCGCATTTGCAACACTATTACAGAATTAATCAAGTGTCCCAAGACTTTCCGTGAGCACTCTATAGCTGTGTGTGTCTGTGGGCTGCATGTTGGATTTGATTTGTGATAAATGAAGTCACGACATATAAAAGTCTGTTTTTGGGAAATAAAAAATGTAATCCCCCGTGTCTTGTCCAATGACAAGGTGAGGTATAACTCCAGGAAAATATTGTGAGAATGTTTATACAGAAACGGAAAGCATTCAAACAAATGCAAATATTTACACAAGTATAAAAAATAGATATAAGACGGATAATGTATAATAAGGTTGTCTCGGCTGTCTGGAAATCTTTCCTAAATCAGTCACTGTTACACAGCACATATTGAGGGCGATGGATGGATAGTGGACCCAGAGACCCCCAATTACATGAGTCGCAATTCAAACCACATGTTCACAGCACTGTAGTCCTGTCACTCCCACTGTTCCACTTCTAAAAATGTACATGTCATTGTTCTCTTAATCTATCCTCCCATTTCTACACAATATACACAATATATACTTTTCTGCTTTGGTCCTGATCACATTTGTGCAAACAAATGTTTTCTTGATAGAAAGTTATAAGATGGTAAAATTCCATGCAAAAATGATAATTTACTTATTATTATTATTATTATTATTATTATTATTATTATTGTTATCATCATTATCATTATTATTATTATATTATGGGCAACACACAAACCCTTCTTCTCATTTTCTCATATGGTAGGATCAACTGTTTATAAATCACCTCGATCTGTTTACTACATTTAATCCTTTTAATTTTAGGAATGATATACATAATCCTTCCTCCTGCTTTTCCATCAGTCACATGCAGGTTCTAACTGTCTCTTTAAAGACTTTGGAGATGCTGGCCTTCAGCTTTAGACCTTTGCGTATCCAGAACCTGTATTTTCTTTAAAGGAAGAAGAAAATCTTTCTTGGCCAGAAAACTGAGAAGCTTTGTCTTACAAACAGATCTGAGAGCCCAGAGGCTCCTCACAGAGGTTAATAAGAATCCCCATGCACATCTGGCAATGTGGTCTGATTCTGTAGCGGTCTCATGGAAAAATGAATGGTTTTCCTAATGACGTCAAATGATCTGCCTTGTTTTTTTATCTGATAAAATGGGGCTCACTGTCACAATTCTTTAAGGGGGGCGTTACATTGACGTCCTGAATATTGCTCTGTGGGACAGTTGTGGAGATGGAGGCAGCAGGATTAAATCCAGTGAAGAGCGTTACTGCAGTAGAGCTCATGACCTTGTCAAAATACTAGTCACAGAATTGTCATTGCTTATCTGTAAATTAACCACATGACAAAAAGAAAAATCACATTTCCTTAATATATAACAGCATTTTTATATATAAATATATATTTTTAAAATTGATGACAATACTTTTAAATATGTAATGAAAGGAGGTTCGACAAAAGCGCAAAAGAAAGTGGATCCGTATTGGCAAAGAACAAAGCTTGTGGCCTTACCAACAACAACCTGTAATCTCAGCTGCTCATTTTTGCTGCTTGTTTTAGGCTTAAAATAAACCTGAATTGGGAGATTTTTTTAATTCAAATAAAATGAGTCAAATGATAGCACATCAAAAGGGTACATTTGGGATTTACAGCGAATAACCTCAAGAATTTTATGTGAGGTCTCTTTGTGAACTTAATTCATAAATTCATTTTCAGTTAAGCTCCATAGGATCGGCTATAAAAAGAAAAGATGAAAACATACTTTCCATTTGCTTTTAGATGACACATGAATAGATTCTCTTCTGTCCCTAAATACTGATGTGTGAGGCACAATAAGAGCCTTTCAGCACCAATAGAAAATGCATCAATCTATAAATATTGTTTGCAAGAAGAGGCATTCATTTCTTACTCCGAAACCTTCCAAGGGTAAAAAGACACTGGAATGAATAATAAGACAAGAAACTTGGACTTCAGAATCCAGGTCGTGATGTTCCAGCCTTAGAAAGATGAAAACAAAAGAAATGAATGTGAGCAGAAGGGGTTTTATTGAAGGAGTGCTGGTTCCATCTTTGGCCTCAGATGGTATTAGACATGCCTGGATTGAGGAAGCGTATATGTTAGGTCAGGGAGCAGCAGCTCCCCTTGGGAAGCCATCTTTCAATAAAAGCAGTCAGCTACAACTCATTGCTCTGAAAGGGGCATCTCGAGAACGGCTTTGGCATCTCCGCTCAACATCTGCTTGTTGGCTACAAAGAGCTGCATGTGTCCAAAACTTCAAGTCCAACAAATGTGTACAAAACATAATAAAAATTAGAGATCATTTAAGGGCTCATCATTATTTGGGCCAACATATGCATGTCTGTGGCACCATTACTTTTTAATATCGTTCTCTTTGTTTACTTGTAAAAGTGAACTTGTCCAGGATTCAGGCACTGTAGCAGTGATGCAAGAACATGAGGTCAGAAATGGACGGGTGTCGAGGAACGATTTATTACAACAAAGAAAAACAGCACCTCCTTATTTTCACATCTATGGCTAGAGAAGAACGACCCAAATGCAGGCTGTGGGTGAATAGACCCCTCGCAGGGGCGTTTATTACGGGGAAAGGGCAGGATTGCACACGTGAACAATGACTGAACAGAGAGCACAGGGCTGAGAGGCGCTAATATACTGACTAACAGAGGAGTATATGCAGGACAGCTGTGGCTGGTTAACAAGAGGGCAGGAACAAGAGGTAAGACTAACAAGCCTCAGGTGTGGCTGATTAGAAGCCACGCCTAAGCTAAACGCAAGCAGCAGACAAGCAGGGCAGACATCACAGAGGATATCACAGAGTTATGAGAGCTATGACAGTACCCCCCCCAAAGGCGTGGTGTGCCAAGCAAGCCAGGGAGGGGACCCAAGGGACCGAACGAGAGGACGGGCACATGGGGCCAGGACACGGGGCAGGACCTGGGATGCCGGACAGGGTTGGACACCAGACACGTGGACTGAAGACCTGGGGAGACAAAAAAATAACCAGAAACAAGAATGGGCAAACTACACCAAAGAGATGACAGCAGACATCACAGGAGACACCCAACAAGCAGCACCACTAGACAAGACAGGACCTTACTCAAACCAGGGGACGAACAGACGCAGGGCCAAGGACTGCAAAGACATCAGGTTGGGCAGACAAAAGGACAGGGACAGGACTGACACATGGAAGGACCACCAAAATAGGGACAGAGACTCCAGTGTGGACCAAAAGGGGAATGGACTAGGACAAGACAGGGCAAAGTGAAAACCAAGGGAAGACCACAGACCAGGGAGAAGGAATGACGGGACAGAGCAATGGGGCAAAAACTGTAATGGGGCAGGGGAGACCAAGGCTGGGCTAGGGGGACATCTGGACCCTGGGAAACGGGACATTGACCCCAGGACATGAGCCCCCCTAGGTCTCAGTGGGCCAGCAGGACCGGGCGGAGCAGAGGGGACAGCAGGTCTGGGGCCCAGATTTATGGGTGTGGAGGGACCTGAAGGACCGGTGCCATGGCAGGAGTCAGGTCCAGAACCAGGGTGGAAACAGGCGGGTGCCACAGGACTGCAGTGTGCAGAAGAGCACACTAGCCACCGGGGACTGATAGTTGATATTCGATAGCTTAGCACACACATCAAAACACCTGAGCCTCCTCAGAAAATACTCAGCTGTGGCCTTTTTTGTACAGTGTCCTTGTGTCGTCCACCAAGTCTGCTGCTCAGGAGGACCCCCAGGTACTTGTACCCTTGCCCCACCTCCACTTCCTCTCCCTGGGCGGTGATTTGTCTCTGTCACCCACCACCAGTTCTTCTATCTTGCTGATGTTGAGCTGCAGGCTATTCTCCCTGCACCACAAGACAACAGCACCCCATCTGTGCCCGGGTCCAACAGGTTGTGGGTTCATATCCTATGGCCATCAGAGTAATGACATCACAGCTGGGCCCATTAGTGTGGCCCTTAACTCTGGCTGTTCTGGGTTGCTGGCTGACCCTGCTCTCTGATCCTCACTTGTAAATCACTTTGTACAAAAGTGACTGCTAAATAAATGTAAATGTTATTTCTTTGGAATGTCTAAACCTTAAAGATGCCACAAAGTTTATAAAGAAGCAATACTCAAAACTACGCAGGAACCTCGAGTGAAATGCTCATCATTTTCATTCCTTAAAACTTCATTTTATGACTTTACCAGTCAAACAACATGTTCTTGAGTGATATTGTAAAAATAAAAGTGTGTCTCGATTTGCAATTATTTTGAGCAAAAGCGCCACATAATTAATGTCAAAGTAAATTTCCTTTGCTTCAGAAGGTTAGAAGCAGTCAAGACAGGTATTTGCTCACTACAGTCATAAAGCCACTGTCGTCTGGAGATCCATTGCTTTAATAAACCTGTTTAAACTCCCAAAAACAACAAGATGCTGTCTTTAAAACCCTTATTCATGAATAATGTGGTCTAAAAACCCTTAAAACAAGCATTTTTTTACACAGACACACAGGGCTTGAGTTGTACTGTGATGCATGTGTTCTGCGTAATTTCACTCCTTAAAGGTAAATGTACATCTACAGTATATCAGGGCGGGGGAACCCTCCCCACCCCCTGCTTGGTAAACGTCCAGTGTAATTGTCAAGGCTCACCCCCACACAATATTTAAAGATTTGACCTCAACTCTACCTTTTAAAATATTTTTACAACTTGACCACAAACACACCCACACTGTGCAAGAGTCTTAGTCAAAGAAAACGTTTAAGGCTATTAATCTGGGTAGGCAATGCATATTTGCTATGGGGAAAACGGTCTAATTAGAATATATACAAATTAACAGTAGCACAATAAAAACTCACAGAAATTCTCCAATAAGTCGCTGATATCATGTCGGATGGCTAGAGCAACACCGTTTTGGTTCCCAAACCTCTCCTCAGGGACAGCTAAACCATTACGCGGATTTTTTATATCTGACCACCAGTTTAATCAATCAATCAACCCATCAATTAATTAATCAATCAATGCATTAATTAGTTGACTGATAGAGTAATTAACTAACTCTATGAGGTATTGATTAGTCAAACATGGTGGTTATTGGTTGAAAATACTGGGGTGACTTTAGGAGAGGTTTTGAAATGGTTAAACACTAACACACTTCAACAGACATAATATCATAGGTTCATTTAAACATTTTCTTTGACTGCATATATATAGTAGCTAGCCTAGCATGGCTAAATGGCATACAGATGAATGCCATCTTTTCCCGCATGCCTTCTGTACAACAGCCTTCGTTCACTGTGCTGACACTTCATGCAAACAGGTTTCCCCACTGAGGTTCAGTCTGAGGCTTTTCAGAAATAAAGTGAGTGCTGTAACCGTGTGTGAGAAGGGGAACATGGGATTCAGCAGTTTGGATCACATCTGTTGTCTTCATTGATGTGTTGCATCTGTGTCTTATGGGACTTGGTGCTCTGTCGAGCAGAATCCTCTCAGCCGGTGCCACATTAATGCATTAATGTTCAATAAACGTATCAGAAAGTGCTGGGGATCCCAGAGTCCATCCCCGGCTGCACAGGGATGTGATGAGATGTGTATGCACACTTAGACACCACAGGCAAATTCCAGACACCACTTCGCCTACCTGCAAGTTTTTGGACTGTAGGTGGAAACCAGAAACCCACATGAACATGGGGAGACCGTGCAAACTCCATACACCCCCAAGCAGCTTTGGGATTCAGTCCTGGAGATATGACGTTACGGTGCTATAGCTACTGTGCTATTCATCTCTGCGCTGAGGTCACACACACATACATACATGGCATATTAGAAATTTCAATAGATTCTTGATTGACCTGAGCCTTTGTCACGCAGGTTAAAATGGACCATGGTGTTCTACAGGCTTGTTTATGTCATGTTAACGCGTGAGGGTCCCGCAGTTCTTAGTCTCCATGCCTGCTTTCACATCTGGATCCGCATGAAGAATTGCTTCCAAATGCCTGACATGATCCCCAGTGCCAAAAGACCAGACCGTGGACAAATCCAGAATATCTGCTACACTGACAGTTAAAGTTTTTCTCCATACATTACATCTGTTATATTTGTCTCCTGAAAATGACTCTCAGGTCTCCTGAGTATCCAGCAGGCCTGCCTTAGTTTTTCTGCTTACTACCACATTTTTCTAGTATGTTCCTTACGGTGCTCCCCATTAGCTTTAGCTCCCACCAAGGAACTCGATTTGAAGGCTGCACCTTTGTTATAATCGCCAAGAACCGCAACAAGGAGTCCAGCCTTCTTATCTGTAGTTACATCTGTGAAGATTATAATGTATTACATATAGGGTTGCAAAGAGGCGGAAAATTTCTGGAAACTTTCCAAAAACTTTCCATTCCATGGGAAGTTAAGCCGGGGAATTTTGGAAATATTCCATGTTGGAGACTTTCCAGGGGAATTAACGGGAATATATGGGAATTAACTGGAAAATTCCCAGAATTTTAAATACTTTTCTGTGAAAGTTGACTTTGTATAACATGATCATGTGTTGATGTACACATCAATTAAAAACAAACAACATATTTTTGTTTTTTCAGATTTGTGAGACATTCACAGGTATACATGCACACAGTACTGGAGTCCATGTTACTGAACAGTCAAGAAGGTTCAGACTTGCTGTGTGAATGTGATTCTCGCCTTACAGTGTGAGCACACATGGCCTCATGGCTGTGGGCCGCTAGTGGGGAGCGAGGTTTCTCTCTGGGACACATAAAATATAGGCTCTGTGATTCACTCCCCTGTGGTTCATTTTATATGAGCTGGACCATCTAGAGTTATACACATTCCAGTAGAAGACACAAGGATACTGATCCTGCTCCCCTCCCCCCCTCGGAAAATCCGCTTAGAACATCCCGTATAAATACAGCCCAATGGCACTGACCTTCGGCACATCATGCTTGGGGGACCGAGGAACATAGAGCATCTGGTAAACAGTGGCGTCTCTCTGTCTCTGTTTTTTAAATCCAAGCTTAACAAAATAGGTTTCATCCAACCATCTTTTGTAACCGCTTGTCCTATTCATGGTCACAGCAGGTCTGGAGCCTATCCTGGAGGCTACAGGTGCAAGGCAGGGAAAAACCCAAGATGGGGCACCAACCCATCACAGGGCACACTCTCCCATATCCACCCACACACACACACCTATGAGCAATTTGATAACTCCAGTTAACCTCAACATGTTTTTGGACTATGCTGGTAAACCAGAGGAAACCCCACAACAACACAGGGAGAACATGCAAATTCCACACACAGAATCATGGCAGACACTCGAACCCTAGTTCCAGAAGTTAAAAACTCACAGTGCTAACCATTACACCACTGTGCCACCACATAACCGGTTCCCCGATTTCTAATGCTTAGCTTGTAAGCCAAGGTGATGTTAGGTGATGCACTGTACTTCTTAATTTTTGGGTGCAGGGGTCAGACTGGAAAAAAGATGTCATTCTGAAATGCAATGGACTCTGACTCCATGAAATGACATTTCATAGGAATATTGGCCAGTGCAATAGGAAAGAGCTCACATTCCAGTCACTTACACTCCCCTCCAGCACTGTGGGTGGTAATAAATGTTTCTTAGATGAAGTTCGTCAATTATTTCTTAATATTTTGAGAACAACATTGTAAATCCACTCAGTAAGTTCATTCAGCTGGGATTAACAAGAAACCCCAGGTCATCTACATAGTATCATCAGGATACCATCAACATCACGCCTGCATTAAATTGGTAAAGATTTTTCATACAAGTTACCAGGAAATTTATGACATACATAGATGCAATAAATAAACAAAGAGGTACAAACAGTCTAATTGCCAGTTATTTGAACGTTAACTGAATAGCATTTCTAGGTCATTTAAGTGGAATTTATATGTCATTGAAATATCCAGGGGGAACCATGAGCTTGCAACTGTAAACAGAAACTCCTCCTCCGGTTTAAACAAACTCGAGAGCTGACCAGGACTGTTACAGAAAAAGGCAAAGCATGCAGGGAAAGACAAAATGCTTCTGGAAGTTTCAAGACATCATAGACTGAAACAGCACTCTACGGTAAAAAGGACACAACGAAATCAAGCTCTCTGGTTGTTGTCTTATGTGAGGAATACCAGATGATTCCTTGCTTTTAGTTTATAAAGCCCAAGTTACATGTTCATTTTCATAGTCGCTACACTTCCTTTGTGTGCTCCGGTTTCCTCCTGCAGTCCAAAGACATGAAGTTCAAGGTTAATTTTGTTGTTCTTAACATGTTGACACATGAAGAGAACAAAATTTGTGACTCAGGTCCAGCAGCATACAATAAAGTGACAGTAGCTCAATAATAAATTTAAGTTTATGCATGTGCCCTGCAATGGACTGGCATCCTCTCCTGGGTGTACCCCTGTGCTGCCTGGGATAGGTTCCAGGCCCCCATGTGACCCCAATCAGGAAAAGGGTTTGGCAGAATGATAGATGGAAAAAAGCTTTGCCTCCACTTCAGAACTCAGAGGCCTAGTGATTTTACTTGGCCAGCTGCTGTAATATAACTGAAGACCCACGTCTTGATTTCACTCCGGGCACCCTGACACACACAGGTGTTACATGCAGGAGTTCATGAGCACAAGGCAAAGTTATACACAATCTGAATACAGTGAGAAATGATCTGTGACCTTTTCACATCTTCCTTCATGGTTCATGCGACTCTGCCAAAAGCTTGATTTTTTTTTTTTTTTTTTAAATACAAAGGAGGGTAAAATCTCCTCAGATTTTGGATTTTTATTGTTTGAGAGCTGCTCAAGTTTGAAATCTTTAAAGAAATGTTTCCTTAGAGAATTGAAGTGTTTCGGGTGGAAAAAAAACATTTACACAGAACAAATCTGGCAAAGAGGCCTGTAAAGACATTGGAAAAGCATAGCTGGTAAAGGAATTATGTCATACACAGCAGGCTGATGCTCGCAAATGGCCTGAGATTAGAGCGTGTGGTGCAATAGGGCTACACATCCAACCATATATTTTCCGTGTGCAGGGTTACAGTGGGCCTGGAGCCTATTCCAGGAAAAACAGAGCAGAGAGAAGGGGACTGTTACAGCAGGGCATAATGGGCGACGGTGCAGCTCAGTAACAACAAGGGTCTTTATTGAAAAAACTTGACTAAACAAGGAACTAAAAGGGACCACCAACGGACAAATAAAGGCAGGTCAATAACTAAAAATACAGAGGATAGAACTAATGCTCTAGGAAACCCAGTGGAATAACATAGGCTAGAAACAGGGTATTCAACAGAGAACAACTAAAGTATAAAAGTACACTGCTCAAAAAAAAAAAAAAAAAGGGGAACACAAAAATAAGACATCCTAGATCTGAATGAATGAAATATTATTAAATACTTCGTTCTTTACATAGTTGAATGTGCTGACAACAAAATCACACAAAAATCAATGGAAATCAAATTTATCAACCCATGGAGATCTGGATTTGGAGTCACACTCAAAATTAAAGTGGAAAAACACACTACAGGCTGATCCAACTTTGATGTAATGTCCTT
>JAAGVU020000036.1:14256122-14270490 GCA_011763525.2 Mormyrus iriodes | reverse complement strand
TTGCCTATAATTTCCACCTGTTGTCTATTCCATTTGCACAACAGCATGTGAAATTGATTGTCAATCAGTGTTGCTTCTTAAGTGGACAGTTTGATTTCACAGAAGTGTGATTGACTTGGAGTTACATTGTGTTGTTTAAGTGCTCCCTTTATTTTTTTGAGCAGTGTATAAGAAGCACACTCAGCTAACGCACACAGGAACAGACACAATGACCAGCCGAGAAACAAAGCATGAGTGAATCTCAATACCAAGAATGCAAGAAGTCAAAGACCGTACTTGTGGTCTTGGCAAGACCGGTCTTGCTAACTTGCCTTCCAAGAACAAACTTGGGGCGCAATAAATCATGGGATTGGTCTCATTGGTGAGGATGCAACTGATGTATCCTTGATATTTGGTGCCGGAGCAAGATCAACATGTGGGGTTTTTGCCATTCTCTATACTTGCGATCTTAGTATTGGAACTGGCCTTTGGCAATGGAAGACAATATAAAATGGGTACATGAGAACGCAAGTATGGTCAGGTACGCAGTTTGAGATTCACCCCAAAGGCAGGCATTTAAATACACAGATAAGAAGAGTGCAAAGAGGGACAGGTGTGGGCTGTTACTAATTATAGTATTACTATGTTTATATGGTCTTCCCAGTGCATAAGTAAAGCCCTGCAGAGTCTATGCTCTCCCATCCTATGACCTTCCAGTAGACATGGGGAAAAAAATCCAAGGCAGAAATCCTCCACTTGAGCTTAAAAAAGGCTGACATAATAGAGATTGTATGTTTAATTGGGATCATGAGTAGGACCTGACACCGTGTTGTTACACACAGTGTCCTCTTCTCCACCTCACTTCTGTCTCCCCTCTGAAAAGCTAACAACAGCTGCCGGCTAATCCAGACTTGTTCTGCTCCAGCTGCTGTGGACCTGTGTTTTCTAAGTAGCACATAGCCACATACACCGTGACTCACAGCTAGCACATCTGCATCTGTCACTGCACTGATGAGCAGGTTGTCTTTTTGGGAACCATTCTGCCGGTGTCAGTGGTGGAAGAGCTTTCCACATGTTCTGTTTTCTTGGCTTACCCAAGAGGTAATCGGGTCATCACTGGTATGTGTTTTTCCGCTGTTTAAATGGGTCACGCCCCCCCAACTGCTGGCATCTGCAGCCTCTTCATGGAGTTGATTAATATGGACAAAGAGGGCTGTGTTTTATTCTCTACTGAGCTCGATGAGCTTGAGTCATTTTATTTGAAAACTTTGTCTACTCAATAACAACACAATGCAGTTCATTTGAATATCACCCCAGAACAATGAGTACTGATCCATCTGGCTTCCAATTGCTGATCAAGTACCGGGTCATTGAGGACCTGGAGCCATTTCCACACACAATAAGGCACCAAATCAGACAGGCACAGTTTGCATGGCATGCAGGTCTACCATGGGGCACACACTATGGGTAATTTAGAGACTAGATTGCCCAACTGCACGAGGAAACTATGAAACAAGTAAGAACATTCATGGATAAGAACCACCACCCCTGGAGGTGTGAGACAAAAACTCAGACCACTAAACCATTGCGTGACCCATCTTCCATAAGTTATTAAAGAAACTACAAAATACAGCTTATCATTATGCATGGGCTATTTAAAAATATATACAATTTTGAGGTTTGTATGCATTAAAAGAGCCAGACAAATTTCTTGAACATCCCTGGATATGTGTGTTTCTTACGGTTGCTGCGTTTTAGGGAAAGACCACATCTTAGTGCCTCAGGTAGACTGGCAAGCTTAAAATTGTCTTCATTTATAACCGCTACACAAATGCTTTTTTGAAAATTACCAAATTTCAATGATTTCAAGATCCATCCATCCATCTGTCTGTCCCCAACCTGATACATTCTAAATAGTAAATAGAAACAGGAATTATATAGATAATTTGTTCATAATAATGTTGATGCCATCTTCGCTCACAAACATTAAGGTTATTAATGGTAACGTCAGATCCAGAGGGGAAATATGTCTTTAATAACTGGAATAATGATAGTATCTTCACAACTGTGTTCTTCAATGAAGGCAATGAAGACAGACTTCCTGTGAAGTGCAAGCCATCATTCATGCTGTACTTTCTCCCAGTCATCTTTGCTGTGTGCTTTATAAATTTTTCCAGCATGCAGCTAAGCAGTGTCCCTGGGTTTCGGGCCCAGATTAGGTATTAGATTGGAGTCTCTGTCTTTTATGGAAATGGTCGGTGGAAATAGAGGCCTTCACAGCAGTGCCAGATGGCAACTCTGACCAGAGAAGCAGCTCCCAGCCACTGCGTAATAACCGCTGACGAAAGAGGTAGCATTATTTTGTGGTGCTGTCACAGCGGACGATGGCTCCTCTCTGTGCACATTGTATCACCACCGCCATCATCATCATGAGAGAAGGACGGATGTTTTTAAAGGAGCATTAATCGAATTTTCCGTCCTGCTTCGTGGGAACATTCTGTCCGACACTTTATTGTTCTCGAGATGTTTATTATAGCTCTGGAGGTTTGGAAGAAGCTATATAATTTTTCCCTAAACCCAAAAAGAAGATCATAGTTATGGTGAGGAATCTGCAACCTGGTTGATTGAGTTGAAAAATTGGGATGCAGGACACTGAGCTCTGGGCCCAGCTGCAGACTGCAGAAAAGTGGATCAGTGACAATGCCCCTCAACACCCAAGAAGCCTTTAATCTAATCCGGAAAGTATTCCTGTCTAGTCTTGTAGGCTGCCTAACAACATGACCCTAATGAAGATAAATGTTTTAAAGATGGATACATACTTACCGAGCAGTTTATTAAGAACACTATAATATTATTTAGTAGAGCCTCCCTTTGCTTGCAAAACAGCCTCAATACTTTGTGGCACAGAATCCACAAGATGTTGGGAACATTCCTTTGAGATTCCAGTCCATGCTCACATGAATGCATCACGCATTTTCTGCAGATTTGTCAGCTGCACATCCATGCCACGGATCTCCTGATCTACCACATCCCAAAGGAGTTCTATTGGATTCTGACCCGGTGGCTGGGTAGACCAAGGAAGAAAACTGAACTAATTTTGAAGTTCATGATACCAGTTTGAGGTAACTTTTGCATTGTAAAATGGTGCATTATCTTGCTGGAAGTAGCCATTAGAAGATGGGTAAATTGTGACCATAAAGGGACACACATGGTCAACAACAATACTCAGATAGGCTGTGGCATACAAGCGATGATTGATTGGTATTAACTGGCCCAAAGTGTGCCAATAAAACATTCCTCACACCATGACAGCACCACCACCAGCCTGGACTGTTGACACAAGGCAGGATGGGTCCATGGATTCATGCTGTTGACATCAAATTCTGACCAAACCATCGGTGTGCCTCAGCAGAAATCGAGATTCATCAGACCAGGCTACATGTTTCCAGTCTTCAGCTGTCCAGTTTTGGTGAACCTATACCCATAGTGGTTATCTGAGTTAGCATAGTCTTTCTGTCACTTCGAACCAGTCTGGCTGTTCTCCTCTGACGTCTCTCATCAATAAGCTATTTCTGTCTGTAGAACTTCTGCGCACTGGATGTTTTTTATTTTTCACACCATTCTGAGTGAACTGTAGAGACTGTTGTGTGTGAAAATCCCCAATGATCAGCAGTTACAGAAATTCTCAAACCAGCCCGTCTGACGCCAACAATCAGGCCCCGGTCAAAATCATAGATTTTTTCCCCATTCTGGTGTTTGATGTAAACATTAACTGAAGCTTATACTTTCACAGTTTTCAGCACTTATCTGTACTTGACATGAAGTTGACATGATGATATCTTTTAGCCTTTTACACTAAAGTGCATCTGTGAAAGATTTACTATTGGTTCATCTGTGAGAGACTTATTATGATTGGCTTATATTGATCTCCTGCCTTGCGCCCGCAGCCTCCAGGATAGGCTCCGGACGCCCCGCGACCCATATGGAATACGCGGTTATAGAAACTGGATGGATGGATGGATATTGATCTCCTGCAATGTTTCCTGCTGTAGCTTGGTGTTAATTGGCCGAAATGGCAAAACGACATTTTTATTCTTTTCAGAGGCCTCGTTACCCAGCTGTTGGATGTGCACAGACTTGTAAGGGTGGCTTATATCCGAACTCTGCCTTTCTAATCCAAAGCCACCCAGCACAGGCTGATGTTATCTGCAATGCTTCAGGTCTCCTCTATCAGTGCCGTATGTCATACAGCCTTCAAAGCGGGGTTTCTCTCATATACAGTCATTTTCCATGACGGCCCAGATCCTTTGTTGCGTGTAGGTGAGCACAAAATTTTAGAACTTTACTACAAATGGCCGTTAATGATTGTGATATAGTGCTTTTGTCCCAAATGATTTCCAGGTAAGCATTTGTTTTCAGAAACCAGCGGTTTGCAGGTTATTACCGCTTGACCGGTTCCAGGGTTCAGCCCAATAGGCGACACAAGCAGCCACTTGCCTAGGGCAGCTCCTGGGCTTTGACTGGCACTGACTGGTTCGTATCAATCTTGCGCAGACTGGCATAAACCTTCATTAGTGGTCAGCTTCTCTTTGCAGGTTTAAGGGGAATAACCAACATAGCTCTACAGCTGGCAGAATCAAAACTTGTTGAAGTTGGTCATTCACTATAATTTACACAAATCTGCTCTGGCTCCCAAAGGAAAATTAGTGTTATATTTACAAGTACATTAACAAGCTTTGGTTCTGCCTTTTACAGTCTGTAAAAAGGATTACTGTTACTCTCCACAGAAGTCGTTTTTCTCCTGCAGTCTAGACCTTATGAAAATATCATGCAGTCCAATGTATAAGGTTACATACTACACCTGAAAAAAAAAAAAAAACAGTTGTAAATTACTTCATGTTCTTACGCTTGGTGTATTTGACAAAAGGAAGCAGAAAAGCGCACTTGTAAGTACTACAGCGCCCCTAATGCCCTGAGCATGTTAACGACATGCATGTGCTACTCCTGTAAATAGTTGAGTCAATGCTAAGTGAAAAGATCCCATTAAACTCATTTCACTGCTGCCTTGCTCTCCTATGGACTGTGGAAGCAGTTTCACATTCTTCAGCAGGCGTGTTTGAAGTGAAAGAAACCAGGCCTAGGGGAGACGGCGGTGGAGGAGGGAATCCTGCGTCCCATGGCACAGGCACAAGCACTGTTGCAGGTGATTGCACATTAGCTAGTAATATCAAAACAAGACTTCAGTGTCTATTTGCTGGTTGTGGAAAGTACTGTCATGAGACGTGCTCATCAGTCTACTGTAAAATGCAGAATGTTCACGGTCACATAAGGGCATGGACAGAGCGATCTTGACAGGGATTTCAGGGAGCATATTTGAAAATGTTCTAACAGATCCCTGTTTTGTACATATTGTAAGTCCAAAAGGTCTTAACATAACTTAATGCAAAATAACATGACAAAATTGGCCCATCGTGGTTGTCTCTTTGGGGATCTCGTCTGAATGGTGCATAACCACATCCAAGGGTCATTTTTACGACATCTTCAATTGTGTGGAAGAGCTAGCTTTAACTTATTCACAGGAAAAAACTGATACAAATAAATGAAGCTGTGAAGTGTTCTTAAATGCATTTGATGTATAGAAGAATTGTACTGAAGAGGTGATCCAATCCTGCTAAGAATACCGAGGCAGTGTTAGCAGATTTCTTGGTTGAAGTCATCATGTTTGCTTTATTAATGCTGTTCTGACTTTTTGTAACAAAAGTGTGATACTTTCACAGGTCCTCATTTCTTCATTGTCTCTTTGTTTTCTAGCACAAAAGACACAAACCCATCATCACTGCTTAAACACCTCCCAGGGGCAGGTAGGAAAGTTCATACTTTGGTCCTGTGTTTGCGCTGGCAGGTGTGCACACGCCTCGTACGATAAGGCGTGGCAGGAAAAAGGGCTTCGGGGCTGGTTGTCCTTCAAGACTCTCTCCTCTACTCTCACCCAAGGGAGGCTCAAAGCTTTGGTCAGGTGCTGCTGTCCGTTGAGAGTTACCAGCTTGTATGTTCTAGCATGCAGATTCATCAGGAACTGTCACAAAAATTGTCACATTCCATGAGATGTGGTTGTGTTATGGTGCATCTGTCACTGGCAATCCTAAATCTCTGCCCTGTGGGCTTGGTCCTCCTACTTTTGGATCTGAACAAAGTGAAGGACAATGCATTAAAATTTCTTCTGTAATTTAACAGTATTATTCATTCATTCATTCATTCATTCATTTTCATATCCGCTTGTCATATGAAGGGTCTCAAATAGTATTATTTAAATTTTCACACTTTAATTTGATTGGAGTTTCCCCCCAATAGATGAGCAAATTATAAAATGTTTCATTATTGCGTTTCTTATAAATTCATGAATTTTTCCATTTGCAAAGAAGGCAGCTTTATTCTGTTAAAATACTGACAACACTTGGGCACAAATATACTATTACGCGCTTAATTAATCGTAAACCAACCCTTACTTTGTATTAATTAACCACAAACTAACTCTTAGTTACAAGTAAATTACTGCTTATGTTCTTAGCAGCAAGTCATTGAGCTCAGTTTAACATAAAATTTAGTTAACCATCACTTTACAGTATAATCATTATCTACCTACTAGATATTGATAATTCTGATTCTAATGAGACATGGGAACTTACCACTACGTATCTTTAGTTCTATTAATTGATATACTTCTATACTGATATCATGTTCGTTCATTATTAATGAATTGCGACAGATCTTTTATTTCAAGCAGTTACTATATTTGTCACTAAATCTGTTAATTCTATAAACCTTAGTAAACTGAAGGAACAAATAATGAATAACGCAAAAAGTGAACTACTGACCTCATGTTTGTTAAATCATTAATGAATCAGGACGCATCTTTTATCTCAAATAGGCACAGTATTTGTTCATGTTTTATGCTTGAGTAGTAACTGAGTATAAGGAATAAGGAAGCATACTGTATCAAATGTTACCAAAATGTTTAAGATTATGATTGAAAAATAGTAAGAAAATTTAAAAATTAAAACTTTATTTTAATATCTAAATAATCTTTCTACCTCCCTTGCACCTGTAGCCTCCAGGATAGGCTCTGGACCCCGGTGACCCTGAATAGGACAAGTGGTTACGGAAAATGTATGGATGGATGGATAATCTTTCTAATGTGACATTTTGAAATAAAATGATTTGATTTTGAAATTGTTTCAACAAGGGTTTAGAAACGTTTTGGTCTCTTTCCTGTAAGAGATTAATCATTATTATAGATGTCAGGGGCTCAAATGCAGATAATCCCTAGACACAATTCAACCATATCAACCGTGGTTGGAATGTGTGAATAACTTCTAGCAATAGCCTCAAAGCAAACACAGTGATTAAGTTTGTTTACTTTTCGCTACCTTGGTGAACTCTAAATGAAGACAAATATATATTGGAGCCTTCAGAGCAGGCAGGCTTTGGAGCTGTCAGCCTCACCACATGTTTATTCTGCATTTAGTGATGTCTGGAAAATATTCACTGCTAAGAAACCACATCTGTAGTGTTTATTTCTACCTGAAGAGCATAATTCCTTATACAAGCTGCGTTAGTCTCCAGCATGGTAACTTATTCAATGTACAATATCATTTTAAATATTATGGGTCCGTTTAGACCCAGTTTATGTAATCTGCTAAAGAGAAAGACAATTGTGATAAACGCAAAATGTGTTGAATGAAAGAAAACAAAGAACAACTTAAATAACGTTTAGCCTTTGAGTTTCAGAGCCCTTTTCACCTCACAAAGACATTTCCGCAAGGCCATCGTGTCGTCTAGTAAGATTAGCAAGGAAAAATCCGTGCGCTTGCCAGCAATGAAGGCTACACTTATTCCAATTAAGGAGGGAAATGGTGAGCCATTTCTCCTGTAGCCGTGTAAGGAGAGCTGAGTGGGGGCTGGCACGCGGGACTCAGATGGAAAGGATGCATGGAAGAGCGTGCCTGCCCACCATCTGCCTGTGAGGAAACATCCCAAGCGAAGGAAAGCTACAGATCGGGTTCAGTACGAGCACTTGGAAAAGGAAGGGATGGCAAGCCAGCCAGAGAAAAACATTAACCCCCTGTGTGCTTTGGATACATGGAAATGTAAACTCCTTTTTGACTTTAAAAAGAGAATTTTTTATGAGCTTAATATTTAAATCTGGAACAGTGTGGTTCTTATAAATAACTGAGAAATTAAATGGGATCCTGCTCACAATATTTCACAAAGTTTTATAATATGTCCTTAAGGAGAGCAGGGAAAGTAAATATAATGCAGTGTTTCCCTCTACGTGGCCTTAGTCTTGGCAGACACGTACTTATAAAAACAAGTTGGTCTGCAGCGACGGCCATTTATTTTGACTACATGCCCTTGAACTGGCGGAGCATTAATGAACGACAGATCGTACAACTGAGGAAGGACTTTCTAAACATGCCAACGAGCAGCGAAATTACAACCAGAGGAGTTACCCCCAGACGGAGCGCGCGTTTGAGACCCGACCCCATGTGACGCTGCCTGACACTTTGAGGCCACTATATTTCTGACATGGAGGTGATTTTTTTTCACACTTTGTTATTTTTGCAGCTTTTATGTTGGAGAATATGGCAAATCCTCAATGTACTGTCAGATGCTTCATTGATGAATCACAAGGATACTCAGTTGTAATGTTACAGGGCATTTGGTATACCTGTTTATCAATGCACCGGGGAGTCAGAGTTTTGTATAAAGACACTGTATACTGAACAATTTAGCAAAGATATTTTTCAATAAAACAATTTGCAGGTTTTGAACTTCAAGGCGACTTTGATGCAACCACAGACTTTATAATGAGCAATAAACTCAATTCACCCAAACTAGCAGTTTTCTAGATCATAATGTATACGCATGTATAAATGCCTGTATGTACGTTTTTACTTGAAATGATGGTTTAAAATGAGGTAAAATTGCCATCCATGTGTTGTAATTGCATTTTTACAGCTTTTTAGCATTCAAATATCCAGAAACACCTTGTTCCCTGCAAAACAGTACTTAACTTTGCTTAGATTTTTTTTCTTTGAATACACATTTCAGCATTAACATGATCTGGACTACTTCTTGGAACAGTAGTTATGATTTTGCACATACTTTTAAATATTTAGCTTTTATTTGTCCAAATTCACAATAGGTTTGCCAGTTCAAATGTGCAATTCTGTGCACCAAACACAGGACCATACCTGAGCCTACTCACAAAGTGAGAATGTAATAAGCAAAGGGCGCAAGGCATGAGACATTCTGGGTATGATGGCAGTTCATTGTAGGGCAAACGCCCACTCATACAACAGCATACTGTGGGCAAAATGAGCATTAAAGACCATGCAAAGCACACACAGCTTGGGGGTGGGTGCGGGGTCAATCCCGTAGCTTTAAGCGAGAGATCACGGTGCTACCCACTGATCTACTGTGTCACCCATTCTGTGATATCATATGCTAGATCATTAGCCTGAGTTTAACTTCCTGTCACTATACATCACAAGTATATGCGTGGTTGACTGCAGTATTGGGGCTGTTCTCCATTTTCACGCTATGTTGTAAATACATCTGTGATAGTTTTGGAAACTTGGAACGTTGCGGACAGAGGCTGGAAGGTGGCCATAGATAATGGGGTTTTGTATTCAGCTTCAATCAAGTGCCCCTGTGGCACTAGCATTTTTCAAAACTTCAACGTACATGATCACTCGACCATAGAATTGCACATTATAACTCTTACAATTATTAAGTCAAAGCGCTGATGTAATCCATGGAATACCAAGGGAAAATATAACACCAGATGTTAAAGTTAGAATGGACTGTTTCTCTGCTCCACTTCAATTTTTTCACTCACTCTAAAGACCAGAAAACTGGACTCGTGGTATTTTTTGTGTCCGGTACCATCATGTGTGGCCAATTGTGGTTTTTGTGAATAAAAGAACTGTATAAGAATGGAGACTTTTTTTGTGAAATGGACGAGAAAACTGACATCAGTTTTAGAAACTAGAAAAACAAAACGGTAACACTTTGCTCATGTATAATGCATTATGGATACCTTCATAATGCATTATAATGCATTCAAAAGGCATTATAAACACAGCTATAACTATTTATAAAAAAGCATAACACATTATAGCCATGCTTATTATGCATTATGCTTATTATGAAGAATTACCAAAAAAACTTTAGTTCAGCTAAATATTAATGGTAATAATGATGTTGCAATGGATGACAGTTTCTCACTAAGCCATAAAACACATTCTGCTTTAGGAATAATATAAAAAAATTTCATATTCCATTCATCCATTTTCTGCAGCCGCCTATCCCATTTGGGGTCGCGGGGGGTCCGGAGCTTATTCCGGAGGAAGGCGGGCACAAGGCAGAGAACAACCCAGGATGGGGCACCAACATATCGCAGGGCACACTCAGACACCAATCACACACACACACGGACAATTTGGCAACTCCAATCAGCTTCAGCATGTTTTTGGACTGCAGAGGGAAACCGGAGTACCCGGAGGAATCCCCACGACAACATGGGGAGAACATGCAAACTCCACACACATGGAAGCCTGGTCCCAAAGGTGTCAGGCGACAGTGCTAACCACTGCATCACCATGCTGCCCCTCATATTCCAGATATTGAAATGCAATTGAGTAACACTAGTTTAAGGTCTGTTCCTTAACTATTAATAAACTGTTGCCAAACATTTGCTAATTAATATATTAGTAAATAAAAAGATTTACTTACCATCAAATTTCAAAATGTATAACAAAGATATCTTATTCCTCTCTAACAACATTTTCACTAAAAAGCTTGATAATGCTAAATTGTAACTCATTTCTAAGCCTAGATCATATGGTATGCAAGATGTTTCATAATACATATATACATTTGTTTGTGATTAAATATTTTTATGTATTAATATATTATCAAATGATTACTAACAGTCTATTAATAGTTAAGGAGCAAAACTTGAACTAAAGTGTCAAACTAAACTGAAATTCTGCAGGCCATGAGCGGTTGGCAGTTGGAGTGACTTGCATTTGCCTGCAGAATTCCAAAAGGTGAACACTTACGTATAAAACAGGAAGAAGAAGCGTGTCATTCAAGGAAGAAAAAAAAAAACTGGGACACAAAACAAGCACTCAAATAAACCACAACGGAAACCATCTTCTCGCATCCAGCGAGCACAGACTGTAGCTGAGAAACGCAGCGGCTAACGGCTGCCCCTTTCATCACGGCAGAGTCTGCTCCTAATGTTTCTGGAAATTGTTTGCACCTGAGTCTGGTTTGCTTAAGGAGGCATGAGTCCCAGGCCATCTAACGTCTGCCTAGCCCCATTTTAGATGTCTCTGCTAATAATTTTACAGTTACACTGATGTGTACTAGGCAAGACACAATGCCCCCCTGGGTATTCCCAGCTTTATTCTTTGGCTCACTGTGGCTGGGCGGAGGGTATTCGGGGGTGCTGCATGAGATTTTGGGTCCCATGAAAGTCTATTATATTGGGCCAAAAACTCATGACTAATCCAATTATGTTCCAAAATTTGTAGGGCCACTGTCAGTCAATTGTCCTAACTCCCCGCTCCCCCCATTTACAATGCCCTTTAGGGTATTACGAAGTGCTACATCATGGACGCTACCCAAAATAAATGCCCCAATAGCAGCACAGCACATATATACCCGGGGGTGTATAGAATTTCTGGGGCCCCTGGATGGATGGATGGATGGATGCTATCTGTTTCAATAAGTACCATTTTTGCACTCTGCACTTTATGTAAGTTCTGGTATTTTTCCAGGAGTTTAAAGCCTTTTTGGGATCTTGAAGTATTTAATTTTTTTTTATCACTCTGGCAAATGTAATCCTGGCTGAATATGCCAAGTTATAAATAAATAATGTATCTTTATGTTTGCTTGTACATTTGGAAAATGCACACCAGCTTAAAGAGTTATTTATTGTTTGCATTCTGAAATCAACTCTGAAGAAAGTTTCTGCTCGAAAAACAAGAGACGAAATCATGCGTATGAAATTGAAAAGTTGCGTAAATGTGAAATTCAGATAAGGAGCCCATAGACAATTGAGGAGCCAAATAATTTTAGAGTGATGCAAATTTTGCTGGCAGTACGTTTCATCACCATAACTCTGTATTGGATAAAGGGTTAAATGAAAGATGTTTGATGGATGAATGGATGGATGAATGAATGGGCGGATGGATGGATGAATGGATGGGCGGAGGGATGGACAGATGGATCGATCGATGGATGAATGGATGGATGGAGGGATGGACAAATGGTTTTCATACCCTTAAAAGTCAGGAGCTACATTCTCTGATCCCCTCTGCTTTTCAGAATTATGCTTTAAAACACAGCTGCTGAGGAATGCCATAAATATCTCTCTCTCTGTAAGTCATCTGGTTTTTGTTTTTCTGAAACTCGTTGCTGTATGGAAATGATTAGGTGATGCTCTCATCCAGATTGTCTGGATGCTGGGAAAATTTTAGCAAGACAGAAAAAACTTGGCACTTCAGGTTCAAGGTTTTGCTGGCCAAATGAGCCTTGTGCTTATCTCAGGCAGTAGAGGGCGCCACCCAGTCCCACTATGGGCTGTATGGAACTCTAGGCCAGTGCAGGACCCATACAATCACACACATCATACACTATGGATAATTTAAGGATATCAGTTAGCCTAAATGCAGGGGTGTTACTCAATATCAAGAAGGCAAAGATCATACTTGTGTTCTTGGCAAAAGCAGTCTTACTAACTTGCCTCCCAAGAATGAATTTGGGATGCTATGAATCATGGGATTGTTCCCATTAGCAAAGATGCAACTGATATGTCCTTGATATTTGGGGCTGGGCTAGAATGAGTATTTTTTATCATCCTCCATGCTTCTGTTCTTTGAGTATTTTAACTGTACTTTGGCAATGGAAGATGACGTCAAACACGCTCGCACGAGAACGGTCAAGTACGCATATCGGTGAGCACCTAGAGTCTTTGGCTTGCAGCAAGAAACTGGAGCAATTTGAGGAAATCCATGTGACATATGGAGTATGGAGGGTCTCAATCCATCATGTCTGGAAAGATGAGTTAAGGCCTGCTGCTGATAAATCAAAGTACCGGATTACTGGTGGGAATTAATCATTACCGGTCAGATGAATCATTAGATGGTGCTAATAATGGCTACTAGGGATGATGTGATTTAAGCGCGGTTTTTGTCAGAAGACCCGGAATCATGTTACTAATGTTATTGGTACTTTGACCTGCATCCGTACCATGCTATAGTGAGTTTGGGCCTTAAAAGATTGTAGAACACTTGTAAAAGTTAAAATATGAAGTGCTTTGAACCTATACAGACACCTTTCTCCAAACACACTTATCCGGTAGTTTACCCTTTTTGCATGGTTGGATATTTTTCTTGAGCAATTCATGTTGTGTCATGTCTTTTGCTCAATCATCGAACAGAACACATTCATCTTCAAATTCTTCCTCCTTATGGATCTCAGCTTGCAGGTGCATGGGAGAGGTCACTGTAGGAATGTGGCACATATGACTGTTTTCTGCCCCAGGGCAGGGTTGCGGAAACAATATTTAGCCGTTTCTCGCCCTTCTATAGGATCCATCCTGCATGCCAGGTCAGGAACCCGAGGTGGCCAAGACGGTGAATATTCTTAATACCAGTAATTACTTCAACATCAACATTATTTGATGTGTTTGAGATCAGCAGCCCCTTTCCTCTGATTTAATTTTAAGCTGAAAGGCTGATGAAGGATTTGCTGACAGCTGAATCCACATGGATTGTATACTTACTGTAAATTGTCTGCCGACATGAAAAAAAATCAGCTTGAAATGAGGAGTCATCCTGTGTGAAGCCTGCAACATGTTTTCCCCAGAGGAAAGGGAAAGCTTTCAAAAGAGAAAATCAGACCATCAAGTAAGGCCTAATGCGTTAAGCCGTGCTTATTTTCTATTTGGAAATCTCACAGGATTCTGTCTTGGCGGAGTCTGATTTGAACTCCGACTCGGCGTGTCAGAACATCTCAGAGTTACTTCACTATGAGGGGTCAGCTACTAGTTCTTCTAACCCTCCAGTGATCATCTATCTCAGGCTGACCATTTCTCTTCACAGCCACTTCTCAGGAGCTCGGAACTGTGGCTTCCGACAGAGAGCTGCTACCACAGCTGCCTCCAGGCGAGGCGGTCTGCTGATGGATGGATGGAATTCTCAGATAGCAGCCAGAAAAGAGAAGAAAATGCATGCAGCGACATACAGTACTGTGCAAAAGTCTTAGGCAGTGAAAAGAAATGTTTAAAGCCATTTATCTGGGTAGTAAATGTATA
>JAAGVU020000036.1:14218250-14235962 GCA_011763525.2 Mormyrus iriodes | reverse complement strand
GTTGAGAGTGAAAGCTGCGCTCTGAGCTGCGCCTCTCAGATCTAGTGTCAGATCACTGGGCGAACCTGATTTTTATTTTTTTATTTTTTTCGCAGCCACGTCGATACGCCCGAGATCTGGCGTGGCGCCTGAATGCTATCATCCCTGTATAAGAAAGACATATATGTATACAAAAAAACACGTAAATATATGCAAAAAAACATATGCATACCACTGCAGCCAGACACCAGAACACCCCAGGGGAAGAGGGGAAAATGGTGTACACATACAGAGAGAATGGAAACTTTACACACAGAGAGCATGGAAACTCCACACGCAGAGAACATGCATACTTTACATACCAGGAACATGCACACTCCGCATACAGAGAAGATGCAAACTCCAAACACAGAGCCAGACACGGGTCTTAAACTCCCAATCCCTGGATATGTGAGGTCACTATGCCAGCCACTGTAGTGACATTTAAAAAAATCTTATTTACAAAATAAATGAGATAGCCCCTCAACATATGCAGACAGTTGTTAGACCAACTTTTCTAGGTTTCAGTGGATTGTTTAGGCCTGACATCTACTCCTGATACTCATCCATGAAGCGTTTCTGCTGTGAGATGAGACCTCACCTGAGTCAGGCATGAGGACCTCATCAATGAGGTGGATGGCGCCGTTACTGGTGACGATGTCCTTCTTCAGCACCATCTTGACGCCGTTAACGGTCAGACTCTCGCCATCGCAGCCGATCTCGATGTTGTGACCCTCCAGCGTCTCGTAGGAGGCGCCGGCCATAATGGCTTCAGAGCACAGCACTGAATCCAGGAGGTGGAAATTCAGCAGAGCTGCAAAGTGACAGAAACGCAGGGATGAGAGGCAGATCGCTGTCAATCCACTGGTACGAAAGGGCGACTCTAGGCTGTTTGCTGGTATCACCATAGCAGAGCATTTAAAAATAAAAGAAACTGAAAATAGAAATAAAAGAAAAAGGGAAATAGACGACAGTGTTTTGCTAAGCTGGTTTTTGATTAATTTTATGACTGATGTTTTTTGTTGTTGTTGTGTTTCTGTGGTTTATTGTTGTTGTCTAATGGTGCTACATACAGTGTTAAAAACTGTACATATTGCAATACAGGTGATTCCTGCAAAGGTATAGGGTTATGAAATTTAGAAAACGTGAAACAATGTTTAATTTTCACAGTAATCACAACCAGTCAATTGAGATTAATTCCATAGAAGGGAACCCCGCCCCCATTCAGCAAAACAGGAGTCGCAAGTCTGTGAGTTTTTGGATCGTGGGCCGGAAAGTTTGGGATACCATGGGTTACACCTGTGCCATCCTCTGGAATCCTGGCCCGGTAGCACCTGACTATACCAGCCTTGCCAAACATGCCACAGATCCTAACAGGCTTGCATACTCTGACTTGGAAGGATGAGAGGAAACATCTGCTTCTTGTCCCAGAGCCTGGCGTCCTGTGCTGTGCTGAGCTGTACTCACTGTACTTGTTGTACTGCGCTGTACTGTGCTGTATTGTACTGTGCTATGCTGAGCTGTACTCACTGTACTTGTTGTACTGCGCTGTACTGTGCTGTATTGTACTGTGCTATGCTGAGCTGAACTTTGCTGTAATGCGCTGCACTGTGCTATGCTGAGCTCTACTGTGCTGCAGTGTGCTGTAATCCAGTGTATTTGAGGTAAAATCAGATTATACACTGTTTCAGCTACTGTTACAATGTTCCAGTTTTCTTTATCGTTATCCTTTGTTCATGTTTCAGAAACAGCAAATTGTGTAATTTTTTTAACGCAAGATTATTACATTAAATTGTACTAAAAGTATGAAGTTAACTAAAATGAAAAATTTTAATATAGGCATAAAACAAAAATGATTATTTTACTTTTATATTTATTGTACCTTTACAGGTATGTTATAATTGTCCAGAATGTCTGGTTTTTAAAGAATTATAAATCCTCCACCAGCATAAAGGAACACTTCCCTGAGAAGTCATTTAGCCATCAAGCGATCACTAATGCTGAAGCTGTCCTGTGGCTGTGGTTGGGGAAGGGTGTTTGCTCACTGTCTGAGAATTCAGAAGTGGATCATTTGTTCTTCAGAAGCCCTGTTTGCATGGGATAGATAACTTGCTGGCATTTGCTAATGATTAGTCAGCGTGTCTCACTGCTGTACCGTGAAAGTCATCCAGCAAGATGCTGCTCCGGAATCACTGTGTTACTGAAAGTGAGTAGATGCTGCTGGTCAGACTATAGGTATGTGTATAACATCTACACTCAGATGTGAGTTCAGTGTGACCTGGGATAAGATTCTTTGTGCCAAAGCTAGATGAGGCTCACTGCATGGGGTTTACCTTGGAGGGCACCTTTGTTTCCCATGATCCTCTCCAGCACCTCCCGGTCCAGCTTCCTGAAAGCATTGTCAGTGGGTGCAAACAGGGTGAAGTGGCCTGGCTGGCCCAGATTTTCTAGCAGGCCAGATGCTGTCGCTGCCGCCTTTAATTAAGACAAAGAAAAAAAAACAACAATACAAAATACATCAATCATGTTTTTAACTAACATCACTTATGATCCCTAACTGGAACCTGTTCCCTGTACACTGATGCTTACACTCAAGGAGCTGAGATCAGAGTCAGTTTCAATGACGTCCTGGATGGTGCTGCCCACTGCGGTGATGACGCGATCAATGACATGGACTACTCCATTGGTGGATACCTGGTTGCCATGAATAATCCTGGCGCAGTTGACCGTGACGACCTGTGGTTGTAACACACATGGTCTTAAAAACAGCACTGTTGTAAGGTCAAAGGGATCGATTCTCAGCATTCCGATTTGATCTGACGACTCATTGGATTTTAAAACATACCCCATTGGGGTAGTGGTTGATGAAAAGTTCAAGATCATTGTACATGGAGGTGATCCTCATGCCGTTCTTCAGGTCTTTGGTCAGAAGACGCTTGTTGGACATGTGATAATGGAGAGCGTTATAGAGTTCAATGTTCACGTTGTCCTCCAGGGCACTCCTGATGCTCTGTTAATGAAAGAACACATGAAGTGACATGAACGTTTGGGTAAAGGGCCGTTTTAAGCTCTCTGAGGGTGGTGCAGCAACATACGCCCTGACTTACGGGGTCTATGAGATTCCAAGCATCGTTACTAGGAGCAAACATGGTATACGATCCAGGTCCTTCAATCTCTTCCCTCAACTTGGAGCTGTCGGAATACCTCTGGGTGGTGCGAGCTCCAACAAGGTCCAGGGTGCCGTACACGTGGTCAATGGGGGCCACTGGAATAGAAGGAGCCACCATGATGTCCACAGAGATACAGTACAAAAGCTTGCAGGAATCCAAACATTTCTGACAGTCACATGGAAAATCCTGAGAGACTTTCTTCTATTCTGAATATTTAAAGGAATACTACTAAAGTACTTGATAGTCCTGGCATAGCTGTTAAGAGAATGGATCAGTGCACATCTCACGCAATGAGACGAAGCAGCACCCACCTGCGGGGCATCCACGCATCCCATCCAGCTTCATGTAGCCAGGGCAGCATTCGTACAGCACTGGCCTGCACCAAGAAATCATGGGTGACGATAGCATTAGCAACAAGAGAAATCTGCTTCTCCTGCTTTACCCTTGTGCTTTGATACTTATCTTGGGGGGTCTTATCTTTCCAGCCTACTGGTTAAAAAACAAATCACCCCTTTCCAAGTATACTACCCCAGGGCAGATCTAAGGGGTGGTAAATATTTGGCCACCCCTGTTGTCACCCTACATCAAAGTAATAAAAATGAAATATGGATTATTTATTTTATAAGCAGAACCTGGGGAAACTTTAGATTAGTAAGGTCCCTGTATCGCAGACATGGCTTTTATGAGCTTATCAAACATGTTGGTTAATCATTTCCTTTTTGTTCCAAGCCCCCCCATAAATACAACTGGCCCCTGGCGGTCACTCCAGTCAAAGCTTTCTGCAGGTGTCACTGCTAACACCATCAAATAAAACGGTCTTTTCTGAGAGGACAGTGACTTATAACTACAGTTATAAGTCGGTTATGACGTGACATAGGATACGAGTATAGCTGGGGCTGCCCTTTCAGTTTGGCACTGCTCCTTCCTCACCACCCCCCAGGTCCACAGCAGTATAATTTGTCTTGTGTGCCCGGGGTGGGCGGGCGCTTATATTGTACTTCACTCATTAGGAACCAGCTGCGTTTGGGGCACCAAATTAGCTCAGATGTTTCAACATCCATGATCTCAGTTTGACGGCCCTCGGATGTCTTAAAGTCCAAGCGGTGGTCCTGTTTGGGACCCCTGACCTAATGTTTGTATGAAACTGTGTATGAAAATATAGGACAAATCACATCCTGTACTGGTTTAATATGGTACGATCCAATAATACACGGAACGGGTGGGAACTAAGCAGGCAAACATCACCCGGAAAAGTGCTATTTAAATGAACTGGAAAGGAAAGTTTCAAATCAATATAAATGAGCTGAGTTCCTCACATGTCTGTGCCAAGACTGAAAATTAACTTGGGTAACTGCAACACTGGTTATAATCAGCTATCAAGGTATGTTACAATATCCTGTTTATCCCAGAAGTCATTTTTATAAGACTTCTTAGCTAAGTCAGCAGCTATTTTCTTTATTTACAGGCTTATCTTTAGTTGCAAGCATACAATATTTTTAGAGCATTTTGAATTAATCAAGTTCATTAAGCAGACATGCAGTTCAAACATTATACCCAAAGAAATGGCAAAAATGCTGGACAATTCGGGTTCTTTTGACATTGACATCATGAAATGATACTCAATCCTTTGTCTCTGAAGCACTTTTGTTTTGGCCCAAGACTAATTTCGGCTTAACATCTAAGGCGTTCTTTGTAGATCATTAAAAAACACATTGTAATCAAATGGTTTACTCTGTTGGAAAGTATCATGAAGCGATGAGGAACTCTGCAATTGCTCTGCCAGAAGGTTCCAAACTCTTTGTACACAACTGTAGGGAATTGTTTGCGAATTTTTGGAAATAATATCAATGGTGCTAATAATCAGCTGGAGGACAGAGCAGGAATATACCAGCCTCCCTGTTCATTTGGGGCAATGCCCCAATTATTGGTGTTTACACTAAACACAGGGTTTTGAAGACACCATAGGGATCTCTCCTGCTTGTTCGCTGTTCCCCCTCGTGTTTGCAATGAAACATCCTCCATTCTTTTCCACTTTTAGCCTGGCTGTTGCCTGAGACAGTAAGCCTGTGCTGAACTCCTCCCACACAGAGCCCCATGATCTGAAGAAAAACATGTGCTTATAAAGTCATCCATTCCCTGGAGACTGTCTGGTTATCAGGTAAAACAGCTGCAGTTTTCAGTCACAAACAGGCAAAAGTCTGAACATTTCTTTAATGCTCTCCTTTTGTACTAGGCTCTACAGCTGTGAGATGGTTGGATGGGGAAAAAACTACTTTTGACAAAAATGTTGCTCAAATCCAGTACAGCAAACTTCTTTTTACAACAAAAAGTAATTATTTCTTTTTTTGGTGATCTTTGATAAAATGCATAAATTACTTCAGATATCGGAATCTGATAATCTAATCAACACCAAAAACAATCTGAACGTCTTTGATCGAGCATCTGCCTTTAACAGCCAACATCATTACATCGCTTGTCACGGAAGCTACATGCGGCTGAGAGGAATTGACTGCTGAGCGCATTTCCAAGGCCGCAACTAACAGCGCCGCAGGAAAATATGATGGGAGAGTCTGGAGAGAAGCTGTGGGTCGCCATCAATCAAACCGTCTTGATGGTTGCAGCAGATGAGGTCTCGCACTCAGGACCAGCCTGGGAACCTTCCGTTCCCCAAAAGCAGTTCCACATGTTGCTCTACACCGGGCAGAAGTGCATCCAGATGGCACCGCAGCCAGAGCTCAACTCTGGAGGGAGGCCCCCCACGAAAGCGAACGGGCCAGCATCCAGCGTGACGAGAAAGACATCATAGGGCAGAGCTGTTTACGCCTGAACACTGAGGAGTGGGCACAGTGGACCAAATCCTTTATGACCCCCCTACATTTACTCAACTCTCAGGAAAATGGTGGTCGATGTGGTCGGAGACATACTGTTGTGATAAAGTAAGACCTTTCCCAACAGTCCCCTTCCTGGGGGAAACTCTTATTTGGAAAAGTTTCTTAGGTCAGCAGTTCAGTAATGAAAGCTAACACTGAAAGTCTTCCATACGCTTTCTGAGTGACTTTTCAGCCCTATATTACTGTCACACTGTGACTCGTCCATGGTGCCAAGGAAGAAAAACACTTTTTAAAGAAGGTCTTCTCATAAATCTTATTTATGAAAAAACAGTATCTTTGTTGACTCAACGTGATTTACATACTGCAATGTAACAGACCAATCGGATCGTTTGTGCTCATAAAAAATACATATATCTTATTTGGCAGGCTATTCAGAATTCCCTGCAACCTTGACCAGGATAAGTCGTTAGAAGATGGATAGATGGACTATACAAATTTAATAAATTGGTATCTGTAGATTATTTAAAAATATTGCTGTGTGATAAATAGCATTACATTAACAACGCATTCCAAATATTTTGTGCTTAGATGTTTTGATGACTAAGTTCACACAAATATAATCATTTTTACAATTTACAGATAATTTTCATTTTAAAAATGTTATAAAATAACAATTTTCCACGACCAGTTATCAGGTACAGAGTCATGATGAGTATTTCTAATATATTAAGTAATTTTAATATTATGTACCCGTTTAATAAGAGCTGGATTGCTGTTTAATTGTCAGGAAATGACTACTGGAGATGATCAAGTTCAGATAAAGTGTTAATTATGGCCTTATTACTACATCTTACTCGATTTAGCTGGATATATTACTTGTAATGTTGTAACTTGTAATGTATTATTTTTAGGATATTTTATGGAGTTAAATTATTATCCATTCATATATTTCACAGAGAAGAGAAATGAAGATGGACTAACGGGGTTAAATTGCTTAGGTAATATATGAAATTCTATCTAAGATTTTGAAAAAGTGTCTGATTGGTTGGCAGAGCTCCAAGGACCGAAAGTCTCTGTGGAAACGGCTCCATAACGCAGCTTAAGATAAACATCGATCAGCAAAGCCTCACTCTCAAAGCGCAGGCCGCTGGACAGCTCACAGTGTCATGAGACACCGAACACGCAGAACGCACCACGGCGAGCGCTACTCCTTGTGTAAGACAGGGGAAAGTGCAGCGACAGCATAAACCAGGCGCAGCAGCCGGCAAGCTGCGGGGCTGTCAGTGGCAGGAAAAACCTCACTGGCCTTCGTGTCGGAGCTGCCAGACCAATCTGGGAGCAGAGGCAACAAAAGACAGACATGCTGAGGTTCACAAGCACGCCAGCCTAGCTCAGCATAAGGTTCCATAGGCTACTGTACTCTAAGAACAAGACACCACTGCTAAAACCATGAAAAATGCACTGGAACCCTGAGGTAATATAGCCACTAACTAACGGTCAGGCTTGGTGGTCTTTCAAATTACTTAATGCAATCCAGATACCGTCACACAACATTAGCCAGTAGGGAGTCTGGACACATCTAATTAGAGTCCTACTCTATGATTCAGAAATCTGTTTGGGTCTTTGTTTCTCATTTCCTTTGAATCGTAAGGATTCCCATCCCAGCCTGTGGGCTGTGTTTCAAGCACAGAAGGGGGGGGGGGGGTCCTTTGGAAACCTTCATCAGTTTACACTATGTTCTGCACTCTAGATCATTCTAGCCATCAACCATGCCCAGATCTGTGATTGCATTCATTCATATACAAGCCAGTATGTTACTACATATGAAAGCGAGAGCCCCAAGTTCACTTATTGTTCTGGCACAGAGGAATGCTCGATGCAATGGCTAATACTAGTCAAGTTTTGCGGGTCATTTCTTACAATTTGTCATTATAGACCATACTGTGTGTTTTTAAGACAATGGAAGCATGACTCTCTATAGCTACCTCACTCGTAACAGAACATATATGAGCATAGGATCAGAGGTGGAAACTGTATCTAACATCTAAATGGAACCAGATGGAGATGGAAACAAATGGAGATGGAAGCAGATGGAGATGGGACTTTTCCTCCCACAAAGGCCCTACACTGGAAATTTCCTCTTCAGAAAGAGGGGGTATGGAAAGGGGCATGTAAGTGGGAGTGGTGGGGGGGTATCCAGTCAGGAAGGAGATGCTGTTCTCCTTCTAGCCGCCTGGTTCTCCACATTAGCTCCTCCACGTCCCGGTCCACCAGATGGTGGTTCCATTGCGACACCATGGGCACCAAGTCACACTTACGCCTTCTTTCCACAGATGGTCCCCTGGTACCAGTTCCTGCAGGTGCTGAAGTACTTCTTCTTGGTCCCTGATACCTGCTGGAGAGCGCAGACATTGGGCCTGGGAAGAACAGGGAGAACAAGGGGAGAGGTTACCCCATGAGCCATGAGTGTCGCACTGTCATCCCCTCATGTCTCAGCCTTCACACCATTCTCATTCAGGTCTGGGCAGGTGTAGATAGCAAATGTGTGCCTGCCCGAACAGACTCCATTAATATGCACATTATTTCAGCGATAAGAATTTTAAAACAGAAAAAAGACACACATCTTCCAGTCAGTCAGACTCTGGCACCAGTAGAGATCCAGGCACTTTTGATGACTGGTGTGGAAAAGTACATTTCTCAAATGAGGACGTAGGTGGACCACTGAAATCAACAATTTAGCATCAGATATAATAGTAGCTAACTGACATGCAATTCACATTATTATTATTGTGCATTAGTTATTATTTACATATTTTATTTTTTAACTAACCAGAGTCTTATAGCTTCCAAAAAGTGCAGAGGAATTATATTTGGGGGTATATTTTGACATCAACTTGGGTTTATTTTTCTGCGGTCCCTCCTGGACCTCTTCCCTACTAAGAATCCAGCGTCATAGCTGCAATTTAAATATAATAAAGTTATTCAGAAGCTTATATATAAGTGACAATATTTTGGCAATGTAATTAATGCTTAGTAGATCAGATTATTAGATGAAATATGTCAATTTGTAGAGTGTTCATTTTTCCGAAGACAACACTAACGTTTCAAATGCCTTCTTAGTTTATCCATTGAAGCAAGCATATTAAAAATTTTAACGTGTAATAGTTAGCCTGAAACCAATGAAATACTAAAAAAATGCATCTATAATTTCAGGATGGCATAATGTGTGCAGGCTCTGCAAGCATTAATTAAGCGATGACTCTGAGGCCATCGCAGTGACACTCACCCCTCCTTCTTCGCCCTGATCCGGCTGTGGGTCACTATCTTGTCATAGGCTGAGGAATCCACCCCGTCTAGGACAGATACCACAACCACCACCAGCGCAGCTATAACCAGAGGCTTCATCCTTCCCTTCTCTGTTGGCTGAACTAAGAGGAAAGAAATGAGAGCGGCCCAGGCAGCACAACTTTATATATCGCAGGAACCCCGTGGTGGGAGGGTGGTAAAATTTCCAGCCTCTCCCAGTAGCACCCTCCCCCGCCTGTAGGACCCCAGCGAGCCTGCACCTCCACCTATCTCAGCTCAAAAGCTGGAATGTGGAGCCCACTTCAGTCCTTGCTCTCATTGTCGGACATCTATGAGAACCTGATACAGTTGCTGTCATGTCTCAAGGTCAGTTTTATGTATGAGCGACTGTGTGGAATTTAGGTGATGAAAAAACCATTTTGGGGGAAGACCTCTGATGTGAGATTGATATGGGTCTGGTTTCTCTTCCATTCACACCCGCTGACAGGTCCATTTGCTCTGCTCAGGTACAGAGGTAAGTCATCCAGAAACACAATGACTAGCCTCCCTTATTTACCAAAGGCCGGACCAAGCCAAACTTCATCTGTGATGAACTGAAACATTTTGGTTATAAGGACATTTCTGGTAAGAAAGTTAAGAAGTAAAAACCACTGATATACGATTCATGTGAAGAGTGCGCCCCCTTTTGATGAAAAGAAATCAGTACACTCTGACAAGACAGTCCTGAGACGAGGACAGTGTATTTACAGGAGTTTAAAATGGACAATTTAAAAATAATGACATATATTTAAATATATATTTTCCCATTAGGTTACAAGTCACACTAACAACAAATCTTGTAGTTAAGTTGTTTTATTTATTTTATTTTTCAATGTGAAAAAACATTGTTTAAAAGATGGGATATTTGAAATATGTGTATTTCCAGAATGTAACCCTCACATTAATTGAATGCCCTCTGTATTTATTTAAGCTGATACTCTTACCCCTTTTTACGAAATATGTGACGCATCAGTGGCGTGGCTGCCGAAGGACAGAAATTAAAGGGAATACAGTATTTGAAATCTGTATTTTGTGTTTATATGTTTTAGACACTAGGAATTTTGCGATGAATGAAAGTAAATGCAGTAAAGCATGCATGCCTTATTATTAACTGCTAAAATTTTTATGAGGCAAAAGTACACTGATCTGAACATACAGCAGGGGTAGTAAAGCTTTGGGAAGATGGAAATTGGGAATATGAAAAATAATGCAAAACAATGCATATAAGCTACATTATTATTATTATAGTAACATACATTAACTAACCACTTTATTAGGTACACCTGCTTAGCTGGTGTGGTCTGCTGCTGCTGTAGCCCATCTGCTTCAAGGTTAGACATGGTGTGTGTTCAGAGATGCTCTTCTGCATATCTTGGTTGTAATGAGTGGCTACTTGAGTTTCTGTCCGGCCATTTGTCTCTGACCTCTGCCATCAACAAGGCATTTTTGCCCAGAGAACTGCCACTTACTTAATGTTTTTCCTTTTACGGCCCATTCTCTGTAAACTCTAGAGATGGTTATGTGTGAAAATCCCAGTGAATCAGTAGTTCCTGAAATATTCATACCAGCGTGTCTGGCACCAACAACCATGTGATGTTCAAAGTAACTAAAATCACGTTTCCTCCCCGTTCTACTGTTTGAGAACATTTAACTGAAGCTCCTGTCCTGTATCTGCGTGATTTTATACATTGTGCTGCTAACATATAATTGGCTGGTTAAATATTTGCTTTCTCTTCTTAAATATTTGCAACGAGCATTTGAGCAGGTGTACCTATGTAACATATAACATTTACATTTACAGCATTTAGCAGACGCTCTTATCCAGAGCGACGTACAACAGTGCTCGGTAATCCGTGACTATTCCTCACTCTTGTAAAGCTAGACTTAAATAACAACTGTCAGCCGACTAAGTTACTGCCAGCTTGGTTACGCACATAAAAAACCCTGTTAAAGAAAAGGACATTAGTGCAGAGATAAGAAGAGTATGTGTTCATGGGTTAGTAGTTTGTTTTGTTTTTTTTTAAGTAAATTGCATTATATAAATATTAATGCATGCCGCCATAATAGAGCTTAATTATACAACACATCAACATGTGGGGCAGTTCTGGGCCTTCTCCTAAAGTGACATTGCTTTGTTTAGCAACTTTTATACAGTACTACTTATCCAAGGTTGATTATTATGCCTTTTAACCACCACATTATGGTTCCTCAGATAAAAATGGGCTGGTACTCCTAAATGAAATGGCCGTCTTTGAGACTGCCTGTTTATGTATGTATGTGTGCACAAGCATGGAAGATGGGGTTTGTCAGATGAGGTTTTCCTGAATGTGTTGGAGTGACTTGTTTAGTAAAATACTTAGAGGCAGAAATAACAAATACCAGTGGAAACGTGTATATAAGATCCCAATATACTCAAGCTGTGAGTAAATCTTTCACCCATATAGCAGTACTTATGGAAAATTAAGACACATTTATCTTATTTTTGACAGAATCTTTCAATAATGTTTTAATAAGCAATTTTAAGCATACTTAATCTCCTTTTTATTCATTTTCTCCATTTTTATATATCTCCATTTTCTGTAACCGCTTATCCCATTCAGGGTCGCGGCGGGTCCGTAGCCTATCCTGGAGGCTACGGGCGCAAGGCAGGGAACAACCCAGAATGGGGCGCCAACCCATCGCAAGGGACGGTCACACACCATTCACACACATGTGCACACCTACAGGCAATTTAGTAACTCCAATTAACCTCAGCATCTTTTTGGACATGGGGGGGAATACTGAAACCATGACGAAGCCTTGAATCCTGGTCTCAGAGGTGTGAGGCAACAGTTCTCTACGTATATTACATATATGTACAATACTATATATACAGTGGAAACCACTTATAGTGGTCACTGTTATAGTGATCAAGTGCTTATATGGATCAAAAGGCTTGGGACAGAATCATTCCTGTACAAATACTGTCTAAATAATTTGCTTATACTAATCAAGTAGTCCACTTACAGTGTTCATTTTGGGTCTTTTTATAGATGACAACATATGAAAAAAATTAAAAGTACAGTAATTATTTACATTTTTATTATTCATGTTTAACTTGCCTACTTTGCCTTGCGGGGTAACCCGTCTGCTGCTGGCTGGCTACCTGAGGCTAACACTGCGTGCACAGAAAACATGATGGGAAAAAGAAAGGCATGATGGGAAAAAGAAAGGCATTTTCTCTCAATAACAAATATAGACTCATCAAAGCTTATGATGTACTGCCAAAAAAGAGCCACCGAGATGCAGCAGTGAAACTACAATAAGCTGTATTTTATGTACAGTACTGTACTCTATTATAGCGCATTTGAAAGATATCCAGTTGAGCAATTTAATTTGTACAGTACTGTAATTTGAAAAGCATTTGAAACAGCTGTACTGCATTTTGAAAGAGTCAACAAAATTCAGTAAATAGTAATATTTATTTATCTATTTACACACACATACACCTACTTCTATACCTGCCTTTATGGACAAGGGCACACAACAACTTTTAACTGGTGACAAGAATCAGCCAATGGAGCCTGCAGAGGAGCACATATCTCAGAGACCAGCAGATGAAGACTGCCTCAGAAACCAGGGTTAAAGCCACAGTACTTAACTTACTAGCCTCCCTTATTTACCGGGGGGGTTGTGGCACAGCCTTTGTGCTTGGGATCAGAAGGTTGCAAGAATAGTCACATCCCTGCCCCCTCACTGTGACCCCGAACTTGTAATCACTTGTTTGGGGAGCAGTATGGCAAAAAAGAGAATTTCCCGACAGGGATTAACAAAGTACCACTATTCTATTCTAGTGCTGTCTCAGTGTTGTCTCAGAATGGGCATATGAATGTTTATATAAGGCTACAAAACTACCAGATAGACTCGAATAAAAAAGCAACTGATTAAACTAAGAGTCACACTTCTCTGTCAGTGTACAATCCCCATAACAGCTTTCAGTCACCCCCAATGAAAAACATCTGACAGACACTCACACTCCTTTCTACATACATATCTTAGCGTCTGAATATTACAGGATGTTGTTCAATTTCACAACTAAGAGCAAATGTACCACAAGGCAAGTGCCTTCTGCGAATTACTGTGATGTAATTTATCAGTCTCTCTGTTTATCCTCATGCGCATACATTTTTAAGCTGTACGCTCCATAACGATGAAACGTTTGGCATAAATTTTGGAGTGATTTTATACTGCAAAACCATTATAAACGAATTACATAAAAATAAAACTACAAAAATCACATGTTTGTCATTAAGATGTTTTGTCCCTGGCCAGCAGAGAGATATTTACGCTCAAGCTTTGCACAACATGTTCAAGTACAGCTAATGTATGCGATTGATTTAAACCATTGTAATTGGCTACAGATTCAACCCTCGTTTGCTAAACGCCATGCCTTCCAGCAGCCTTTACTCTTGGGGGGTTACCATAGTAATCCAATCCATAACTCAGCCTTTCACCTGGTCCCAGAAATGAAACCACATACCTTACAGACCCTAAGCCGCTGGTATCCTTCAGTTCGGTGTCAATTTTCACATCGCCGCAGGCTTTCTTGCTTAGCCGGATAAGTTTTCGGATTTAAGGTAGTCTGGGCTAAATGTAAGTGAACAAAGATAAAGTCAATTTAGCCAAGACTACCTTAAATCCAAAGTTATCTGGCTAAGCAACAAATGCTGCTTCGCGGAGCATCCCCTGATCTTGCACTCTTATCATTCCACCCAAACTTAGGTCGACTGATCTTCCACAAAGTGGCCGTTTGACCTCCCATTAATATATTTTCGCACGGCTCTCTTATTACCCGTAATATATCGTGGAGAGTGCCATGAAATTTTTTGCCACAAACAAAACATTTAAGTGCGTACGAAATTACTGCAAGTAATCAAATTCAACGGAGACTCCCTCTTTATCTGCATCGTGATCGCACACAGCAAGGCTGGCATCGCGCCCAGGTAATCGCACTTTAATGTTTTTGCCTTTCAGTAAATACGGTCGACTTGGACACAGAACAAAGGAATGTGCTGCATACTGTACAAGAAATCCTGCCAGGGGATCAAAACTAGAGCCTGTCAACATCTGTTAGTAATTCAATTAACGCACTGGAAAATGTTTCTATCTCTGGAGAGTAAGCGGGTGTGTCTCCCTTCCAAGCAGCACAGCCTGACCGGAGAAAAAGTATGAGAGCAGCCACCTGCGACGGGAAAGCATATTTGCGGTTCCCTAAGTGTTTCCCATAGAAAAAAATGACGAAAATAAAATCTATTGTTAACCATTTTATTACATATATGAAGAATACAGAAACAAACTGCCTCTTGCTGTTATTCGTCATTAAGGTATTTGTTGGTCTTCAGTGGATTCCTTTACTCACACACACAAACTTCACAACATCAAGACGATTACAAAAAGAGGAAGAAGTACCATAACTAAGAAGGTGGTTCAATATACTTTATGTGCATTCCTTTCCATTTTTTGCATTACTTTGTTTTATTATTATTTTTATTAATGTTTGTGTAGTGGCCCTAAGCTGTAAAATGTGTGTTTGATTGGAGTGTGTTTGTGGGAGGAATTTCACTGGGGTCAGAAGTGTTGTAATCGCTCCCATATACTTTACATCATATTTTGCCCACATAGAAACTTGCCTGCGTTGAGTTTATCTGCATACCAAGGCGGGTATATCAGTGTGTGTATTTATACACTACTGTTTTTTTCAAGTCTGTGCAGGCTGTTGAAATACCATAAGCAATGCAAGCAGACTCTCGCCCTTGACTTATTTTCCAAGAAAAAGCCCTGAAACACTGCTTTCTCTTCCTCCATAACTGCATGTGTATGACACACAGTGTGCAGAAATTGTCAAGGGTGTCCCAGGTGGAAACAGACCACATGTGGCTCTGATCATGTTTCTGTGAGCTTCCTGTAGCATATTAGTGCCACACTTTGCAAACTGAACACACATCAAAGGCACATTTCCGAATGAAAGATGTCTGATATCCACATGGTAGGTACTCATGGTCTTTATCTGCAACATTAACGGTATCAGCAAGATGATGCACCAACATGGCCCTTCTCCACTGCTCCCTGCATCTTTTCCTGCTGGGACTCGACATCCAATTAGCCCTTGTTGTTTCCATTGTCTCGCTCCTGTAGGTCCTCGTCGATGGAGCCAAAGGAGGGCAGCACTTGGTGAACTCCTGGAAGTCTGCAGGGATTAGAGTTCTCAAGCACAAGGCCACTGTTATGCAGATTAAGTTTTCTCTTCTCCTGACCAGCAGGAGCGTTGTTGAGTCCACGGTGAGTTGGCCCCCACTTTGAGCCCCCATCCCTAAATTTTTCTCCCTGGAGAACTGAGTCATTCCCTTTCATCAGACCCAGAACATCATATCGGAAACTGGAGATGTCTTGTTTCAGCTCCTAAAAAAAGAGAATAAGATGGGTATTTCCTAATAAATAAAACCAAACATGCCCTAAAGCATTGGTTGTCAACCGGTCGATTGCAATTGACTGCGACACCATAACGCCCCCGATCCCCAACTGAAGTCTTCAGAGGGGAACATGGCCCCAGGTCAGCAAATTATTTTCTTGGATTATTAAGATTATTTTCTTTGGTAAAGTAGTTCTAAAGGAATCAGATTAAATAACGAAAACATGCAGTATTCATTCACACGTCTGTTTGCAGCACCATGTACAGGGTCAGACTGAGTTTATCCCAGGATGCCCAGGGCAAAGGAACATCCTGAACACGGCAGTGAACCATGGGGGAAACCCATGCAAGTGCATTTTATAATAAAACCAAACGTGCCCTAAAGCATTGATCATCAACCGGTCAATCGTAATCCAGGGGACAGATTCAAACACTTTACGCTGCAGGCCTGAGACGAGAGTATTAGCTATTATGCCACCTAAACAGCAGGCCTTGTGTCTTCAATGTAAAAAAAAAAACAAACAGTAGGAAATCCTAATGGACAATAAGCCATTTTCCATTTCTGTATAGCAATGCTGTACAGAAGATTCAAACCCTAAGCCACAAAAAAATACCATAATAGTGATGTCATTCACCAAGTATGAGGTCATTCCCACACGACAAACCAGAATACTGGAACACGATAAAGCAAATGTACCTTGAAGTTCTCCTCTGTCAGGCCCTCCTCTTTTTTGGCGTCTCTGATCATAGCAGCCACGTACCTTTTGATCAGATGTTTCATTAACTCCTTTTATCGTGAATAAAACGATTAAATTAGCCCCGCAAATTTATGCAAACACTCAACATGGGTTCTTCACTCTTTATGTAAATGTATAGTATGATATAAACTTAAGTGGCAGGTATCAGGTTATTAAAGAAGTTTGAACAGAATGTATGGAAGTTTGAACAGAACTACTTAATTATTATGTAAATGTGAGGCTGTTACACACATCACAAGGCTTCAGTCTTTCCCAAAGTGGCATTTGTTGTAAATATTAAAAATATCCTAGGCATTTGCTTATCTTAAAAGTAAAAAAAAAAATGTAGTCAGTAGTAAAAACAAAAAACATACGATATTACCTGATACTGATTATTTGTTCTCAGGATTTCAGATCTTTGCTGCTAAAGAAAAAACATGACATGTCATTAAAATGCACACAATCTATGGATTAGCAGTTATTATTGAGCGTGGCTAAGGAATGGCACCGCTGACTACAGTAATTATGTAGCAAAAAGGTCATGATCTGTTATTCATTACAAGTATGAGATTCCAGCTACTAATAGCAGAAAAATAAATGTTACATAGTTCAGACAAGGAATCAGTGCTGATGGCACAGGAAAATACATGAACATGTACATTTTTGTTGAACCAGGTAAAATATCACTGTATATATTTTGTACACATTAAGTTGTACTGAAGTAAAGGAAGACATCACTGAAGGACCTCACCTCTGCGGCTGCATCATTCTCTCTCCTTTTTGATATTGTCCTTTTGCATAAGTGTTTCCTAATCCATTCTATGAGGTAGAAGATAGATTTGGGGCTGGGAATTATATTAAATGGGGATGGCAGCGTTCCGCCTTCTTCAAAGTAGCTCATCCACAGCTTTGTGCGTGCAAATTTCCATTCGATATCTGCATGGTCCTAAGTGGTTATGGTGCAGAAACTACGTATGATTACGATCAACCTCTGACTTTTTGGACCAAATAGCAAAACATGCAAACTGAGATAATCATGGATAATTTATTTCCTTATACAGTGATCGCTCGCTATATCGCACTTCCACATTCGCGGCTTCACTCTATCGCGGATTTTATATGCAAGCATATCTAAATATATATCGCGGATTTTTCGCTGGTTC
>JAAGVU020000036.1:14205227-14218233 GCA_011763525.2 Mormyrus iriodes | reverse complement strand
GGCCAATCAGAATCAGTAATTATTAAACTAACTACCTGGGAGAACTGAAAACACGGTCTGGATTTGGAATCGAGGCCAAGATTTGAAAAGCCCTGCTATATAATCAATCATATATTTTTTATATAATTCATATTTTTTTCCCCTAACTCACATAGCATACACCAAAATCCATGTGCCTCCACTGCTCTTTTTTTAGGTTTGGCAAGATGGCCAGGAAGTTAAAAATGTAACACTTACAAAAATTTGCTGATAAGAGTTGTTCATCATTGCTATTAGCATGTTGAGGAGAACCACCAGAGAGATGACGTTGTAGGTGCCGAACATCGTGGCACCCACAAACTCGGTGAACTTGTGTGTTGGGGTGACAGTAGTTCCATTAAGACTAATCAGCCCAAACACGGACCAGAAAAGAGACTGCAAGGCCTTGAAGAATCTAAGTAAAGGAAAATAAACACACTTATGCTTCAAATTACACCGACGCCTGCTGAAGATTTCAGGATATAATTGTTTATAACTGGAGTGCACCCTTTAAACATTGTGATTGTTCAGTAAACAGTGCAGGAAGGAGCAGGTGAGCACACTCACGTTGTGAAGACACAGTTTGTGTTCTTATAATAGAAGTAGAGCTGGTTAAGGCCATTAGCAAATGCAAAGAGAACCAGGCAGAAGATGAATAGGAACTTGAGGATGTCGAGCAGCATGCGACCCAGCGAGATCTGCAGCGGACCCAGGTGCGCGTTGGACGTGAAGAGAGCGATGAGGCGCAGTGAGCTGAAGATGTTGGCAATGGCGAAGAGGGCTTCGGCCATCAGGGTGGGGTGCAACATGTCCCATGTCTGCCTCTGCTGGTTGCCGTTGTACTGGAGGGTGACAGTGGGAGCTGCTAGTCAGATTAAATATAAAGTATAGACATATTTAAATAGTATAGACACATTCATTTCCCAGCCATTTGCTAAGAAACAATTTTTGTGTTTATATTGATCTACCTCATACAGAGCATATTCTACACTGATTTTAACTCTTAATTTTACATGCTTAATAAATTATCATAGTCTAAAATATTTCATACTTGGCCAGTACTAATAATAATAAATGTGCTATATAACTTGACTCAACTTGAGAAATGGCACAATACCTTGATGTACGCGACAATCTTGAGGGAAATGGTGGCCAGGTACAGACAATTCATAACAAAGTCCATAAAATTCCACCAGTCGTTGAGGTAGTCTTGTAGTCCATCGGTCCATATCTGCTTGATTTCAGCCCACACAAAACCTAAAAGCACAGATTACTGAACGAGTTAGCTGCATTTTTCTAGTACCAGTCATGATGGCAGAGTTAGGTTATGAGATTCCCTTTCCTCATTTCACATCACCTAAAACCCAAGGGAGGATCATCCACTCCACAACGGTGGGCGAGGGTCCCATGCTGTCCGGGTCTGTGGAGACCATGTGCTGGGACGTGAGCAGGAGCAAGAAGAGGAACGTTAGGTAGGAAGTGGTGTGGCAGATGAACTTGATGAAGGGCTTGCGGATGAAGAGACCCAAGCGGCTCCAGGGGGCCACCAGGTAGCAGAGGGAGAAGAATGGAAAGAGGAGGCCGATGAAGATGCAGGTGAGGAGCTTCATGAACCAGTGGCGTTTCCTCCAGTTGGGAAATTCACCGTACCAGCGCGATGCCAACAGCTGCTGGCAGTTGGGCTGAGCGACAAACTGACCCAAAACAATGGAGACAGAAAAAGAACAAAATGAAACATGTCTTCGTTTCAGCAAAGTTAATTTAATAACAAGGCGTGTAATAAAAGCACTTATGGCTATACTGCACTCTGAGTGCTGATGTTTCAGTCTCTTGCTGTTTAAGCAGAAATATTGGCACATGGCTTATATTTCTGGCATCTTATTATCTTGCTAAATGTGACACTGGAGTCATTAAGCAAAAAAGAAAATCCCTACCCACACAAAAAGCCAGTAAGGTACCTTCAGTAATTTCAAAAGCTTTAGAGCAGTGTTTCCCAATCCGGTCCTCAGGGACCCACAGTCGGTCCATGTTTTTGCTTCCTCCCAGGACCCACAAAAACCTAGACTGTCTGTGGGTCCCTCTTAGGGGCTATTTGTGTGGGTAAGGATCGTCTTTTTTGCTTAATGTCTATTGGGAAGCACTGCTTTAATTTAATTGTGCGATTAATGACACAATTAATCTATCCTGATTAAAAAATGATATGGCAGCCTTAGTGCAGTTCAACCTGCATATAAATGTAGCATTTAAAAAGGCCGAGTTGAAGTTTATTCAGATCACTGAGGAAGAATAACATCTTTTAGTTGTGATTTGTCATTCTGAATGTAACAGGAAAGTCACTTTCTCTGTGAAGTTGTTCAAATGAAAGAAAAAAAAACTGGCTTTTAATTGCTTGTGAAAGATGATTTAACTTTTTCTGTAACACACTGTACTGGAAATGAGAGCACAAGGAGCTGATCAAGATGGAGATCGAGTTCAAGTGGAAATGTTTTTTTTGTATGGAATGATTTCACAGTGCAGAGCTCACCTCCTTCTGGTAGTACTTAATGGCCAGCTTGAGTCGTGCTAGATCGTTGCTGCTCTCGTTATGCAGAGACGTGATGTTGTCCTTAAAGTTCAGCACAATCTGCAGTTCGCGTGAGCTGCGCGTCTGGTCCAGCAGGTCCTTGGCAAACTTCTTGCACTGCTGCGACAGCTCCTCATACTCTGACTTGAACTCGATCTCCATCTTGCTCAGCTGCTTGAGCTCCCAGCTGAGGTGGAAGGCGGCGATGAAGGGGTCCTCGCTGGAGAGGGCGATGAGCGACGGACTGGCCAGCGCCCGGTACAGGTTCAGTCGGGAGCGGGAGTGGCGCAGGCTGTCTACGTCCGAGTTGGACGAGCACTCCAGACAGTTACAGCGCACCCCGTGTGGCTGCGGTACCGACACCCCCTTGTGGAGCAGCATCTTGATGATCTCGTAATTGTTGGTGTGGGCCGCCAGGATGATAGGAGTGATGTCTGGTGTAAAATAGGAAAGCTGCTTGTCCAGCAAGATCGGAGGCACCTGTTTGCAGAGGTATTGAAATTTAGCTTCACATTGCTCTGTGCCTGTTCATCTAATCCAGTGTTTCCCAAACTGATCTTTGGGGACCAACAGACCGTCGATGTTTTTGTGGGTGCTGGGAGGGAGCAAAAAACTATACCGACTGTGGGTCCCCAAGGACCGGATTGGGAAACACTGATCTAATCTCATGTATCTCTTACGAAACCCTTTATTCTTATAGGAAACAAATAAAGTTTAGGAAAGGAACAGCATGCATACTGTTTGTAATAGTTGTTTATCAATTAATATTACAATTTTTCTTTTAAAATTTTTTTTTTATAAACCATGTGAATAATTTGCTTTCAGAAAAATTATAGACAATTGAAGACGAGCCATTATAGTTTTTGTATATAAATATATTATTATTTATCCACAAATATTCACCCACACACACACACACACACACACACACACACACACACACACACCGATCAGCCATAACATTAAAACCACTGACAGGTGAAATGGTGAATTACACTGATTATCTTGTTATGTTACAATGGCCCCTGTCACGGCTGCCTTCATATACCAGATAACTGAACAGCCAGTTCATGAAGTTGATGTGTTGGAAGTAGGAAATGTTGGCATAAGGATATGAACAAGGGCCAAATGTGATGGCTACATAACTGGGTGAGAACATCTCCAAAATGGCAGGTCTTGTGCGGTGTTCCCAGAATGCAGTGGTCAATGCCTATCAAAGGTGGTTCAAGGAAGGTCAACTGGAAACCAGAAATGCGGTCATTGGTTCCCAAGGCCCATTGATTGAGTGGGAAGTAAAGACCGGCCATCTGGTTCAATTCCACAGGTGACCTATTGTAGTACAAATAGCTGAAACAGTTAATACTGGCTATGATGAAAGGTGCCAGAACCTAGAATGCATCGCAGCTTGCTGCGTATGGGGCTGCATAGCCACAGACCAGAGTGCACCTGCTGACTCCTGTCCACTGTGGAAAGTGCTACAATGGGCATATCAGCATCAGAAATGGACCATGGCGCAATAGAACAAGGTGGCCTGGTCTGATGAGTCGTGTTTTCTGTTACATCATGTAGATGGCAGGTGTGTGTGTGTTGTTTACTTGGGGAAGAGATTGCACCAGGATGCACTATAGGAAGAAGGCAAGCTGCCTCTTTTAAATGCCTCTTTCAGCAGGACAATGCTTCCTGCCATACTGCAAAAATTGTCCAGGAATGGTTTGGGGAACATGGAAAAACAGTTCAAGGTGTTAACTTGACCTGCAAATTCCCCACATCTCAATCCGATTGAGCATCTGTGGGATGAGCTGGACAAACAAGTCTGATCGGTGGAGGCCCCACCTCGCGACTTAGAGATCTAAAACTATTCTCTAACAATTTGGTGCCGGAAACCACAGGACACCTTCAGAGGTCTTGTGGAGTCCATGCCTCTATGGGTGAGACCTACACAATATTAGGCAGGTGGTTTCAATGTTATGGCTGATCAGTTTATATACATATATTCACATCCCACCCAAGCTGTATCCCAGCCTGTCTGGGACAGGCTCCAGGATAAATGGTTAGAAGATGGATGGACTTCACAACACCAGAAACACCAGCAAATACATAAACTAGTGTAAATGCTTCAAATATATAAAAAACTTTAGCTATTTATTGTGAATTTCTTCTTTGCACTGTCTATAGTCGCCTTTTTGTGAAGAGCATCATCAGCATTTAAAATGCAAAATTAGAACCATTAAATAGTATACAATAGACCAGCTACAAAATGTTGATTTGATAACAAGCACATTCTGAATCACGCAGGACGTCAAATTCTTCATTTCTGTTTGCCCACCTGTTTCTCTTTGCTGGTCTTCTTATGGTTGAGCAGCAGGTCCACGGCACCCACCACCTCCTTGCGGATGGCGTGCAGCAGGGCATCCCCCACGTATACGTTGAAGCTGAGCAGCAGCTCGATTATCTCCAGGTTCTCGTTCTCGATGGCGATGAGCAGAGCCGTGCGGCCCAGCGAGTCCACGCAGTTGATATTGATCTTGAAGTAGATCTCTGCCTCCTCCAGGGCCTGCTGGACGCTGGCGTAGTCGCCTCGCTCCACGGCCCGCAGGTACGCTTTTTCCATGGGCGACAGCTCAGCCTCTGCCCGCACGATACACAGAGGGATCCGATCCTGGAGGGACCCATTGTCCTTCCTCCGGTAGAAATGCTGTTGCATCGCTGCTAATGCATCACGACAGAGGGTCAGAGGGAACAGGCACAGCACAGGCAAGGAACTGACACTGAACTGAGATGAGTAATGTAAGAAAACAAGAAGATGAGGGCAGAGGAAAAAAAGCAAACCACTGTTATTTCACTCATGCACTTACGCAGAGATGCAGAATGAGTCTAACTCCATTATCCCATAACCACTTCTGGGAAAACATGAGAAGAGGGCTCTTATCTGTAAACCAGAATTGCAAATTCCCTCTTGTACAGGCAACCTGCGTAATTATCTGCTTACTTGTGGGATTGAGGTGTGGCTCCACTGTTGGCATTACTGAGTGATAAACATCTTAGGGGACACAACCCATCTGGAAGCTACTGTGAATCTGAATCACCTCGGATCTGAGGAAAGGCCTTCCGGAATACTCTTTGACAGCCCTAAACAGATATGGAATGATCAGAACATTGCAAGTTCAGAGGTGAGTGAAGCCAACAGGATGTGATTCAGTGAGCACCGTAATGCTGCTAGGACAAAACCAAGCAGAGCTAACCTTAGCATGGAGAGCTAAGTGATTGCAGAGCTAAGTGCAGGTTACCCACCAGCAGAGGAAGTAATGCACTCAAAACTGAATCACTATATATATAAAAAAGAAATATTTGAATATTATTAGTGAAACACAACTTCACTTCAGTTCACTTATCAGTGAAGTCTAAAGCACAGCAGAATAACCTGAGGTGTCAGAGATTCTGCATAGCTCAGCTGAGATAGGTTGGAATATGTTATCTTAGTCTAAGAGACATTGGGAAACATTTTTGAAATCTTTCTGTTTGATATATAAATAGCAACAAATCACAATTATATGGAGGGAATAATGGTGGGAATTCTCCCAAATCAAATATATGTCATTTTAAGCATTATCCAGGGCTCCGTATAAAAGTTGCCCTAGACAAGAAGAAGAAGAAGAAGATGAAGAAGAAGAAGATGATGATGATGATGATGAAGAAAAGAACTGTTATAGTAGACTGTGTGTAAAAATACAGTGTACAGAGAGAGAGAGAGAGAGAGAGGGGTATGGGAGTATGCCCAAATATATTATAATATTATATATAAATAGTATTTAAACACAAAAAAGATAAAGGTAAACCAAGAGTATTCAAAGGTGTAAATCTATTTATTTCTACCCCTGATATGCATTATAACTGATCATATATCATACAGGCATATTGACTAAAGACAATTATTACTGCTTCTTAACATATAACATCCATGCATGTTTATGATTAAACACTGAAATAAACACAGAAACAAAGCAGCAAAGCGACAAGTACGTCTTGGTTCTGAATGTTTGAGTTTTTCTCCCGTTTCATTAATTTTAAAATTGAATGCCAGATTGATAGAGTGATGTAACAGATTTAGGTTCCTGTACAGTAGGAGACTGTTGCCATCACTGGAAAAAAAGCTATATCTTCAGGTAGTATACAGACACATTTGACAAATTCCACAGTTTTAAAGTTATGTTTGAATTTTATATTAATGATAACAACAACAAAAACAATAAATAATAATGATAATAATATCCTCAGCTTTGTTTTTCAGATATCTCACAGGGTTCAAACAATGGCCACAGTGCTTCACTAGTAACTTTTTGGCCTTTATATATCGACCAAAGGAACCACTTTTAGGGCGTGAATCCGCCATCTCTTGGCCATTAGTCTGTTTCCTTGCGGCTAGATATGACTGGAGGTCAAAGAAGCTAAACACAGACTTCCTGTTTTGAGCAAGTGGCTTCTGATTGCTGAATGTTGCTTGGAAATGCTTGCATATGACTTTCACAGGCAACAAGTCGGCCTATGAAAATGCATTGATAATACAACAGAAAATTCACAAAACCCATTAAGAAACTAGAAGGGGAGGCTTTCAGAATGACAGCATTGTAACCCCTGGGCTTATTTACTCTCTTTCTCTCGTTCTGCCACACACACCTGAGAGCGAAGCTTGGGGTCTAAGTCCAAGTCTCCGTGACTTTATACTGTATTGTGAATGCCTATGATTTAGACAAGGTTACATTAAAACCTTTAAAAATAATATGCAAGCAATAAGCATAAAATACATGAACAGCGAATTCCGTTCATCTTCCAAATGCTTCTCCTCAATGGCATCGCCACAGTCAGTGTCACATTAATCAATAAAGTCATTAAACTCACTGATAAATGAATTTAGAATGTTTCAGTAATGGATTTAGAAAAGTAGCAAAAGGACCCATGAGCACTTTGCTGTAAATGCACCTTGTGCTGCGCGTTTACATTTTATGGAACATTACAGGCAATCTCATAGATAATTAATTTTAGAAATCATGACGTTATTTGCGGTGGATAAGTGGCCACAGACTAGGTGCTTTCTGAGGGAAAAAAAATCTCCATTATGAGCTTCTCAAACCAATACAGTGAAGACACACTATTCAGTCTAAGTGAACTCTTTGACTTTACAAATAGGCTTATCAAATGAGAAAATACATACAACAGAATCTGAAGTAACATTTTTAACACTGTTTGAATCCTCTGTCTGTGCACTTGGAGACATTTTCACAAAGACAAGTGATGCAGTATTTGTTTTTCAAATGGGTATTTAATACATGAAATTGTTAGATGTGGCTTAAGACTACTACAATCGTAAATAAGCCAGAAAAATATTTCTAAATCGTAAAACAAAAGAAGGAAACATTTTTAGTTCTTGGATGGTAGTGTGCGGGCGCTCCCTTCAATGGCGTCACTTTAGTTATATACTTAATTTGCGATTTTTGATTTTAAACAATAAGGTTTATTTCAGCGAGATAATATGTGATCATAGTTAACTCTCACTCCCACCCAGACTATGTCAAAACCTACTATCACTGAAGAGCTCATTGAGACTAGTCAACAGGCGTGAGCCCAAGATACATAGAAGGTTACTTTATCCCTACCCCACCCAAAATGGAAAAATCTGAACTGTTAAAAAGCCATTTAGGGTTCTCTCTCTCTCTCTCTCTCTCTCTCTCTCTCTCTCACACACACACACACACACACACACACCTATTCATATCTTTGTGGGGACCGTCCATTTATTTCTATGGGAAAAACCCTAATCCCATCAATGACAACCTTAAACCCCTACCCAGCCCTAACCTTAACCAAACAAAATACAAGACTTTTAGCATTCACAGATTTTTATAAACTTGAGTTTCCCCTAGTGGGGACCGAAAGAATGGTCCCCACAATGTCAAAATAACAGATTTTTAATCACATTGTGGGTGGGTAGGTGTGGGTGTCCTCTCACATACACGCACACGCACACACACACACACACACACACACACAATTCATAGAGCAGTAAAATGCAGAAGACATTCACAGACTTCATTTAAACAGCCAGCAAGCACAGTCACTTAACCAAGCAGTCTCAAAGAAAAGGCAGTGTTGCTCTGCACTTGAGCTGCCCTTCCCATGTTCTGATCTCTATTCTCTGTCTGTTTTCCCATACGTTCGTGTGCTGAATCCTGAACTGGCTCTATTTCCAGATTCTTCTTGCAGTTTTCTTGTTAAACTCCCATTGTGTTTTCTTGACTCACACACAAACCCAGCTTTAGTCAGTTCGTCAGTTTGAGCTGTGCAGCAGATTGACCATAAACCAATTAAGCTTAACCAGCAAATCACTGCATTTCAGCCACAAGCAGCACTACCAATTTACCAAGCTCTTTCCAGCTAATTAAAATAAAACAAAGCAACAGCATGCCAAAAGTTCACCTTGTGACAGGAATTCATTAGGAAATAAATGGAGCAATTAAGAATTAATTAAGGAAACTTTCGACCAAGAGGACAGTGATTGGATTATAGAATACTCTGAATAAATACTCATTCAGCATTCTACCCACTAATAAATAGCCCTCTAATTTCTGATTGCTCATAGTCATTTATAAAAATGAGACTGTGACATCAACTGATAGAAACTGAGAGACTAGGAAACTTCTGCTGTCATTGTCAGTGTGTGCATGTGCAGACAAGACCACCCATTCCAACTTTTAAACTGCACTTCCGATGTAGTACGGTCAGATTTTATGGTCTAAAGGCACCATAAAGCTTTCAGCAGAACCCCTTTCTGCACCCAGATTACCACAGGAACACTAAGAAGGTAAAATAATCAATTTTGGCTGTTGCAAGGAGCCGCAGTCTTAGTTATTATAAGAGGGCAGGTCAAACACAAGGCTGCATCTCAACATGATTGCTGTCTGCTTTGGTGCTATGTAGTCATTAATCAAAGGCCCCACAAGTCATCTCCCTGGCTACATTAATATTGAAAGCTTTAATGCACATTTTACATAAACCAGATTTGAATGCACAGTTAGTAAGTGTCAATTTTCCATTCAGCATCTCATTGTCTTTATTTATTATTTCTGAAGGAGGTAAACCAAAAAAATAAAAAATTTCTAGAAAGTTAATGTATAGAATCACTACTGGTTTGGTTGTTCTCATGTCACTGGACACTGAAAAATTTTGTAACATTAAAGTCGAAAGATTATTAGCAGAACTCCACTAAAATTTGACACATCTATGTTGTTTCCATGATATGTTAGGCATCAACACCAATTAACACCAATTATCACATCATTTTCATAAGGATAAAGATGGGTGTTTGTGTGAAGATTATCAAGTAGGTCTCTAACGTCATGACTGTCATCACCTCATCACCCAGACTGGTTAATGTTGGGATCATAGATACGTCCTTTGTTTCTGATAACCAAGGAATGGTTCCCTAATCAAGTCGTATTTAATACAATACAAGTATAATGAACTATCTTAGCCATAATTTCCATTTAAGGAATAATTAAATATACTAGAATAGATGGACACAAGAGACTTTGCTGGTGGTTCGGGGGGGTGCAATTGCACTCCCTACTGGTTAGAGGGAAATGCTATTAAGTTATATTGTTATGTTATATTTGAAAATGTGGCTTGTTATCAGTGTGTAATAATTATTCATTGTAAATGTACTTACTGCTTTTTTTACAGTTCATCTAGATGAATGACTGGTTGGGCTCTCTCACCTCGTACTCCCTGGGAGACAAGCCTAGTGCCTAAGTTGATAGAGGATGAAGACATGGACCCTATGAATGATACTATTTCAAAGCCAAAAAAAAGAAAAAAGAAATTCAACTGAATGCTTGCAAATATGCAAACCCCCGCTAATTACTAGATGCTCATCCAGTCAGATTATGGGAGCTGCTATGGATTGCCTATGCCACACAACGGGAACCACATTAGGAGGGGCTCCAGTGCATTACAGAGCACTGACACAAACTCACAGTCACTCAGTTAAAGCAATCACAGCATTCTGTTAGACAGGACATCACAGAGCACTGACACAAAATCAAAATCACACTCAATTACAGTAATCACAGCATTCAGGACAGCAATGTCCAACCTCGGAGCTTTTGGCTCCTAGTGATATCGTCGGCATATTAAATGCAGCACAGTAGTAGACAGTAAAAAAAACATGCATGGAAGGTCAGCTCTGCTTTCCAGCTGGAAGAAAACTGTCTACATCAAAAGATACTTAAAAGAGTCCTTAGTAAAGCAAAAGTCTGCATCACTTAATTGTTAACTGTGGTTTAAAACAGTGTATAATTTTTTAAAAACTAAATATTAGTATACTCCAGCAGCAGTATAGCCTGAAAATGATGACATCAAAGCATAAAATCACACTTTCCACTCATATACTGTATATAGTTTTTAAAAGTATTCTGAGTAAGGTGCATTTTTAGCTTTCTTCTAGAGTACAATACTAAACACATTTAAGACTGTTCCTGGCTGTTTATGTGTATGTGTGTGTGTGTGTGTGGTTTTAATGTTCACGAGGGTTTCCCTCAGGTACTCTGCTTTCCTCTCAGAGCCCAGAGACCTGTAGTTGGGTGAACCAGTCTCTAAATGCTCGTAATACAGAAGCGTGCATCCTGTGTTGGCCTGGTATCCCATCAAGAGTTTTCCCTGCTTCTTGTCTTGTGCTTTCTGAAATTATTCTGGCCCTGCACTGGATAAGTGCTTATGGAAAATGGATAGAAATGCACATGGGAAAATTAGGCTTGCATTATATTTAAGAACAATTATGAGCAATGACATGAAAAAACCCAGTGCAATCAGACACTACATTGTTGCTCCTCATGGGCATAATGTTAAACTCCTTAATGGAAAAGTCCAGATTCTTAAGTGTTTCCTGGATGAAATTCACTTTGAGGGGGAGGCAGGAGAACCTCTTACTCCCCACCATGTAGAAGGTTTCATTGAGGACGCCTATCATCACCAGAACTGCCCCAGGCTTCAGCAGCACCTTCAGGTTCCCCAGCACACACTGGTAGGTCTCCAGATCCTGGCAGGCAGCTTCCAGGCAGAGGCAGCTCAGCAAACAGTCAGCAGGCTCCACAGCCAGGGGCCCAAAAGGGTTCTCCAAGCGAACATCACATTTCAGCACCTGCTTCACAGTCTGCCTGAGCCTCGCTTTCTTCTCCACAGGTGTCCTTCTACAGGACGTATCAGACAAAACATGCAAAAAATGTCAAGCAAAGAAGCTAACACCAAGCAAAGATATGGCTTACTGAATAACAACACAAACAAAACAAAATATGTACTTTCAGCCAAGATCCAGCAAAACGAGCAGGCCTTTTGAGTAAAACGATTTCTCTGCATGACTTGAGATAGGCCGCGTATTTACTATTCAACAAGGCTTAGATAAGTACCAAATTCTGTCATTTATGTTACGTGCCGTAAGAAATGGATCGATCTGCAGGACACTTCGACCTTCCGCTTCGGACCCCGCTCGCCTCGATCGCCAGTCGCTGCCCTCTCAGCGTTCCTTGCCACGCCCTTGCCACGCCCCCTTTCGCCCTTCGACCCCGGACCCATGGACAATAAAAGCCGAAGAGCGACGTTCTTCAGGGCACCTTTGCCCTTGTTCTTCGCTTGTTGTTTTGGTGTACTTTCTCTCTGACTGATCTTTGTGAATGACTGTTTGGCTTTCAGTTTCTGATTTCTGCTCTGTCCCCTTTTGGTACCTTTGCTATTGGTTTTTTTTGCTGACTTCTGGTTTTGACCCTTGGCCTCCCCTTTTGACTCTCTCTTTGCTCGCCCCTCTGGATACTCTGCTTGGTGTATGTGTTTCATGTACCTGTTCGTACGGAGTGACTGCTGTTTTGTTTCCTTGAGTGTGACGTTTGCTTTCGTTTTGGATAGAGAGAGAGACTCAGTGCTTGTTACTTCGTTTCTCTTTGTCATGGGTAGTATCAGCTTAGTTTGGGACGTGTTTATTCGCTGTTTTGTTTGTTGTTCTGGCCTGGGTCACTCCCCAAGTTCGTTACACCTTGTGTTTGTAAACGTGTCTGTGCATAAAAATAAAAACTATGAAAAAAGATCCCTTTGTTTCCCGTGTTCCCTTTTCCCGTTCCCCGGTTGCCTCGCTTTCTCCCCTTCCCCTTCCCTAACCTTTCTGGCGATCCTCAACCCTAGACTGGGGATCGTAACATTTCGCTTAGCCTTGTCCATAAACCCATCGGCAACCTGAACTTTAACTATTATGAGAGAGCAAGAATACAATTATCAATCAAGGGATTCAACTGAGGTTTTCATGTACTAAACTCATAAGAACATAAGAAATGTACAAACGAGAGGAGGCCATTCGGCCCATCAAGCTCGTTTGGGGAGAACTTAACT
>JAAGVU020000036.1:14164128-14186865 GCA_011763525.2 Mormyrus iriodes | reverse complement strand
TCACTGCAAACATCAAGACTAAGGAGCATTCTGCTGATGTGAGAAACAAAGTCATCGAAATGCACAAGGCAGGAAATGGCTACAAAAAAGTACTGAAGAGTTTGAATGTCCCGTTAAGCACTATTGGATCCATGATCTGAAAGTGGAAGGTTCATCACAGCACCCAGACTCTTACTAGAACAGGCCGTCCCTCAAACCTAAGCATCAGAGCAAGACGTCGACTGGTGAGAGAAGCTACTAAAGGCTACTAAAAATCCTCTATGAAGTCTGCAGTACTCTTTGACTGAAACTGGAATGAAGGTGCATGGGTCCACAATTTCATCAGCTCTCCATAAAACAGGCCTCTACAGGAGGGTAGCAAGACGTCATTCCTTAAGAAGGTCCACATAAAAGCACGCATGGCATTTGCTACAAAGAATGAGAAAGACCCAGTTGAGATGTGGGAGAAGGTTTCATGGTCAGATGAGACCAACATAGTACTTTTTTGCTGTGGTGTAGTGGACTGTGGTGTAAAACTATCCCTGACCATGCCTCAAGAAACACCGTATCTACGGTGAGATATGGTGGTGGCAGCATCATGCTGTGGGGATGCTTTTCATGTGCTAGAACTGGGAATCTTGTCAGATAATGAATGGATACAAATACTACATAATACAGCAGGAGAACTTGATCCAGTCTGCTATGAAACTATGGCTCGGGAGAAGATTCACCTTTCAGCATGACAATGAGCCTAAGCACAAGGCCAAAGAGACACTGGAATGGCTCAAAAACTCAAAGGTGAATGTTCTGGAATGGCTGAGTCAAAGCCCTGATCTTAACCCAACTGAGAATCTGTGGCACTATTTAAAAGCTGCTGTTCAGAGGTGCCGTCCCAACAACCTAGAGGATCTCCGTAAATTCTGCCAAGAAGAATGGGGAAGAATCACTCCTACACAACGTGCAAAACTAGTACATACTTACCCTGAGAGAATTAAGGCTGTTATTGCAGCAAAAGGCTTCTCGACAAAATATTAATGTGTAGGGGTGGAATACTTATGCAAACACTAAATTCTGAGTTTTCTTCTTCAGTTAAATATCTACAGAAAATGTTTTATTTTGACTTTGCATTTGATTTGACATATTGACTATGTATCGAAATGTATCGTTACAGCATGAGTTCACAAAAATACTGAATGGACAAATATGTGTACAAATCTTTAAATATCAAAGAGGTTGAATACTTTTGCAAGTCACTGTATGAGAGTCTACTAGCATGGTGTTTCCTAATTTGGTCCTTGGGGACCTGCAGACAGTTCATGTCTTTGCTCCCTCCCGGTAGGAAGCTGAAAGGGAGCAAAAACATGGACTGTCTGGCAGGGAGCTGGGAGGAAGCAAAAATACGAGCTATCTGTGGGTCCCAAAGGACTGGGTTGGGAAACACTGTTCTAGAAATATGATAAAAGGTTGCATCTTCTCCATCCTGTGACCACCATCTTCACAAGCATTTACACGTGTTCTGGCTCTGCATGTAAGTTTTAATGCTCGTGTCTAAAGTGTCATCTTAAGGGGAACCTTTAATAGTATCTGCTGTTGTTTTAGGCTGGGCTCTTTTCATGGCCTATTCACAGTGATATGGCAGATTGAGAGTGTAAGTTCTAATGCAGCCTATTCTCCACTCACTTCAGTTTATTTTTATATAGTGCCCCTTCCAGCACTGATGCAGGTTCAACCCAGTGCTCAGTTCTGCCATTCCTCTGCTTTCACTTGTTCCAGTTGAAATACCTTTTTATGGTGACAGAAATGGCCAGATCCTATCCTAACTTTAAAGCGGGTCCCTATAGTTGGACAGGTATCATAAAAGTGACTGGAACCATGGAATGTTGCTGTAGATGCTAGGCAGAGCTAGCTGTGCGATGCATTCTGCTTCATTACAAATAACCTCGCTTCATTCCAGAAATGTATTTATTTTTTACATGTTTTAAACTAAAGTCTCTTTAGAGAACTACTTACTGGCTGACTTTGTAGATTGCAAAAAATGTCCCAAATTTGTGATTTACATATCAATGAGTAATAATCTCTGCCTGTTCAAGCCCTAATACCATGTAAAGGGAATTGCTTCAATCACAGAAACACTTTGCTTGTCTACGCCATCTGGCATAGCGGAGATTTTCCAGGTGGACTGATGGGTAAGTGGGCCAGCAAAATTCACCATGGGGCTGTGGGGGACCCCAAAGCCCAGGGCTGGTTTTCAGTCCCAGTACAGCCCTGTCTTGAGGCGTTCTGTAGCTGAGATGTTATATATAATAACTCTATGAAATATATATATTTTTTTCATTGAGTTATTATATATGTGAGTTATTATATATGTGTGTGTGTTAATAAATGTTAATTAGTCTAGACTCATGTGTTTTCTGTTACTTATTATGATACTAAACATTATACATTAGCTGTACTTTTTACCTATTTTACAGATCCCATCCAAGGTGTCCTGCTTAGGTCCAGCACCTCTTGGGATAGGCTCCAGATTCACCATATCCCTTTACTCGATAAGTAGTGATGGATGGATGGATGGATGGATATCCTGATTAAGAAAGCTGCCAGCACCGCTGCCCCAGCCTCCACTGGTCACCTCAACCTCACAACGATATTGATATTTTTGCTGCGGTACCACTTTACTATAAAACTGTGATTTACTCAGTGCTTGAAGTGGGGAAAAAGCATTTTATAGTGAAATGGTGCCACAGCAAAAATATCTGTAGTGTCATTTTTTGAAGAAACTGCAGAGTAATTGTAAAAAAGTAGCAGCTTCCAAAGGTTATTTTGGATGATGTATGATGGGCCTCTTTCAGGTCAAACAACAAATAAAGGGCAATTATGCTGTGACACCAGCAGGGCCCTTTAAGGCATCCTACAGCACATCGTACAATGGTGGAAACCAAAAAGGAGTGATCTCCTCACATGTCCTACAAGCCACCGTGACAGCTTCTCCCAGTCCCTCTCCCTCTGTTTCTGCCACTCTTGCTCATATGTTACTTTTTTATTCGCTATATTCATTCCTCCTGTATACAACCCTCTGCTCTTGCTCAGCCCCATCCATGCGCTGGCTGCTTCTCTGGATTTGCCTTTTTCATCCTTCACTCTACCTCTCCTCCGTTCCCACTCTCACCCATCGTCTTGTTTCCTATCTGTATCTCTGCTGACGGATAATGCATTGCTCTGTGTGCCGGCGAAATGTGCGCGCATACAGCACTACCCCATGTGACACTGTTATTTTAGAATTAGGACGTTTTAAGATGATTTGAATATACAGTTGGCCATTAGCAGACAAACGCGCATTTGCCATACCTTCTAATAGCTGCATATGGCCAATCACCAGAGTTAAAAAAGATGAAATATCAGCGTTTACACTCTGTAGACGGTTAAATATCTCATATGTATACATATACCTGCATCTCTGATTAAAATATCGACGGGAATTACAGATATGTCAGCTGCCCTATAATTTTCGCTTTGTATATCGCAAGTCTTCTTAAAGGAGAACTAAGACAAGCATTGTGAATAATAAATCTATTGTAAAAGAATTATTTTGTTATTGTTGTAATTAACCGTCGAAGTTCCACATAGGCTACAATAGCAACTGCCTTGAGAAACAAAACGAAGGCTTAAATCTGGGACGATGCGACTTCATTAATATTAGTAAAGCTGCTAAAATGTTTCGAAAGACCATGCAAAACTTTATAAATATTGGTTCACCGTGAGAAAACATAAATGAGACATAACCAGAAACACTTCGTATTTCGTCATTAAGAAAACCTGAATAGCAATGTAACCGCACACACACCACCAGCAGAGGGAGTCAAAACATGTGCCTGGTAAGTTCCCTTACACAATATTCGATCAACGGCAAGTAAGGTAATTAATTACTACAAATATACGTGCTGCGAACGCGCTTAAATAATTCTAATTAATAGATCCATTTATTGTAGGTTCTTTCACTGCAAAAAAATCCTATGTTAGAGTCTCTCTGAGTATAGTCATTCGCTAAACGAATTACCTGGGAAATGCAAAAAGATTCAAACTACATTAAATTCCCGAACACTGTCCTAAATCTTAATTTCAAATGTTTTTCTAATAAACAAGCAAACAAGTAATTGATTATCTGGAAACTAAGATCGCATCTACAGTAAACCAAAATATTTTAAAATGAAAATCATTTAATTTATATACGAGACTTTATACTTATATAATTTTTATATATGTCACTCGCATTTCACTATGCAACCAGTGTATTTGATTTTACAAACTTCTGTGGGGTAATACCTAAGTTACTCATGTTTGCAAGTTAAATCCCCGACTCAGTTCATAAAAGCTGATCAAGGTTTCCTGTGTGTGCCGGGTTTTCCCGACCCTCGCTCAGGCACAGAGTGACATCGGTCACATCCATTTACAAGGCGAAAAATCGCATTCCACTATAAACACCGCCCAATCGCGTCTATAAGAGGGCGTGATTTCCTCACCATGGGCTCCCAAGTGCCTCAACTTTATAACTCAATGTAGCACTTGCTCAGGCAGAATGGAGCGGCTCTGTGCGGATGTGTGTGTGGGCTCTCTTACATTGTAGTGCATGCGCCTTGAAATATTTCTTTTAATTATCCGATTTGGTTTAGATCGTGCTGGGTGTAGTAATACTGAACTGCATATGATCGCCAGCATGTTCCGACTGCAGCGGAGGAGAGCTGCGGGAGCCGCCGCGCTTCTCATCAGACTCACGCTTGCGGTGAGTGTGACAGGTAGCGTCGGCGTCCCGGCGCAGGTCCCTGACAGCTCCGCGCTGTCCTACTCTCTCAGATCGCAACTTTCTGAAGACGCCGTACTGGTGGCCAACAACGGGATACGTGCGCTGTTCGGGAGATCGGTCTTTATCGATCCCATCAACGATCTGGTAATTCAGGTGCAGCCTGGAGACAGATGCAGCATAACCGTCCTGGACAATAATCCCCTGTTGCAGAGACCTGGGCAGCTCTCTCCGAAAAAGTTTCCGTGTGAATTCGGACCCAGTGACGTGAAGTACTCGCATTTCGGGGCGAGGAGCCCGTCCAAGGACAGGGTAAGGCTGCAGCTCCGCTATGACACGCAAACTGATACATTAATTATCCCGTTCATGATGGAAGTTGAAGTCGTTTTCACCCAGCTGGAGGTGTTGACGCAGAACATGCCTCTCACCGTTGAAAAATTGCTAGGCAGCAGTAATCCTATTGACAGGAGAATTCTGGAGTTTTCTTTTGACAGAAACTCAGAACAGTGCAAGATAATATCTCTAGCAGGTGTCAGTGCCTTACCCAGATATGGGAAACTAACTGAGGCAACTAACTTGGGAAAAATGGAGGATTGTGATGAATTTGTTAAGATGAACACCTGCTATCAGCATACATTTTCCCACGGGTCACCAAACATAGATTATATACCTATGGTTGTGGAATTACAGGACAGAGAGGGCAATCTGCTTAAACAGGAATATTTCCAAATTATGGTGCGGATTAAAGAGGGGAACGACAACACAGCCCCTAAACCCAGCTTTGTGGCAATGTTGATGATGGAGGTGGACCAGTTTGTCATGACAGCAATAACCCCGGACATGCTGGCCGCAGAGGACACCGAGTCCAACCCCGATGACTTAATCCTCAACATCACATCTCCGCTTTCCTTTGATGAAGGTTACATTGTCAGCACAGATGACAGAAATCTGCCAATCATGTCGTTTTACCAAAGGGACCTCAGGGAACTGAAAATAGCTTACAAACCGCCCTCTGTGGATTCTGACACTGAGAGAATTTTCCAGATCGTGTTTGAGGTGGTGGACACAGAGGGTGCTCTCTCGGACTCCTTTGCCTTCATGATTATAGTGAAACCTATGAACACACTGGCCCCAGTGGTGACAAGAAACACAGGGCAACTTCTTTATGAAGGTCAATCCAGGCCACTGTCCAGCTCACAAAATTTAGAAATCAGTGATGAGGACAACTTGTCTGATGTCAGGATTACGGTGTCTGATGGACTGCGCCACGGAAAACTCATCGTTTTGGGCTCCAGGAGGAAATTCTTCACCCCGGCAGACCTTGATTCTGGCATTGTTATCTATGAGCATGATGGTAGTGACACCTATAGTGACAATGTTATTTTCCGGATGACCGATGGCAAGAATGAGGTGGAATTTCTCTTTCCCATCACGGTGGTTCCGACCGATGATGAGCCGCCGACTGTGAATGCGAACACGGGGCTTATGCTCTTCAAGAACCAAATGATGCCCATTTCCACACTAATGCTTAGTGCCGTAGACATTGATTCCGAGGACTCCAAAGTCAAGTTCACAATACAATCTCCTTTTTCCAAAATCGGGGAAGTCTTGTTGCGGCAGGCAGATGCCCCAGAGGATCCGTCTACGTGGAGGTTCAACGCGAATGACGAACTTTACGAGAAAGTGGTGACAGAGTGGCTGCAACAGGATATCACTGACGGAAGGCTGTTCTACAGAAACGTGGGGCCTCATAGCACAGATTCTGTCATGGACGAGTTTGTGTTCCGGGTTCAGGACGATAATGACCCTCCCAACCAATCTGCTGAGAGCAAATTCATCATTAACATTCTACCAATCGATGATGTTCCTCCTGCTGTGTTCCCTGGCACCACTTTGCAGATGACTGTGAAAGAGTACCAGTTGACTCATTTCCACAAAAAATATCTGCGTTACACTGATTTGGACTGCGAAGACCGAGATCTGAAGTACACTGTCATTCAACTGCCCACAGACATGGATGAGAATAATCCAGTATTATTTGGATCTATTGTTTTAACCGAGAGCCCAGAGAATGAGGTAACTGAATTCACCCAAGCACAGATAAATCATCACAAAATAGCCTACAAGCCCCCTGACGTGGAGTTAGGGATTACTGCCCACGCAGTGCAGTTTCGGTATAGGGTCGAAGACACAGCCGGAAATGGTATCGAGGGACTGTTTACTATATTTGTGCAGCCAGTGGACAACAAACCTCCTCAGATAACGAACAAAGGTATTAGCGTCTTAGAAGGGGGCATGTGTGTCATCACGAGTGCAGAGTTAGACACCACAGATGCCGACACGGAAAGAAGCCAGATATCATTTACACTCAGTCGACCTCCACTTCATGGGCATATAGAGCAGTCCCTCAGCAGAGTGCCTGCAGGGCATGTCTTTAACCTGGAGGACATTTCCAATGGAAAAGTCTCCTATATTCATAATGGGGATGAGTCAGCCAGTGACACATTTCAATTAGATGTGAGCGATGGTGTCCATGTTGTAACCATCACTGTAAAAATAGCTGTAAAACCCACAGATGATGAGATACCAAAAATCAGTCTTCCTACTGGGACAATAGCTTCCCATCTAGATGTCGTAGAGAATGGAGCCACTGTGATTACCCCCAGTATAATTCAAGGAAGGCATAGGGACACTGATGACCTCAGACTGACTTTTATTGTGGAAGATGCTCCACTTTTTGGGGAAATTCTAGTTAATGGAATACCTTCCGAGAGATTTACTCAAGCAGACATCATCAGCGGCGTCGTCGTTTATGCTCACACGAGTGGAGAGATAGGCATCAGCACGAAAGAGGACTATTTTAATCTGACTCTCAGTGAAAGGTCAGATGAATGGATTGTGGAGGGTAACAAAGTAAACTCTGTCCGTGTCCATGTAACTATCCTCCCGATCGATAATCAGTCTCCAGAGGTGCTGGTTGGAGTGCGGTTCACTGTGGTGGAAGGGGAGAAGAACGTCATTGAGATCCAGCATATTAGTGCAGAGGACAGTGACACTCCCAGTGATGAACTTCTGTGTACCATCATTGTCCAGCCCATTTCTGGGTACCTGGAAAACATCTCGCCTGCCCCAGGTTCAGAAAAGTCTAGGGCCAGGATGGCAATCAGTGCTTTTACTCTGAAGGACATCCGACAAGGTCACATTTATTATGTGCAGAGCATTCATAAAGGCGTTGAGCCAGTGGAAGATAGATTCACCTTCAGATGCTCAGATGGTATAACCTTCTCAGATCTGTACTTTTTTCCCATTGACATCATTCCCTCCAATGACGAAGAGCCTGTGATGTACATGCGGGAGTTTGTGGTGATGGAGGGTATGAATGTCGCAATTGACACACCTATTCTGAATGCTGCAGATGCTGACGTCCCTGCTGATGTGCTTACCTTCATCATCTCTGAGCCTCCCAGACATGGAACTGTCGTCAGCCAGTTAACTAGCGGCACCAGCATTGTGACTAACTTTACACTGAGTCAGATCAAAGTGGCCTCTAGTATCATTTATGAGCACGATGGCTCTGAAACCACAGAAGATGGTTTTAGTGTCATTCTGACAGACGGTAAATTCATGGTCGAGAAAAATGTCGTTATTATGATCATTCCCGTTGACGATGAGACACCGAGGTTGATGATAAATGACGGTTTAGAAATTGAGTTTGGGGAAACAAAAGTAATAAATGATAAAGTTTTAAAAGCTACTGATTTGGACTCGGAAGACAGCAGTTTGACTTTCATTATTCGCTATGGCCCTGGACAGGGTTTCTTGCAAAGGATAACACCACTTGGAATATTGGAAAACATTACCGTTGGCATGAACTTCACTCAGGATGAGGTGGACCAGAATCTTATTATGTATATTCATACTGGACAAGAGGGCGTTCGTGATCTCATAAAATTTGACGTCACGGACGGCTTTAATCCTCTCATTGACAGGTATTTTTACGTCACCGTTGGCAGCATAGACATGGTATTCCCTGATGTTATTAGCAAAGGTGTTTCACTGAAAGAGGGCGGAAAGGTGACTCTCACTACAGACCTGCTCAGCACCAGTGACCTCAACAGCCCAGATGAACACCTAGTTTTCACCATTACTAGGGCCCCAATGCGGGGACATCTCGAATGTACCGACACACCCGGCCTGCCAGTCTCGTCTTTCACTCAGCTTCAGCTGGCAGGGAACAAAATCTATTACATCCACACTTCAGACGACGAGGTGAAAACGGACAGCTTTGAGTTTGAGGTCACAGATGGTTACAACCCCGTGTTCCGCACCTTCCTCATTTCCATTACAGGCGTGGACAATAAAAAGCCCGTCTTGACGGTCCACGGGCTCAGAGTGACTGAGGGGGAAAACAAGCTGATAACACCCTTCGAGTTGACCGTAGAGGACCAGGACACGGCGGACCACCTGCTGAGATTTATGGTTACCCAGCTGCCATTCCATGGCCGGCTGCTCCTTAACAACTCACTTCCTGTCACATCCTTCACCAAGCTTGATCTTAATGAGAACTTGATCAGCTACAAACATGACGGTGCGGAGTCTTCCGAAGACAGCTTCTCCTTCACGGTTAGTGATGGCACTCACCTGGACTTCTATGTCTTCCCTGACACCGTGTTTGAGACTCGCAAGCCACAGATGATGAAAATCTCCATCATTAAGGTGGACAATAGGATCCCACAGGTGGTAGTCAACAAAGGCAGTGTGACACTGAAGGTCTTGCCCACCGGGCATCTTGGGTACCTTATCACCAGTAAGGTGTTGAAGGCAGAAGACAGAGACAGTCCTCGGATCTCCGTAAGCTTCAAAGTCACTGTCGGTCCAGAACATGGCTACCTCATCAATTTGGGCAAAGGCAATGAAACCATTACCACCTTCACCCAAGGTATGGATGTCATTTTGTACTACTTTTTCTAACTTTCATTAACTGTAACAAATAATTCACCAGTCATTAACATTCTACTATTCATCTACTAGTCAAGATCTACAGTAACTAAACTGCTTTGTTTTAAAGAGGCAGAGTGATACTGAAAATGATCAGAGATAGTACCAGAAAAGTATTTAAAAATAAAAAAATGTTTATTGTCAGTGATGAGTAGATGATGGACTGAAATGCAGCTCTGCAGGGGCTGGCAGAGCGTCTCTCTGATTAACCAGTTATGCAGTGAGAGTAGAGGGCAGCAGGTTTCCGTGTTTCACTCGTTCTCAGTGAGTAAAATGGATTATGAAAAAGCAAAATTGATTAAATGTCAGAGAGACAACAGTTTTATCCAAGCACTGCTTACTTATTTTATTTCCCGTTTCATGTTTCATTTGTTTAAGTAATAAACTGGAGATGGATGAGGGTAAATGATACGTCATACGGGCTGAATTGATTACGTTTATTTGAAAGACTGGGAAAGGCTGTGGATGGAGGTCGGCACCAGGCAGCATCACAGGTTGCGTGTTTCCCGGCTTCCCCTTTGCACATGTAGCAGGAAATCTGTTAAATAATTAATATAGGCCAGATAAGGGTAAAACAGCCTAACAGAAATAAGTTACCTGTGTGTGTATTTTGTGTGTTTGTTATTAACTCTGCTTGGTTTTTACTTTAGATATTTAAGAGTGCTTTTCTGGGAAGGAGGAAGTGTGCTTAGATCATTTGTAGAGGAAGTGCAGTGAAAATCTGCCCTACTGCTACCACGCAGACCGTTTTTTATTTTAATAAACCATTTTGCTTTGGGTCTCTCGTTCCTCACAGCAATGTCAGCGTCCTTCTCCTTGATCTCTGTCATCTAACTGTGGGAAATTCTAACAGTCGCCTGCAATTCCAGTCGGTTGTGATTTAGCCCTGAAGTGCGGTGACACATTCAAGTGAATACTAATCTGATACTAAATATACCTTTATTTCAACTTAAAGGCAACTCTGTTTCTCCTAAATATTGTGAAATGTTGAATGTTATGTGGCACTAGAATGACAATACTGACTGTAACTGAATTTGAAAATTATGCCATATACCATTCCTACGAGTCTTTATTATTATTTAATAATTTGTTTTCTTTTACTTTTTGGCACAATATTGTCACCGAACTAAGATATGAAATAATAATCAAATGATAATGTGTATCTGATGAACTGCGCTGTCAAACAACTGTGACATGCCTGCAGCTAAATGACGTACGACGAATGTGTCCCTCTTTTAGCCGATGTAGATGACATGAAGATCTGCTACGTGCTGAGAGATGGGGACCGTGCCACTAGTGATGTATTCTACTTCTCCATTGCAGACATTGGTAAGATGTTTCATTTTTTCCTGAATGGCAGCATCTGCTTTCACCCAGTTTGAGAAATCGAGTTTGGTTATTTTCCATTGTTTCCATTTTAACTGTATGATCTGGACCAGTGTTTTTCAGTCTGGTCCTCGGGGACCTGCAGACATTTCACGTTTCTGCTAGCGGGAGCTGGGAGGGAGCAAAAACGTGGACTTTATCATGGAAAAACTGAATGGAAAATTCAGGAGATTCATTCTGAATCTGCAACTTCTGAGTCAATTATATTATGTAGGAAAAAGTGTAAGTAATTAATCTGTATTATAGGACATCTGCTCACCTGTCAAGTTTTCTTCCTCCAGATGGTAAAGATATATAGATTGAGGTGTGCTTCTTGCCTTGCCTGAATGCTGCTTCTTGTCATGCACCCCCCCGTCCCCACTGCTCAACCCCCCGCCCCGCGCACCACACGTGCCTGGACAGAAGGACTGGTTTCTTAGAAGGAAATGTAGGCATTTACTATTGGTGGATTTGTGATAATTAAAAGCATAGAGATGGGGAAACCCGAATTCTAGAGTTTTATAAGCGAAAACCATTTTATTCCAAGAGAACCTGGTGAGCAGCTTTTGGAGTGGCAGAATTTTGTTCTCCTCAGGGGCAAACAGGAATGACAGTGAGACAGGACAGCAGTTTTCTAACAAAATACAAATTTAAACTGTAATTTCAGCAGCGAGGGGGAATAAAGTGACGACGACCTGCACACAGAGGCATCTAGCAGCTTGGAGGCTCCGGGAAGGGGAGGGGGGATCTCTTCAGCGGTTACTGGGAAAACACAAACAGAGCAGAACATGGCAAACAAATCAGCTTGGACGATGACGGTAACCTGATTCACCCTCTCGGGACAAACCACACCCCATTTTCACTGCCCTAAACCAAAAGCTTAAGCCTGAGGTAACATATATTACAACACACCACGCAGTGCAGTCTGTTTGCTGTGCCTGAAAGACACTTTAAGACATCTTCAGCCATTTGTTCCCATCTTTGCTGCATGGCAAGGGGGTGGAGATGGAGGAGCTGGGGGTTCAGTCAGCGGAAGTCCTGTGGGGTCACCCCATTCAGCCTTGCTGTGGGACGCCTTGGAAAAGAAAGGGCTTTCCCATCCAAGCAGACAAATGTTTTTTGTGCGTTGATTTTTGTCTGTGCGAGCGTATGCCGTTTTTTTTTTGTATTAGTGCCGATTTCTTGTTGCTCCATCCTGCCAGTTACAGGCAGTGTGAATTCCAGCAGAAACTGGAGAAAACAAGCTCCCTCCTCTTGAGCTGTCGAGTGATGCTGGCCCAGCAGTTTGAAGGTTAATGAAGGAGCCATGAGCGGCTCTGTCAGCCCGCGAACATGGAGCTAATTAAAAGGGCTGTGAGGGGGGCGACATTCCCAGGATCTGAAGGCCATTTCGGGGGGGCTCATCCTCAGCTCATTATGGAGGCTGGGCAATAATCATTATCATAATATTATCCATCCATCCATCATGCATCCATCCATTCTTCCATCCATGGTTAGCCAGTGCAGGTTCATTCTTAAACCCATGGAGTGATTTTAAAGTTTGTAATATCTCCGATTTCTGAGGTATTCTGTCGAACTATATCCATGTCCCGCTTCGGACCAGCACAATGAAAAGTCTGTAGTGGTACTCTGTACGAGTGGAGATAGAGGTACATTCTACCTTTGGCTGCATCTGAAATGCGTGCGTCTGTGCCACCCCAGGTCGCCTGTGCTTGTGGCTTTGGTTGTTTGGCCCCGGAAATGATCAAGCCCCAGTGGCCTGTGTGGGCAGCTGGCATGAGTCATGAACATGGCGATGATGACATTGGACGACATCTTCGAGAACCTACTGTAGGCTCTCCCCCCCCCACAGGCTATGGTGGTGACGAGTCTGGCAACTCCAGTCAGGCAATGCCCCCCCCGGTTAGCCATGACACACAACAGGACAGGGAGGTCTTGGCAGGGAGGCAAAAGTGTCAGTCACTTCGGCCAGTGGCAGATTTGGAAGGCAGCCCAAGAAGGTTCATTGTTGGGTCATGTGACAGTTGGTGGGTCCAGAGCGAGGTGGCGAAAGGCAACGGGACACACTGACAAAAAACATAAAGCAATGATAACCAGGGGAGTAGCCATCAGATAGAGCATCTGCCAGATGGCCGACGAGAACACGGGACCTATGAATAACCTACACAGAAGGTTTTTTCTTGTTTTGAAAATATGGATTTATAATAAATAACTCACTAAGGTAGTTTAGGAATTTCTATTCCTTTGAGTTTTTTGTCTTCTGGATTCTGTACATAATGTCAATAGTAATTTAGTTGAAATGAAATTGAAAACTGTATCTGAAGCTGCACCATAAGGACTTCAGTGGCCTTTTCAGTTTTATTTCCCTATAGTAGCTGCTGTTTACGTCAAGCACGTTCCCGCTGTCAGGTTTTGATATCTCCAAATGTCATTCTCTTGACTTAATTTCATATTCTGGCTTGTCCTCTCCAGATGTTGCTACACGTGTCTGTTGTTTCTGCTTGGCCAGCTGTCAAGGATTGAATGTTATTGTTCAAGGAGTGTTTGGGGGGCAGTGTTGAACACAGGAGCGTGTAAGAAGCTGAAACCTGCCATCGGGGTGGCCGTGTGATGCAGTGTACTGTCAAGCTGACTGGCATCTAGACAAATGACATTCATTCACAAGGCATTAAACCTGAGTTTGAGAATAATTATCATCACAAAGGTGAGTAATTGTGCCGAATGTTAAATTATCTATATTGTTGTTAGGTTTTCATTAGTTTGATATTTGCCGTTACTTGTCTGGAGACACACATTAAACAAAAAAGTTCAACAAAACTTTCAGGTTTTGTTGAAAGCTGTTGTTAACTATTCAAATGTGGGCTATTTGAGTGAATTTATAAAGATTATGATAAAATGCAGCAGATTTAAAGGAAAAAGTTCCTGCTGTATTATTGAGTTCACAGATGGGATAAAAGTGAAGCGCTCTAGTGGAGCTCAGGGATTAGCACTGCTTAGCTCTGGTTTAATTCTAGGTTTAGCTCTAGTTTAGCTCTGGGTTTCACACTAGTTTAGGTCTGGGTTCACCTTTGGTTTAGCTCTGGGTTTCCCTCTAGTTTGGAGGCTAAACTGAAACCTAACCCAAAGCTCGTTTGTAAACATATTTGGTTTGGGTTCAGCTCTTGGTTAAGCTCTGGTTTAGCTCTGGGTTTAGCTCTGGTTTAGCTCTGGGTTCAGCTTTGGTTTAGCTCTAGGTCATCTCTGGTTTAGGTCTAGTCTGGACTGAGACGTTCCAGAGTCTGAGATAAGACTTACATTCTGTGCATATCATAGTTGTTACTTTATATACTAAGGTGAATATGACGTAGCCCTTAGTGCAGACATGCTGTTGTTTGCAGCGTTGAGGCCCTGTCTACCTCTACTGCTTAATCCTATGAGTCAGTCGTTCCGTCAGCCCCCATCTGACTCGCAGAACCTGGCCTCTTTTGTCACATTTCTTCACGCTTGGACAGGTGCTCCATGGTACAGCTGACAGGTGGGAAGATCCGCTCCTTTTCTTCTTCTCAATCATTCTTTATATATTTCCCCATTTCTGTAAGAACAGAAATTTGTTCTGTAAGTACAAATAGCTAGCTGTTTTTGGGAGCCGTTTCGAAAAACACCGTGCTTCTGGATAATTTTGAGGCATAGAGGTATCTGGGATGAAACTACACTTCCTGGGAATGTCTTATCCGGGGAGAGTGCGCCTCTCAGGTTTAATGTTTAGGCAGACACAATAGCAATGTGTGCCTGTCTCGTTGGCGTGTTTATAAGAAGGCGAGACCTGGCGTTAGCTTCCTGTCATAAGATGTAGCGTGTGGCTCACCTGTGCTGGTTACAGCAGCAAGCCAAGGTGATCAGCTTGTGATATTCACAGGGCTGCTAGCTCCTGATATCGAGCGGTTAAGGAATAAAGACGAGAGGGCCTGTCTCTCGTTAATTGGGGGTGGGGAGTGAGGTGCTCCGCGCCGGGGCAGCTGGATGCTTGGCTTATGCTTAGTAATGCCAGGACATGTCTCACGGGGCAGAGGGAGCGAGTGCCTGCATGCTGAGCGATGGCTGGAGAATGCGGGCAGGACGTGGCAGGGCCCCTTTCCATTGGCTAATTACTCTGGTGGCTCTTTTAAACGTGAAGCCTTATCCTGCAATGCTAGGCCATTAACCGGTTAGATACTGCAGGCTTTGCCTCTTCTGCATTTGGCTATTCATTCCATCCAGCCTCCATAACCATTTATTGAATAGAGAGTCATGATTTTGGATGAAGAGGGCACAGGGCAGGGGCCACCATAGACAGGATGCAAGTCTATTATAGGGCACCATAGACGGCATGCCAATCTATCACAGGGAACCATAGACAGCATGCCAGTCTATCACAGGGTAGGGGGCACTATAGAAAAGATGCCAGTGTATCACATGGCAGGAGGCACCATAGACAGGATGCCAGTCTATCACAGGGCAGAGGGCACCATAGATAGGATGCCAGTCTATCACAGGGCAGGGGGCACCATAGATAGGATGCCAGTCTATCACAGGGCAGAGGACACCATAGACAGGATGCCAGTCTATCACAGGGTAGAGGGCACCATAGACAGGATGCCAGTCTATCATAGGGCAGGGGGCACCATAGACAGGATGTCAGTGTGAAAGTATAAACCTGCACTCGCTTTTATTTCTCTAAATTCTGTTCGGCACCAGGCATGAAATAAATTTACCCGACACGACTTGAGTAAGATAAAACTTCTGTATTAAAGTAGGGCGCTCCTGGAGTCGACAGCAAGGAAACAGAATATCCCCGATTCAAAGAAGTGAACCCCCAACAAAAGAAAGGCTCAGTTCTTACACATTTCTGTATTTCCCATTGGTTCAGATGAAAAGCGTGATGGCCTTGGAGGTGATTTTGTGCACCTCTGCATCCCTCTAGGCCCAGGGACAGACAGCTAGTCGCCATCAACAGCATTCCACCCTTGCTAACCCTTCACATATTATCTAATTAATCTATTCCATGCAATCAAGCAGATCAAATTAAACATAACATATATAAGACTGCATAAGGATATACGCCTGTTTCTCTATTTGATATTTCTGACTGCTCTCCTGTTATCTTCCCCTGCGGCATTGAGCAGCCTGCTTAATGCATCCCGTTCTCTCAGCAAGGCAAAGGAGGCTCCGATTACCTTCACAAACAGGCAGTTTCAGCTGCCAATTTCAGGGTCAGCACATGACATAAACATACACATTCTTCTTGCCTAAGGCCTAAGACATTGACAGCAATCCCACTATGCACTGTTCCCCGGCCCTATGGGAATTTCTCTTCCACACCAGTGTATCACAAGACAGAGTCTGCTTATTGATAGAGATAATTCCGGTTCAACACTAGGATAAAGATCCTAAGATCAATATTGCTATTACTGTATTTTCAGATTCATCCCTTTGCCAGATTCTGATCCTCTGATTTAATATCTGAAGCCCAATTACTGACTCATAAACTCATTTTCTTATGAAATGTGCTGTGCCACTATTTGCCCCATGCTCTCCTCTTTCTCATCTTGTTATTGCTTTCTTCTGGGAAATGCAGCTGAAATGCAGTATCAGTAAGTAATGAGGTCGATTCAGAAGGCTCAGATGGGTAGGATTATAAGGAAAAAAGAATTCTCATGCTTGCCAACGAATTCCTTGTTGCTTTTTTGAAAATCAATTTTCAGACATTTCTTGTGAGAACGTTAGTATATAAGCATTCGTAGATATTTAGAATGTTTTTATTAGACTGGTCATATCGTGCTGTGGGCTGCATTTCTGTGGTGCCTCATGGAACACTGAGGGTACCTCCAGAGGTTTGATTGCTCACACCTCTGCACAGCCAGGGAGAGCTCCTGAATGGCAGCAGCTTCCAGAATTGGGATTGCAGGAGACATCTTTGAAAGAATAATCACATCAGAACCCGTATCAGGAAGCTTGCTCACCTGCTGTCACCTCCCTGCCGTGCTGGCTTCTGTCCAAAGGCAGCACTATGCGTTCCACTGAGCTGCTTCAGATGCTGTTGCCCCCCCCCACCCCTGTCCCCCAACACGTACCCCCCTAACCCTCAGCTGGCTTCTGACACAATCTTGTAGAAGTACAAGGTTCCCTGGTATAGATTTATCAGTAGGCTCTAGCCCTCCCACCAGGGGCCCTGGGTTAGGCTTTAATTCAGGAATTACGACATGCGCAGTATAAACGCTTCTGAATGGGGCGACGTGATTAATGGCAGGGATTATGGAGGAGGAAAGGCAGATAAACTCTGGATAATTTCCAGGTTTTATGGTGCCCCTGTCTTTGGAAAAGAACCACAAGGCCTTGGGCTCTGTTTATGCTGGGCTCCTACAGGCCACAGTGTGCCACTAACATCGGATCAGTGCCTTTATTGGGGAGCACAAGGCCTGACTCTGTGACTGTGACTCTTTATGCCGGTTGGTAGAAACAGAATCTCGGTCTGGATTTGTAGTTTCTGGACCTGAAATGCCCAACATTGACTATAGGCAGCAGGCAGGTTAGTGAAGCGTGTCGATAATGTGAACAGGCACTGACTTCTGGGTGTGATGGAGTTGAGGGCGTCCAGGCTGAGGTCTTTAATGAACTGCAAACGTTCTTCTGGTTATTTAAGATGAAAGACGAGTGGCACCTCAGCTCTGCCCTGTTCCTGAGAGCGAGGTGATCCCTGCTCTTTTTTTGTATCAGCTGTTTTTGTGAAGAGGACCGTTATAATTACCCAAAAGAGCCTGTTTGTATCTACTGTAATGTCCACTAATGTAATACCAAATATCGAGTCATGTCTCTTAAAATGTATAAATGTCCGATGGAGATGCAATTCCTTTGGGTGTTCATTTCCAGTGGTTTTTGGGGCGTGACCCCACTGCATAAGACGGACAGGCAATTCCCAGGATGACTGTGAATGTGTAAAACTGCAAAACTGTTAGGATATGAAAATGTACATCTGGACACTTTCAAATGGGAATCCTCTTTTTTACAACATGTTACACAAACCTGACCTTCCACCCATTTCCAATAACCACTTATCCGGTTTGTGGTCACGGTGGGACCAGGTTTATCCCAGGTAGCACAGTCGGCGCGGCAGGGGACAGCCTGCTTGGGGGCGGCAATCTCTGTCGGGGCACACACTCACACACGTAATTTCACACTGAGGGCAATTTACACTCAACAGCTCTCCTTCCAGGAACCGCTTTTGAATGCAGCAGGAAACAGGAGAACCCAGAAGAACCCAGACCCAACGCAGGGAGCACCTGCAAACTTCCTACTAGATAACCAAAGGGATATTTTACTTACAGCACGTCATAGCTGGCCCTGGTTGCTCTGGTACTCTAGGCGAGATTCTGCTGAGCCCCCCTCCCCACTCGCTGGAGCAGCAGAAAACAAATTTTGACAGTTCATATTAATATTAAAACCATTTCAGTAGCACATGGTAGGTGGCTGCTAACTAGCTAGCCCGTGTCTGTTTCACAAGAAAAGTAGTGAAATATTAAAACTGGTGTAAATAAATGTAATATACAGAATGCAAGCAGAGGATCTTCTTCAGATTTTTTTCACTAACTATTTTGTGAGTCGCGCCCTAGTCGATTGCCTATGTCGCCTATAGGCCGAGCTTGCAGCACGTCACTCATCCAGGCTGTTGATTTGTTGTTGAGTCTGTGACAGATGGAAGCACAGTTGCATCAGTTTGGCTTGACCTGGATTATTCTAGAACAGCAGCGTCTTCGTCCTGGTAGGCAGGTCAGGGGTGACCAGACAGTCCTACAAAAAAGGAAGGGGTATTCCCCCAGGACGGTTCATCTTATCTTTCTTCTCAGTGGAATTAGAAGAGATGGAGCTGTTAGGCCTGCTTTGGAGATCAGCCCCCCAGGCCTCTGGAGACAGCAGGCCCGGGCTTGTGCGTGGGGAAGGCAGTGAGCCCTACTTTTCCTACCCCATGGCTGGTGGAATCGAAGTTCTTGTTTTTTCTTAGACTTTGAAGCAGGCAGCTTTGCTTTCGTTGTTGTTTAGCTGCTACTGTTTTGTGTCTTAATGCTCTTCAGGCGAGAAAGGGAGCCTAGGGTCTAACCTGGGGGGGGGCATCCCTGCCTTCGTGGGGTGGACAGGTTGCTGAGTTCTATTTAACTTTCCTTTCTGATTTTGCCACTTGATCCTTTACAGTGTATTGGAAACATAGGTGGGGGAGGCTTGTCGTTCCTGTTGTAAAGGAACAGGCCCCAAGACAACTCCAGACATCCATTAAAGTCTCTTCTGAGTGATTATTCCATTTATCTCTTAGCAGCTGAGAAGCTTTCACCAGATGAAGGACATAGCAGCATTGTGCCTCACCCTCACCCCCCCCAGGGGGGGCGGGGGGTCATTCCTGCACTCCCCCACTTTCCACTGCTGATCAGTCCCAAGGTCCAGGTCAAACCAGCTCCAATACGCAGCATCATATACCTTCAAATGCACATTTCTAAACAAAACAAAATGTATTAATAACAATGGATACATATTTCTAAATATGATGTGTCCCTTTAGTGTGGAAAATAAATTACCAGTATCCAGCTGCTTGATGGCTAGCTAATGCTGCAATGCTTCTAAGCTTTGATTTCATTAAATAAAGCAATGACATCAGTGACCAGTGTCGCTGGATCATAAATATTATCACAAAGGATAAATTATCAGCTGAAATTATATAAGCCTTATATACATGTAAGTCACTCTTTTGTTAATAAAGTTAGGCAAGCAGTAGTGGTTATTGGTTTGTATTATGAAGCTCAAATTCTTAATAAGTTTTACTTTTCAGTTTAGTGAAACCTGAATTATCGAAAGTAATGTAAAATATCCAATGTAAAAAATGTTTCTCTGGACAAAAAGAATGCAACTATGCAGCTTTATAGAGTTAAGAATTGCTTTCTAGAGGGCTGAATGTTATCTTTCACTTTCAGAAAGTTGTTGTCAGTAGGTGGGGCTTCAGGCAGGTGTGAGGCGCTGATGTTGTGACTAATGGTCAGGACCTTTCTTTGCATGGGTGCATTTTTGGGTAATGTGTAAAAATGCAGGTCACCGTCTGTGGTTTGCTAAGTGCTCAGCTGTCGTGCTCTTTTTGCATGAACAGACAGCAAACGGTGGACTTCTTTGGGAGTCAAGATGAAATCGTGTGCTTCTCGAAGTATGTCCTTCATCAACCAGGCAGAGCCGCTTGGTTCTTCAGTAATTTCAGTAATACCTCAAAAGTGCTACACTTTGTTTTCAGCTGCAGAATCTTCCAAAATTGATCCCAGATAGCAGCAGTTGCATGTAGGAGTTAAACCTAGGTGGTCCTCAGTAACAATCTGTGTGCCAAATCACATGCTGCTGAACAACTTTATGTTTTTCTGCTTTTTTAATGAATGCTGGGCATGTAGACTCAAACCCAGTGGGACAAGCTGTTTTATATGCATCAGAATACAAGTTAGAAAACCTCCTCACTGGCTAGAAATTTACCAGTTATCAAGCTGCATAACTACGTGATGTTAGTTGGCATGGATTGTGTGTTTCATGCCAGATATATGTTTAAAATGGTCCTGAATCTGTTAAAAGGTAAATTTAAAGTAAATTAGTTTTTTTTCCCTTGAAGTGACAGATTTAATGTGAGAGCCATAAGGGAAGGGGGCTGTGGGGAGAATGGCCAGGTGTGGGTGTAATGCTGAGGACTCAGCTGATAGTCGTCTGGGAGGGTGCGGCTGCCTCGGTCTGAATTCCCAGTAACCCTGGATGAAGGTGTTGCACGAATCCATAGGAGACACTCTGGCAGGAATGGTGAAGCGGGGTGGTCACATGTCGGGAGAATTGAAGATTAATGGCCTAAAACAGAGGCGGCCAGTCTTATCCAGAAAGGGCCACTGTGTGTGCGGGTTTTCACTGCAACTCACTAATTAGATCACTAATTAGAGTGCTGATTGGCTGAACAGTCCTCACACCTGGGTTTGAATAGCTGACCTAAAGGTTATCCCAAAAACCTGCATATACACTGGCCCTTTGCGGATAAGATTGCCCACCCCTGGCTTAAAGGATGCCGAGAGTGACCCGGGGAGCACCCGCGACTGACAGAGGTAACACAAAGCTCACCCTTTTTCTGTCACTAAACAAAGGAAACGGCAAGAAATCATGTCCTCGGGGTAAGTCAGCAACGCTGGCAAGTCCATAAAACACTCATGCCTCTTGAGAGCAGGAAACAGATGGAATGATGGGAGAGCCAGTTTCCATTGTAGAAGGACAGTCATTTTGGCTTCTGACAGGTCTCAGTGCAGCTGAACAGGTCTGAAGGCTTTGGGGCGAACCTCATACAAGCAGTGAAATGTTGTAATGGAAAAAAAAATAGTGTGTTTACTTTGGGAACAACAGGTAGTGGTGACAAGACCTAAATAATTTTATTTTTTGCTGGTTCCATTATGGCATTTTTGGGTCATAACTAGACAGATCCTGTACATCTTATTCTAGACGCCAGATATTATACCAGTTCAGTGTGAGGCTGAGGTCTATCGCCTCCTCAGTCTGGCAGAGCTTCAGTGATTTCTGCATGTGTGGGCTGGTCTTGGCTGAATCTGCATGCCCAATGACTCCAGGTTCCCTGGAGCGTCACATACCCACAACGGAAGGCTGCGTTCTGGTCTGATAACGGCGGGTAGCAATCCCGGCCTCAGGACGAAAAGAGACAGCCCCTCTCCGTCCACTATGTCATAAAGACAAGCTTTGACTCAAACTTGAAAGTCGAACGCTGGGGGGGAAAAAAAAAATCCTACCCAGAAAACACTTGTCAAATCTCCTCGGGTGAATTCTTCTTCTTGAGGGCAGCTTGTTGGAGCACGTGGAAGGTCTTTTTCATGCCACACTGCCGGAGGACTAGGGAATGAAAGCGTTGCAATGGACAGTCTCCACTGAGTCCAATGGAAATGTGAGCTCCTCTTGGCCTGTGACGCTTTGCTAAAGGGAGAGGCTCCTATGTCTCCTCAGTCTGAATGGAGACTGTCGCTATGCCCAGTAGCATCGGTGTGAGGATACTCACTTTACATGTTAATTTGAGGCAGGCTGGTGGGGGCTGCTGTCCGCTGAGCTAAATGAAGCAGTGTCTGGCTGCCCTGAAGTGGCGCCGGGGTCGCCGTGAGCGGTAAGCACTGGCATCGGGAACGCCCCGGGGCCCTGCGGTTTTTGTTCCCCTCCTGCTGGAGCGTCCAGCATTATTCCGCTTGGTAAGAGACAGTAAACAGTGTGCATTCATAGGGCAGAACAGCTCCCCACCACCCCGCCCTCCACCATCATTGGTACACTGCTATATCCCCTGCCTCAAAATGTCATGTGACATCACTCCGTTCCTGTCTTTCAGCTGTCAATTCCCAGTCCTTCATATTCACAGATCCTTCAGAAGTATTTTTTTAAGGGAAAGAAAATTCTGAACAGATTTTTACTGTTAAAGTCTCCGTTCAAATCTCTAAATAAGATACACCCTGTGGACAAAAATATTGGGACACCAACTTGTCCACCATCTCACTCTGAAGGGTATTAATACCAAAGGGTATTAATATGAAGCTGGCTCG
>JAAGVU020000036.1:14147695-14163413 GCA_011763525.2 Mormyrus iriodes | reverse complement strand
ATGTCAGCAATGGCTGTGGCTTATGTGGCCAATTCCGCTACTTACTTAGGGTGTCCCAATACTTTTGTCCATATAGTATATTATTAAGTGTTCTTCAATTTCTGATTGGAACACTTGACCTTGCTAGGAGACACACAAAAAAAGGTTCATTAATAACTGTGAATATAAAATATCACAGAGTAATTAAATTGATATGTATGTTTTATGTATGTTCCGATATCATGATATAGACTTTATGGATAGTTAATTATGTATGCTCAAATTCCCAAAAGCGACTCATGCGGATAAAGCTGAATGTGAGCACCTTGCAGACAGTGTCAGGAAGTTCACTTACTATGTGGGTCAGAATCAGCAGGGCTAAGACGCCTCATCTGAGTGTTTTTCAACACAGTTTGCTTGGCTACATAAGTGACGATTCCAGCAGCTCAGAAACAGCCACTTGCTGGGATTTTCCTGCCAAATAGTCTCTAGAGGTTACAGAGCTTGGTGTGATGAACAAAAACATCCAGATGAGGCAGTACTGTGGCTGAAAACACCATGTTAACGAGAGAGGTCAGAGGAGAATGGGCAGACTCATTAAATCTAACAGGCAGGCCATAAGGGCAAGACAACAGCTCTGGTGTAGAAAGGCTTCTCTGAACGACTACTTTAAACCTCTGCCTGTAGTGTGTGCTCGTGTGCGCTCTGTCTTGTGCCTACGATAGACTGCAGGCTGATAGTGATCCTGTCCTGGATCAGAGGAATGGAAGGACGTCATTTTTGAAGTAAATACTCACTCAGCCTTTTTCCACCACGCAGCCAGTGATGAGGGCGATTTACTATGTTGTATGAAAAACTGCATCCTGCTAAATCAGATTTAAGACATCATCCTTACCTCTCCACAAAGATGGGGTCGGGGTCTTACCCCAGCCCTTAAGGAGGTGCCGGACGGGCTGGGGTCGGGTCTTACCCCAGCCCTTAAGGAGGTGCCGGTCAGGCCACGCTCCTGCCTTTCCTAATCCCGGATAATCTCCCTCTGGGCCTTCCCCCCATTTCTGTCTTCAAATTCTAAAATGGATTTTCTTTTTCTTTTTTTATACTTTAGCAAATGCCCAGTGATTGCATGAAACCCATTTCTGAGTGTGAAAAATGTGTCTGGAATGACCTCGAAGGTGCTGTTTGTTCTGCCAAGAGAGCCCCCGGGTGAACATCCCTCTCTGCCCGTCCCAGGGCCACGACCTGCTGACATGTTTATTGCCAGGGGGGTGGGGGGGGCATAAATCCTGCCTCGGATTACCGTTATCAGCTTCATGTTTAGCCAGCGCCATTTTTTACAGCTGGACCCAGCTTTTTACAGAATAACTTTAAGTTAAGTATTTTCACTCAGTTACTAGGCCCCCAGGAGTTATATATATAAAAAAATCAGTGTTTTTAATTACTATATTACCCTTCTATCAATGATTTTAATCAGAAATGCATCAAAAAATGGTGTATTACCACTGAAAATGTGAACCCTATTGGATTTAGGGCATGTTTAGGGGGCAGCAGAGGGCAACATTTAGAGCTTAACGATGTGAACCTCTCAGAATTACTGCCCCAGGGGAGACCCTGCTGAATCCTGGAGCAAGGTGCCTCATCTAGCGAAATGTGCAGCTTTATAAATGAAGCTGTGTTTGCGTGGGCATGACTAGACACCGTGCTGTTGTCATTTCACCTCTCAGTGTTAATGAAGGCAGGGCTCGGGATTCCTTGCCACCTCCTACTTCAGTATTTTTCTTTTTTTCACTGTTGGTTGTTGTTTCCGATTCTGCTCACGTAGACGTCTCCCATCGCCGTGGCGTCGAGAAGCTCGGTCAGCTGGTCGTCAGCAAGCTCATGCATAATTGACTCACGGACGACTTTCAGTATTTAATCTCCGGCGACCTTTATCTGCGAATACTGCATAAATTACTTTCATGACTGTTGTCTCGTGGCCTAATTGCCATTTGCAGTGCCTCCTTGCTGCAGCTAACGGCAACAGATTCCACGGCGATTTCTACTGCTGGCTCATGTTGTGCATCTCAGAAGGGAACTAAAGCTGTAGCCTTGAGAAAATTACTTTTCTCCAATAGTTCCAACTGTGTAAATGGGAGAAATGGAAATGCCTAATCGTCTGCGGGTATGGATTTCCGCTAAGCGCATGATGACGATTACAATAAGTGGACAATGGTTTTCAATGGATGCTTTTGCTAGCAATACAGCCCAAGGAGAGACGGAGCCTTGCAGGCTTGTAAACGTGGAATATATTAACCAAGAAGTATCTTACCCTTGAGGTTTTATTGTAGATCAAACTTTTGAGCTACATAAATAAACCAGAAGTTCAGGCTACAAGATATTGTCTATTACAATAAAGGTAGCCCTGTGGTAGATGCATGTGCTTTGGTTGATTGGACAACCTTGGAAGATCCCACCCCAACTGTAATCTGTCTACAATAAATCAGGGTGTTTCTGGGCGGTACAGGGGCTTGGTGGGTAGCACTGTAGCCTCACAATCACAGGGTTCTGGTTTCAATTTCTGCCCCAGCTCTACATCTGTGTGCATTTCCTTTCATAGTCCAAAGACATGCAGTTTGGCGAATGGACTGGTATCCCATCAAGGGTATCCTCAGCCGAGAGCTCTTTGCTTCCTGGGATTGGCTGTGGACTCCCTGCAACCCTGTGGAAAACAGAGGGCTGCTTATGGATCAGGGATAAAGCTTGACAAAGGCAGGACCCGATGCACCCCCATCACCCCCCCATCCCCCACCCCCACCCCTGGCTTTGTGAAGTGGACAGCCCACTGATGCAGAAGTGCTCTTTGACGTCCTGCTCTGCAGTGAATATTAGCATGAGGGAACAGCAGGATTAGCCTGGAAAGATCAAGGTTTGGGTGTTGGTGCCTTTTCAGTGACATTGAAGACTGACTCTTACTGAAACTCATTTTCCACTTTAAGAAAACCGTATTTCTGCCAGAGTGAGAGAAACACTTCTTTAATGGGAATCGAGCCTCGGTTACCCAACAAACAGTCTTTTGTGAGATACTTTACATTTAGCATGAAGTACTTTGTTGCGGCAGTAAAACTGTGTGACTGTTGGCCAGACTCCTTCCCCGCTAACATCGTTCGGTATATCAGTATCGGTATCATGTTGCTATATTGAAAATATAAAGTGACGTGGTCATTTTGCAAATTTCTGTATTTGATGTAAAGGTGCTGTACATCTCTATTGCACACATCAGAAACCAAGGCCCCTTTAAGAAATTGTCACATAATGGATGTGCAGAATCTGCATTTTGGGGAGAGACACAGTCGCACTTATTTCAGGTGTCTCTTGTGCAGAGAAGCTGCACAGATAGAAAATGGAAGCCACTGTTGCGCACTGTCCACCTCTAGTTGATGAGAAGGGTGTCAGAAGTGAGATATGACATTATTTCAGTTTTTAATTGAATGAAAAAAAGGTGAACCTGGCAGCCCCAGTATGTAAACGATGCCACACGACATGTGCTGCCCTGGGGGGGTAATATGACTCACCTAGCGAAGCCTCGGTCTGTCGCTCACCCTGATGTATATAAGGCAGTGTTTCTCAACCCGGTCCTCAGGGACCTACAGACGGTCCATGTTTTTGCTCCCTCCCAGCTCCCGAAATGTGGGCTGTCTGGCAGGGACCTGGGATGGAGCAAAAATGTGGACCGTCTGTGGGTCCCTGAGGACCGGGTTGGGAAACACTGCTCTAAGGAGTTTAAAGATTATCAAGTGTGCAGGATATGAGGCACTTGATAATGTAATTTAGCACTTATTACATTTCTAGTTTCTGATTAAAGTCACGTTTAGCCTGCTTGCAAGTTCATTCATATCCCTTTCCTGTGTGACGAAATGTAGGCTTGGTTAACCCTTATGTTATTTTTGGGGTCGAAGTTACCCCAGTCCATTTTCAAAATGAGGTTAAATTCTATAGAATCTAGAAGAAGTAAAATACATAAGGGGTAAATGATGAACTGGACAAACACAAATATAAACCTAATTTATTCCCCAAACAATATTTCTTCACACAACCCTCAGCTGAGGCATCTGTGAAGAAATGTTGTTTGGGGAATACATATTGTTTAAATTTAGGCAACATTTGATATCTTTAAGAAATGTTGCTTACAGTATTGATTTGGTCATGATACTAAGGTAAAAATTCTGGTATCAGTATCAAAGTCAGAATTGTGGTAGCGATCCAGCTCTATGCTCCACAGTCATAGTACTTTCGTTCCTTTGGACAGCAGCGGCCGGATGGCCCCTTTCCGCAGCCGTGAGCAAGGCGCAGCCAGTGCTAACTGTGGAGCTATGGAATCTGTGGGGGAAACGTCAGTTTGACCTTTAGGTTCCATTAAACTGTAGGCCATCCAGCTTTACTTGCACCGTCACGAAGGTCGACAGAAGCCGGAAGAGCAGAACGGACTGCCTTTATTGCCGTGAGGAAAACATCTGAGTCTCTCTTCGACTTTCTGTAGTAATTGTGAAGCGTATTACAGAATTATGTAAAAAGGAGGGATCTTTAACAAGAGGCTTTTTTCATGTATAAATACATTTGCTCACAATTCAATTTAGGAGTTTCTTCCATTAATGTATTCATTCATAATACATAATGAATGGGGGGGGGATGCCATTGATGGTAAAAGTTGTTAGCTTTGGTCTGAATGGGCAAATAGCACAGTACTAACTTATAGCTGTCAAGGAGTTGGCTAGACATAAGTCCACACAGACTGAGCTTCCATTTAATGCCCAGGTACTAATGTAATATATCCATCCATCCATTTTCTGTAACCGCTTATCCCATTTGGGGTCGCAGGGGGGTCTGGAGCCTATCCCAGAGGCTGCGTACAAAAGGCAGGGAACAACCCAGGATGGCGTGCCAACCCATTGCAGGGCACACACACACCTACGGGCAGTTTGGCAGTGCCAATCAGCCTCAGCATGTTTTTGGACTGTAGGGGGAAACCGGAATACCCAGAGGAAACCCCACGACGACACAGAGGGAACATGCAAACTCCACACACACGGAACCCTGGCGGAGACTTAAACCCTGGTCCCAGAGGTGTGAGGCAACTGTGCTAACCACTGCACCACTGTGCTGCCCCAATGTCATATGTGTTGAACATATATATAAAAAACATAACAAACTGGCTGAAGTACAAAAAAGCAAATTGAGCCTTTGAAAATCTAGAACAATATTTTGGTCTCGGACCATTGCGGGTCACCGATAAAGAAAATAGTAGCTTCCTAAGAGAAGCACGGAAATGACTTTCTAGTGAACACACTTTGCCGGGGTGTCTGTTTCCAAGCCGTTTTAAAATGCCCGGGGCGCCAGACATTTCACAGTGAAGGAGGGGTCAGCTACGTAGCTCAAAATACCTCACAGGGGGCAGACAGCTCCGTGCAACAGGTCCCAGTGTAAGAATTTCCAGACTAATGTCTCCGCAAATTTGCCAAATGACCACGCCGCTTAATATTTTTGATATAGCGATATGATACCAATACTGGTATACCGAACAATGTTAGCGGCGCAGGAGTCTGGCCAGCAGTTGGAGTAACTTTTACATTTAGTTCCAATATTCACACAGGCCTTCAGTTCTTGGTTGGTGGCTCTGTGCAGCTTTAGCCACCCAGCTGCATTAACCGCTGGACACAACAGCACAAAGTCCTCCCTCCCCCTTGCCATGGCCGATTCCAGCTCTGACAATGACGCCGGAGTGCTGTTTATCATTCTGCCACCCCTGACATTTTTACTCAGCCAAAACCGGAGGCCCCAGGCAACAGGCTGATGGAGTGTCTGCGTGGTTTAAGCGGGCCAGCCAGGCCTTGTGGGGAGCCTAATAAGGGCGTTCGCTGTACGTGATCCAAGCGTTAGCATCCCCGCTTCAGAGAGCTTCTTCAGAGAGCTAGCACGTCTGAATATAAAGAAGCCACAGGCAACGCTGTGGACAGAATATGGTTAGCAAGGCCCTCTTCTGTTAGCAACAAATGGTTTTAAAAAGGCTAAAAGCAAAATAATAAAAAGCAACGTTATCTTCCAGTCCGTGACTTCTTGACAAGCGTATTTGAAGGTCTGCTTGGTAGGTGTAGTCTGATTCAGGTTCTGGGTCCTTAACACCGTTTCTCAGTGTTTGATTCTTAATGAGACTGGATAATAAGATGTTTTTTTTTTTTGTCAGGCAGCGGTGGGGCTGAAGCTGGTGGCTGAATTAAATGGGGGGTGTTAAATCAAATTTGTCTGCGTATTGTTCTGTGGCTACGGGTGGCAGCATGGCGGCAGAAGAAATTGATGAGGTCTCCTCCACGATAGAGCAGATTAATCAAAAATGTAGCAGTTTCAAGGGGAAAAACCATTCAGGGACACACGAGCAGTTATCTCTAATCAAATTATAGGAAGCTCTGGGTAAAATAAACTCACTGAATATTGTAGCATTATGTAGGTGGGAGGAGGTTATTAAAATAATGTGGAAAAAATGAAATTTCTGCAAGCTGCACTGATGCAAGGTGAATATATGCCTGGACAGGTCTCATCTGATGGGGCAGGCGGCTGATTGGTCTTCCAGGGAAAGTAATGCATGGTTTTTGCTACGATAAAATATTCAGAGTATTTAAATGAGTAAAATTTAACTGTGGTGTAATGCCTTAAGGACACAGAATTTTAGCTTGCAGTTTGCCAGCTCAAGTCCCCAGAGGACCCATCAGCATCAGTCGGAATCGCTCCGGTAATACAGCTTCTGTAGTTGCTGAAATCTCTCATTTTTATCCATAGATTTAGAGACTTGGAAGGAATTCGAATGCATTGCCTATGCGTAAAGAGTTGTGATGTGCATAAGTGCAGAGCCTCCCCGATTGGTCGTTACTCTGCTGGCGTAGACTCAAGAGTCAAATTATGACCTGACGTCTTTGGCTGCATGTAGTTTGGCTGCACACTGATTCAATGTTAATTTACACTAAACCATGGCTTCCTCGCCATGCCTTCCCAACAACTGCAGCACTGGAAGGGCCACACTGTATCTCCTCCCTTTTCCTGTCAGCGGCATTTGATGATTCTGGCTATTTATAAAAGCCTTGTTAGACGACTGTACAGTATGTAACTTAGTGGGTTAAGATGCTGTGTTTGGTATTGGAAGGTTGCTGGTTTAAATCCTGTCCTCAGCAGAATCGTCCTAGGTTTGTTGGTCCCTTGAGCGAGGCCCTTAACCCCCCGAAATGCTCCTGGGGCACTCGATAAATGGCTGACCCTGTGCTCAGACCCCAAGCTTCACCCTCCCCTGTTTGTGTTGATCTCTAAGGAGAACATGATGGGATTTGCAGAAAGAAGCATTCTGCTGTGCCTGCACTCATAGTTGTGCAAATGGCAAATAAGGCATTGATTCATGTAGAGGTCTGTAGCTGGATCGTCTTATTTCCAGTGCTTGAATTTGGTCCCTTAATCTTAAGTTAAATACTGAAACCTCATTTCTGCAGTGAAAAGCATGACTTATTTTTGGTCATTTGTCTTCCATTGTGGGTTTAAGTTGTCTATGAATGTGTATTCACTACAATATTACTACTACTACACAGTCCTGCTCATATATTTCACAGTTTCATTGTACAGCCATCTGCTTTGTGTTAAAGCAAGGGTTCAGTGACATGCAGCCCATTTGACTTTTCGGGTAAATGTATATCTCCTTTCAAGTTGTATGTGCTAGAAGTCAGAACCTAGCTGGGCTTACTGGGCTTGAGATGAGTGTTTTAACTTATTAATTAACCAGTGTGCCCTGTAATGCATACGGTTAAATTTATAGAGTAGATGGCGGTGGATTTTGACTATACATGGTCTTGGAATGTTCCATTTCTGTTATTTGATTAAAGAGAGGTTGTGTGCTGTTGTAATCAATGTTCTCCTACCCAGGTGTTTTACATGCTATGATCAGTGTTAGTTTATGACTGCAGACGTTGGCTTACATGTAGCAAGGAAACCCTATATACAATTCTGTCTTTCCTTTAGCCAGTCAGCTCTTTAACTGGAACATGGTTTATGTGAAATAGGAGGCTGGTGCTCACAGGGTGCTAATAGCTAACAAGCGGTGCTAGCTGGTCCCCCGAGCTCACACACACAGCGCGTTCAGCTTTGACACGTTAATTAAATGGGAAACACACAGAATCACAGACAGGCTCCTGATTTGCCTTGGAAATAAAAGCAGCACTTATCCAAAGATTCTTTTATATGTTATTGAATGCTGTATGAATGGAGTTTGTGTGTTTTCCCTCTGTTGTGCAGGTTTACTCAGCATATTTTCCTTAAAAAACATGCATTTTATGTAAATCAGTGTCCCTTTTTTGCTTGATTGAGTGTGTGAGTGTGTGTGCGCTGCAATGAGCTGGCATCCCATCCAGGGTGTCATGAGATGAGGGACGAAGAACTTGAGAACAGACATGGTGGTGGAATAAAAGGGTTTGACGTCAATGCCTGGGCTGGAGAACACAGGACTGGGAAGCACTTAAATACATGACTAACAAGGGAGCAAACAAGATGCAGCTGGGAGTGATTCACACGAGGTTCAGGAACAGGAGGTAAGACAACGAGTAACAGGAGTGGCTCAATAGGGCCAAGCTAGGGAGGAGACAGGAGGGTCAGATGGGGAGGGTGTGACACACGGCACATTTTGAGAATAAGTAACACTAAATACTGAAAAGCTTGATTTCAATGGAAGTATGCGCAGAATATTTTGTAGAGCATAATGAACAAAAACGTTACCTGTTTTCAGGGTGGATATGTCTGTGACAGATTGCCTTTGTTGTTTTTTTAACATGTCTCTCACCGTACGTGCATATTTTTACGTGTGGTTAAATCAGCCATCAGATCCGGCTCAATGAAGCTGATCTCAGTTTGGCTGGGAAGTGGTGCAGAGCAGCTGCACACCTCCAAATTCATCAGTTCGCCCTCAACGCAAACCCACCTCATCTGGTGACTGTGACGATGCTCTATTCATGAGAGCATCCCGATCAGTGGGATTGTGAAAGACTGCCTGACCGTGACAGTGGCTGGGAAATGGGGGTGGGGGTGAGGGGGGAGTCTGTGAGTGACTCCAAAACAGTAAACCTATCGGGTTAAGATTTGTTTGTCTTTAGCTTTTGGCTCACCTGTTGCCCGCTGCTAGGCTAATTCCCAGTAATGGCTTTCTTCACTGCTGGAGAAGCAGCTGGATTTTACCTAGAGCGGCACCCCCTGCTGGGACATGAACCATGAGGCCTCCTGTGTTATCTGCCATGCTGGCCAAAACAGACCAAGGCGCTGCTTTTAAAAACACTATTTATCTGTCTCATGCAGCTTGCGGGTAAAATTTCCCGTGGACTAGAGTATCATCATGTGGATCTGTGTATGCTGTTCCCTTAGAAGCTGAGAAGCAAGGCAAAGCTTTTCCCTGATAACCCGTTTATAAAGGATCAGGGGACATTGCAGGCTTTTGTAAGACATGCATTTGTGAGTCAATACTACAATATGTCCAGTTTTAACAGTATTTCTTGGAGGATGGGTCAAGCTATGCTAGGCTGGTGGAGGACAGTCCTGTGTGTGTTTGTGTGTTTTAAAAAGGCAGCAAACTCTGGACTGTCTGGGAACTTCATGGGTGTTTGCAAAATTTAAGCAAATATAATAGAAAATCACGCTGTGGCATCCAGCAGAAGCGGACCGTTAAACCTGGTGGCTTGAAGGTTCTGCAGCAGTAATGGTTGCTCTCAAAGTCAGTCCTGTCAGCATCTGGAAAGAGGCTCTGGACAGATGAGGTTTGCCAGCAAGTAACCGAGATGTTAGGAGCATGGAGCTAGCAGCGTGTTAGCAGCAGACAGTCCACTTCGTTATATCAATGTAAGCACTGGTGCCCTTGAAAAGAAGTTTCCAATAACTTTTCTGCACTATTCATTTTACACAATACAAATTATACCGTTAGCTGGGATGGGAGGGGTCATGAAAATGTTCTCGAGTATTGGGGGGAGATTTACTGAAAGACTCATAATGGACTCATCATGCTTCACATTCTGCACAGGGGGAAATGAGTTGAAAGGGCAGCTTTTTCACCTGGACTGGTGCTGGATCTCCTTGGAGAAGGAGTACTATGTGGTGGACGAGGAGGCCAAGTTCCTGGAGGTGGTGCTGAAGCGCAGGGGCTTCCTCGGGGAGACATCTTTCGTGAGTAAGTACTACCTTCATGACTTCTCCCAGTCCATCATCCAGAGTTACACAACCATGAGTCTGCCATGCAAAATCAATGTAAAACTCTTCAGTAAGCTATTCTTCATTGCAATGTTATGCAGTTACCCCTTCACATTCATGAGGTTTAGGGGTGGAAGATCGCCACAAATGTAAAAATTCAGGAATAATACTTGGGCCACCCTAACCTCAACCCGTAGCAGTCTGCTAGCCTGAATGATAACATAAAAAGTCTATTTATTATCAATTTACTGTACCGTACACTTCGTGCATGTTAAATTGCTATGTCATTTCCTATCTAGACCTTTTTATATAATATACAAACCATATAAATTATGTCTCTTTATCATGTGGTGAGGCAAGACAGAGAACACGATGTCGGGTATCGGGCAACAAAATGTGGTTTTTTAAACATATAAACAAAACCAGATCACAAGGGAACAAAAGGGTAAAGAATCCGGACACGGGCATACAACGCGATGCAATGTCAGTGACAGACCTGGGACTCACAGGACAGGGAAGCACTTATATACAAGGACATTGCAGGGGTGTAACGAGAACCAGGTGCAGTGGATCCCATGAAGGCTGGAAAAAGAGGTAAGACAAATGAGCAGTAGGCGTGGCTTGTTAGAGCCACGCCAGGGAGGAGACACGAGGATCTGGCGGGGCAGGACATGACACTCTGTAAGTACAAAGTTACTACTGCACACACTGGGAGCACTGCATTTTGGAAACTTAAATGCAAAATTATTGGCACTGAAAAGTTAAAAAGTTACTATGAGAAACGTGAGATTCCACGGTCACAAAGACAGCTAACGCGTGAGTGAGGCTGGCTGCCAAGATAAAAATGCACGGCGTACCCAAGCAAAGCCTTAAGATATGGCATGCACTTACACTAACAGATATTATGCATCACTGCTATTCATATATTATATGATTTTATGTTATCCGAATCATTTTCTGTCTTTCTCTGGGTTCTCTCTTTCTCACTTCACACATTCCCACCTATGGTTTACTTTGCATTTTAATTTAAATTGGACCCAACTTCCAACAGGGTGGCAAAAAAAATATTTCAATGCTTCATAGCATGTGCTGCGCGCATTATTACAATCTTGTCACCCTGACCTGCTGCTGGGAATTGGCTCGTGAGTCGATTTATTTATGTGCCACGGACAAAGAATGACCTTTTGGCCCAGGGCCTCCGGGGTCGAAGATGAATTAGAGAGTCTTCTAGGGAAGGCTTGTGACTATTTAGCTCAACTGGCATCAGACTGGAAAACGCAATGGGTCCTCAGTCTGTGCCGCTGTTATTCCCAGTTCCCTGGGGTCATCCATACAGTCAGACAGTCTCACGGTCAGTCCCACAATGAACGGGATATGGGTTCCTCGATAGAAGGTCACCACCATAAGAGATGCCACTATTCTTCAGCATTCTTCAATAAACTTTAAATCCATTTTTATATACTGTAGTTTCCCCCCAAACAGGGTCAGCCCAGTGTGCTTAACCAGAATAGCACAGCAAATTGATGTCACCGTTCAGCACAGTACAGTAATACATTTTGAGTTGGAAACACAATTGAACAATGTGGAACAGGAAAGAGAAATACCTCAGGAAATGGTGGGAGTCAAAGGAGTCATGGCGGTTCACGACAACAATGTGAGGAGTCACAGCAGCAAAATGAACAGAACTGAATTTAATGAGATGTAACATCACCTCCCCTGAAGAAAGAGTTAAGTGTTGAGCACTTGGCCATGTCTTCTGTCACTGAATCCGTGATGAGACTCACCGCTGCTGCTGTACATTTTGTACTTTACCATTCACAGACCTAGGTTGAACCTGTGTGCCACCTTTGTAGGGGATGCTTAGAAGTGCAAGTCTGCAGGAATTAAAATGTATGAAGTCCCTTGTCTTTTGGGGGCAATCCATCTTTCCTGCAGGCGTCTTGGCCAGTCCTCTGCCTGACAGTTGCACTTCTGAGTTAGATATGGGCATGCTGCTTAAATCCTGCGTTTTATTTCTGTGAATCTCAGCAGTTACAGCGACGCATCTAAAATTTTAAAGGTCTTTTGAGAACTTTACTGTTTTCTGTCGGGTCCCTGACCTTTAGTTTATTGGCTGAAAAATATGAAAGCGAGTACTAGGAGGAAGATTAATTCAGCAATATAAAAATGCTCCTCCAGATTTATACCAAAGCGAAGATGGAAAATGGATCCTGCAGAAATGGAGGATCCCCCCCCAACCCCGGCCCCCCTCTTATTTTATACAACTTCATCTCACCTCAGTAGCAAGATGAAGCAATAATATAAGATGAGGCTGCAAATCATGGGCCAGCTTTAACATCCCCCTCCCTATTTGACCCCCCACTCTGCAAAACTTCTGAAGGCAGTTTGTTGGAGAACATCAAGCCCCAGGGTTTCCTGGCTCCCTATCGCTGGGCCTCAGAAATCCGATTGGTGATTGGGGTATGGGATCACTGCCGAAGAGAATTTGAAAATGACTGGCCATGTCTTCACGAAAGGCTGTCCGTTTGAAGATTGTTACGGTTTTTGTATCACTGAGGCAACTATGTTAGGCTTCTCGGCTCAAGCTCGCAGCTCTGAGGATGAACTTGGCATCACGGAAATGTTAGTCATCTTCGAGAAGCCGGTCTTTGCGCTCATCGGTCTTGGGCACCGAGCCAAAGCTTGAAAGCCTCGTCGCGCCAACGGACAAAAAAACACTCAACCGACGTGCGAGACACGAGAAGAGCTCTGTCTTCCGTCGGGTGACCTCGATGATAACCCCTGGGGGAGGGGGTGATCATGTGGGTATGTCTTATTAATTGGGGCGTCCCGCTGAGCTTCGAGCTGTTATCAAACGGGGCGAGTGGCACCCACACTCCACTTGGCAGCTGCTGACGACTCTCTGACAGAAGGTTCCCAGCCAGTGACCACGATCAAACGCACTGGGCATGAGAGGCAAGCCATGCACGCCGATCTCACGGGAACGCCATCAAGGTGACAGTGCCGCGATGATCCACTGACATCCACGGGCAATGAGGCATGCTCACATGTGACAGGTTTGAAAAGGCATGAGTGAAATAATCGCTTTGTGACTACTGCGTTGATGTAAATGTTTTGGTCTGTTTTGCCCTTGTGGACGGATGATGCTTTTTACAGTACCTCTTCCTGTCTGTACCAACAGGCATTGGCACCAGAGATGGCACAGCCAAGAAAGATGAAGACTTCAGAGGGAAGTCACAAAAACAGGTCCAGTTCAACCCAGGCCAGACCACAGCCCCCTGGAGGGTCCGCATCCTGTCTGACAGCGTGTTTGAGCAGTCTGAGACCTTCCAGATTGTTCTCTCTGAACCCGTCATGGGGGCTCTGGAATTCCCCCAGGCGGCCATTGTGGAAATCCTGGATCCAGCTGATGGTTAGTTCGCTGTTCTTCCTTTTCATCCTGTTCAGCTCCAGTGAATTCCCAGAGGCGCCCATTCCCCGTTTGCTTTATCACAAAACCAGGCTGTCGGGCTACCCATGGTGCACTGCAGTGTCAAATCTGCTCTTGATCATTGTTTGAAATCAAAGTCGCACAGAAATCTCAGGTTTCCGCTGAGGTGAATTCTGTCACTTTCTTTTTAGCAACATTTTTAGCAGTAAGTTTACAGTAACTTTTTAAATATTTCAATATTTGAGTCCTTGCAGATGGCACAGTAAGAAAGAAATTAATTTGCTTATGTGGTGGGAGGCACAAGAGTGTGTAGGTGCAACTAGTTTGACTATGCCACTCCGGGAACTCCAACCCGGGAAAATACCCACCTTTAACCTAACCCAACAGGTCACACAGGTTGGTTTTCCTAGAAAGGCAGTCGTGTCTCCAGGTACCAAATATAATTTATTAATATAGAGTGATACTATAGAGGAAGACAACAATTACATGATTACGGTACAATTATATGATGTGCAATTACAATTACTGAAGAAACTCAGCCATACTTAGGAACAGTCCTTAACAGCTCGCACTGACCCAAGCACCGGGGAGAGAGGGTTAGGGTTTACAAGCTGGATCACGCACAAGCTCCACACACCCACCAAAAAAAAAACAACTGTTATATATTGGGCACTTAAAAGACACCACACGACAATTCAATGCAGTCTAAGCCCCCCCCCCCCCCCAACCAAGAAAAAAACTCACAGCCCAGGTAACAGGCAACTGGCAACGAAGATAAAATTGAGCACATGGCTTTAGCCACTAAGGCTTACATACTGCGGATGCATAAGTTAAAACATAAATCAGATTCAAATACAATTTAACAAATCCAGGACACAGTTAAATCGTCACGGTACCAACACCATCAAACAATAACAAGACAAAATCAAAAACTAAAAAATTACAGCAAACATGGAGGTAAAAAACATGCAGAAGCAAAGTAGCTGCAGCCCATCTTGACTTCCAGATCCACACGCTCAAGTGGCGCTAATCTGCCCGCTTTGTAAGGAAGACATTAATTAAGAGCACGCTAAACAGGTAGGGCATTTCAAAAGACGTTTCAACCGTAGCAGGTAATCCACCCCGCTACACTTGTTTTGCCGTCAAAGACAGATGGAAATGGAGTGCAAAATGGTTGACTATTCCAAAATAAATTTGAATCAATAGCAGAAAATCATACAGTCGAAGGCTGCATTTTATAAAAATGCAATAACATTTCATACTCTTAGTTTGACTTTATAATTAAAAGGGTGTAGAAACCCAAAGATCAATTATGAAGGACTCAACCTCCCCGGTTTTAAAATAGTTGCATTCATTTAGCAAACACTTTTATCCAAAGCAATGTATATTTTTGAGAGAGCAGGGTCAGCCGACCCCTGGAGCAGCCGGGGATTAAGGGCCTTGCTCAGGGCTCAATGGTTTAATCACTCTGCCGACTTTAGGATTTGAACTGGTGACCTTCTTATCACAGGTACAGCCTCAATACACTGAGCCACATAGCACCACTCCAAATACCAAACTGTATGCATTTTATAAATGTGGACCAGCATGTATACTTAATGTTAGATGGAAAGGGAAATATTCTGCAGACAGAAGAAGAGTTTTTTCAGCTAATGAGACCATGATCAGTGAGTTTGACTCCATCCAGCACTAAGCCTGATCTTCAGCTCCAGTCCTGTCCTGTAGGCTGCAGCTGGTCTTAATGGTGTCCTGGGGGGTTTGTTGCTGGGTTCTGTGGGTATGAGACATAAACATGGCTGCTCTGCTTCAGTGACTTCGCCCCCATCCAGGAAGGAGCTCCGATAAAATCATGCTAGTGGTATTAAACCTTTTAAAACTGCAAAGACAAATATACCTTTACGGTCATATAGAATAAAATGATTAAATGATCGGGCTGTTTTTTTTTTGGGGGGGTGTGTGTGTTAAGTAACAATGCGCAGCAGCTTTGCACCCCTGGGTGACTCACACACACACACACACACACACACACACACACACACACACACAAAACTTCTCCTGTTTAATTAATTTCTCTAAAGC
>JAAGVU020000036.1:14124498-14136969 GCA_011763525.2 Mormyrus iriodes | reverse complement strand
GCGCTTCGACATTCACGGCTTCACTGTATCGCGGATTTTATATGCAAGCATATCTAAATATATATCGCGGATTTTTCACTGGTTCGCGGATTCCGGCGGACCATAGGTCTGTTTATTCCTGGTACATGCTTCCTCAGGTGGTTTTCCCTGTTGATTTCATACGCGGGACGCTATTGGCGGATGCCTGAGAAGTAACACAATTTATAACTTTTTATACCATTTTATAACTGGTAACGATTATTACCGGCCGAAATCAGCTGAGAATGTAAATATTACCAGAATGCAAATGGCGCATGGAACGCGACCCCCGCGATGGACGAGGGATCACTGTATATGAATCTGAATGTCACTGTACTGTGCCTACAAATACTGTATTTGGCTTAAGTAGGAGTGCCTTATTTAGGGTGAGGAATGCCTTTGCTCCAACCAGACATTGAGTTCAAGGAGGGCGATACCCAGCACTTTGTGGAGGTGGAGATCTTGTTCGATGGCGTGAGGGAGATGAGAGAGACTTTCACTCTCCACCTGAAACCTGATGAGTACATGGTGGCTGAGACGCAGGTACAGACCACGATGTGCAGATCACATGTTCAGACCATGACATGCAGACTACAATGTGGATATAAAACATGCAGACCACAATGTGGATCCCACACGTGCAGACCATGATTTGCAGACCACAGTGTGCAGACCACACATGCAGATCATGATGTGCAGACCATACTTGCAGACCATGATGTGTATCCCACACGTGCAGACCGCAACATGCAGAGTACAACACTCCAGTACCATAAAATGAACGGCAATTCCCCTCAGCCTGCACATATGCATGCCATCTTTGAAACTATCTTTGTGAGTGTTGCACTTTAATCTCTGTCCATCCATCCATCTATCCATCCATCCAAGCCTGCAGCTCATAGCAGGCAGTATTGGACTCTAGGTGGGGACCACCCTAGATCCATGTAACTCTATTTTGTATTTTTATAGTATGATAATAATGCAAACAACCATTGAGTTAAGTGGCAAAAAATATTCTATAATAATTATGCAAATGATCTTTCTTTCCCTGTAATTGGCATGGTATAAGTTCATGGATAAATGTTTATAATTGATCCTCCAATGGATGCTTGTCTAGGGTCTTGTCCCGTCTGCTTCCTGGGATAAGCTCCAGGCTCTCCAAGGCACTGTACTGGATAAGCAGCTGGGAGATGGATGGATAAAGGATTACAAAAGGATATCTTCAGGAAGTGTTATTAATCATGTCCTCACTATCCGTGTCTCATGACAGGTGGCCAAAGCCATCATCTACATTGAAGAGGTCACCAGCCTGGCAGATGTGACCTTCCCCTCCGTGCCCCAGGTGATCTCTCTGCTACAGTACGACGACATGCGCAGAGGAGGGCACAGCCCCCACCCCGCCGCTGGTTACCCATTGGTCTGTGTCACGGTACGATGTGCCCGCCCATCAGTTCCTCACACCCCATTGACTCATTGACTGTGGAGCCCAATGAGTGGCTTGTGAACCCCGCCCACTTTCCTTAATCTGTCATCACTAGTACCAGTGCGTAATTTTAATTTCAGTTAAATTATTACATTTTTAAAAATCTGGTTAATTTCAATGCAGTCTCCCTTTACACGCTTTTTCCCAAAAGTTGGATGATAACACTTTCAAAAGTATCCTTTTATAAATAGCATCGTATGCCGTTAAATACAAAGATCCATGTCTGTATGCTTGACCTAGGGCAGTTATCATATAGATGTAAAAAAGAAATGATCACAATTTAACTGAAAAGTAATGTAATACTAGACTGTATCTGGGTGGGAGATCACTCACCATTTTTAAATTGGTTTAGTGTACGCCCTTCTATTTCAGTACAGTACTGGGAATCCCTTATAGACATTTTGTTACACTTGTTTTGTTCATCACTCTGTTTTTCTGCTCTTACAGGCATGTAACACAAAGTACTCAGACTATGACAGAACTGGGTCCATCTGTTCTGCCGAGCGCATCAACGACACACTGACCCGGTACCGCTGGCTCGTCAGTGCCCCCACGGGGCCAGACGGTGTCACACTCCCCATGCGCGAGGTGGACTTCGACACGTTCTTCACCTCCTCCAAGCTGATCACCCTGGACTCCATCTACTTCCAGGCGGGCTCGCGGGTGCAATGCTCGGCTCGCGCTGTCAACGCTGACGGCCACGAGGGCCTGGAGCTCAACAGCCCTATCATCACCATCAGTGTGGAAGAGGGTGAGGGGCTCCCCTCTTCATCCCCAGACACTGGAGCAAACTGCAGTTACCCTGTGCAGGTGGCATGGCGGTCATCAGCTGGATTTGTATCCAGACAGTCGCAGCTTCAGAGCCATGCATGAACAACTATGTTATGTTCATCTATGCAACATAATTAGATTTTGTGAATTATGTCCTGCTGTAAATGGTGAAAATGAGAAAAAAGTAAGATATACAATTAATAGCTACTTTGCCTGTTACGAAACAGGCTGAATTCTTCAAGGCGAGATGCTGGTAGCTTTCCTCATGGGCATTGGATCATGGCATTTTTGAACATGTAACCTTTATTTCATGTATGTCTGAACTGTCCATAAATGATTATACTCCCTTATCATATAATATATATATATATATATATATATATATATATCTCAACATAAGGGAATTCCAGCAGGAATCACTTACAAATCTGCTGTATCAGTCTGTCAGAATGATAAACAGGAGCCATAGTCACTGGATAATGCAGCATTGAGATGTATACTGTTATGCTTTGTAAGTTACTAAATGTTTTTGCAGGCTAGCATCAGGTTAATGTTGTGCTAACATTGTTGCCTTCCCGTGCCTGCAGGCATGTGCCAGCCGCGTAAAGTGGGTACCGTGGGCGCCGAGCCTTTCTCCGCCAAGCTGCGCTACACAGGCGCGGATGACAATGACCACCCCAACCTCATCCGGCTGACAGTGACCATGCCCCATATGGATGGTGAGCTTTGATTCCCATCATCTGACAGCTTCATAGCTAACTGACCAACATCTGATGGCTTCATAGCTAATTGACCTATATCTGTTAGCTTCATAGCTAATTGACCTAGCATAACTGGCTGTCCTATTGGGGTCTCATGATCCCAGTGCTGCCTGGCTGTCCACTTTCTAGATTCTGTCCATGTGGGTCTGCTGTCTTCACAAGCCCTGTATGTCTCATGCCCTGCTGACCGGCGTCCCTCTCCCTCACAGGTATGCTGCCGGTGGTTTCGACACGGCCGCTGTCCAACTTTGAGCTGACGCTTAGTCCAGACGGGACCCGGGTCGGCCATCGCTGCTCCAATCTATTGGACCGCAGTGAGTGGACCACCCGTTACGGCTTCCTGACGGACACCCTCAGGAATCCAGGGGTGATCGGGGAGACAGTGCCATACCAGTACAGCGCCACCCTGAGGGGAGAGGGGGCGCTGCGCTTCTACAGGAACCTGGACCTGGAGGCCTGCTTGTGGGAGTTCTCTAGCTACTACGACGTGTCCGAGCTGCTGAGCGCCTGCGGGGGCTCTATCGGCACCGACGGGCAGGTGGGTACTTCTGCCGCTGAGCACGTCTGAGTCTTTTCACAAAATAATCCCTTTCCTAGCAAAAAAATAAAAAAAAATCATCACCGGTTGCCAAGGCAACCTGCCCAGCTGCAGGGGATGAGTTGTTTTGCAGAATCCCCCATTGCTATTAATGGCTACCTGTAAATGAAGACCAATAAACAATAAGCAAACACTAAACTTCAACCTTCCCCTGCCTTCATACTTTATTTTCATATTTATTTTGATTTTTTTTCCATATTTCAGCTTTCAAATAAAAATATGCAGCCCTTTTTTAACATGGTATTTACCTGCCTCTGTCATGCGAGGACCAGTTTTTAAGGAGCATTATCCAAGGTGGCTATAGCAATATATTCTGGTGCCTGTGGCTGCCTTTCACTGAGTCCTTTTGAGTGGCGCGAGAGCTTCTCTTGTACATCCTATCCCGGGTAGCTCTGGTGAACAGTATTGATCTATTTTCTTCTGAGGGCCACTCTTTGTGATTCCGTGCAGACAACTCCCCAGTAAATTGTAGAGTACGGTACTCTCGCTCTCTCTAGTCTGATTATTTCTGATTTTTATGTATTTTATTCTAATTTATTTGTAATGAATTAAAAACACTGCGTTAAATAGAATTCCTGTGAGAACATTGCTAAAAAGTACTATCTGTCCTCTGGATTATCCGGTAGGTTTTGAACCTGGTCCAGTCGTACGTGACTCTCCGGGTCCCTCTGCACGTGTCCTACGTGTTCCATTCGCCCGTGGGTGCCGGTGGCTGGCAGCACTTAGACCTGCAGTCGGAGCTGCGGCTCACTTTCGTGTACGACACTGCCATCTTGTGGAAGGATGGCATCGGCAGCCCCCCAGGGGCGGCGCTGCAAGGCAAGTTGGCCGAAACGTATATGTGAGGAGAGCCAGGACTAAAAAAATAAGTTTCTTTACAGAGCGGAGATTGTTCTTACTGTAGCATATAGTTTGATGAAGAAATACCAAATAGTGACCCAACACAAAGATTATTCTGTACACATCCATACAGCAGCTGGGAAAGTGACTGTGTGACCATGACTTACCTTTGTCACATATTGCAGGGGCTCTGTTCCCAACTAGTATGCGCATCAATGATGCAGGCCGCCTGGTGGTCAACTTTCGGACCGAAGCCCGTTTCCGGGGTTTGTTTGTGCTCTCTCACCCAGGTACAGCTCCCTGTTTCTGAGTTCCAGTCAGGCATCAGAAATCAGATTCCGGTGTTTGTACTTACACTGATGTGTTCTAGCCTCGACTCGATCCTCCACGGTAATGTGCGCGGACCACCCTGGCCTCAGCTTCACCCTGAGCCTGGTCAGAAGTGAGATCTCCTACAATCAGCCCCTGCAGCAGTGGAGCTTCACGTCGGACTTCTCAGTAAGAAAGACCCACATTCCCAAATGGCATCACTTCCTGTGCTTCCAAACGGCCAAGGCTGACTACATCTGAGTGGTGAAGATCGCTATAGCTTGTATACAGATATTGATGATGATGATGATGATATCCCAGAATGGATACATTTACAAGTAACTTTGGATCTCTGTTTGACTGAAGATGATCAGATCTGGCAAATGGTTTGTGGTTTAGTGGGTCGGGACACTACGTCTGTGATCGGAAGGTTCCCGGCTCATATCCCAGGGTTGGAAAAGTGATGTCACCTTTGGACCCATAAGCAAAATCCTTCCACCTCCCCTCCAGTTGCTCGATGGACTGACTGACCCCGCTTCCACAAATGTACATGTAATCATCCGGAGGAGAGAGAGACCTTGATGGTTGTCTTTTGGTTCTCTAGGTGTTTCCACAATTTTGGCCACAAGTGTACATCTGTTAGCTTCGTAGCTAATTGACCAACATTTAACGCCTTCATTCCATACTCATCACAGTGTACCTCCAAAAGGATATCTGTTCCTCCCCCAGGTGAGAGACTACTCAGGTGCGTACACGGTAAAGCTGCTTCCATGTACAGCTGCTCCTGGAATGGAGTATACAGCCCCACCTGTTTGTAACCCCCGCGAGCCAGTGACCTTTGACCTGGACATCCGCTTCCAGCAGGTGACCTGACCGCCTTGCACCCTTTCGGCTTGGTGGATTCCTTGGGTTTGGATCCTCTTGGCGCTCCCTCTCTCCGTGCGTTCACCTCTTCTCCCTGGGTGGCTTCACAGGTGAGCGATCCAGTAGCTGCCGAGTTCAGCCTGAACACGCAGATGTTTCTGCTGTCCAAGAAAGTGCTCTGGCTGTCGGATGGATCCATGGGCTTTGGCCAGGAGAGCGACATGGCTTTCTCTGAAGGTGATACCGCCGTCGCTTTATTGACCAGCCAATGGCGCCCCCTTGTGGCCCCCTGCCTGGGCTCCATGACCCCCATTTGACTCTCTCGCACACACAGGTGACGTGATCTACGGCCGCGTGATGGTCGATCCCGTGCAGAACCTAGGCGACTCCTTCGTCTGCAGAATTGAGAAAGTTTTCCTTTGCACTGGCGCTGACGGCTATGTCCCCAAATTCAACCCCAGTACCTTTGAATTTGGCTGCCTGGCCGACTCCCCATCCCTCTTGTACAGATTCAAGATCATCGTAAGCTCTGCGCTTCCCTTTCCGTAAATCCAAAGGGGCTGGATGTAAATCGTCTTTAGAATGAAACCACAGTGGGTGACATTTTAATCCCAAAGCTAAGTCCTACATCGCAGTACTGCCTCACCGGCTGCTGCTTCCTGCAGGCGATATACATATTCTTTAAATCCACCACGAATCGCTAGAGTCTTAATGAGGGCACACGCAGAGATTTAAGCATTTCGTCATGTTTGCAATTAGCAGATTGTTTTTCTGTAGCAATTTACACAGAATTCAGTTGAACTTTTGAAAGGTTTCTATTTACCAGCTAAGCACCTTCCCCTGGGACACTAGTCACTCCCCATCTGGTATGTAAACTACTAAATCCAGTACAGGTGCCCCTTTGCTTGCAGATAATTCTTCTTCTTCTTATTTTAATGATATTATTTTGTACTGATTGTTATTAAATTCCTATTCCAGGACAGAGCTCAGCCTGAGACGCAGGCCCGGAGTTTCAGAAGTGTGGACTTCAGTGCGGTCTTGGCCGTCGATGACCCTGAAGCGCTGCCATTGGTCAGACAACCGGGTTCAGACGGCTTCCAATTGGACTCCTCGGCCCTCTTTCAGGTGTGCCCTGCCCTACTATGACACCAATCATAGTAAGACGTGTCGCATTTTACACTACAATTATTTAGTGTGTGAGTGGGAAAAACTTGTGAATATAGAACAGGGTCACCCAGCAGTCCTGGGGTTAATGGTCTTCGTCAAGTACCCAATTGTGATATCATTACTCAGTTGACCATGGGATTGGAACCCATGACCTTCTGGACACAGGCACAGATCTGTAACCCATTTAACTACACCCTGCCCATGATCATGGTGGTCCAGCACCGTTTTTCAGACTTGTCATTGTTGTATTTTCGGATATAGGTCCCACTCTTGGTGATTTGATCTGGTTGTATGTTTCGGACGGCTCAGTAGTTAGTGTTGTAGCCTCACACCTCCTAGGTTGTAGGATCATATCCCACACTCGTCTTTTTTGTTTTTTTTTTCTGATTTCGCTCCTCGGCATTCCTCTTGGTAGCTGTGTATTCTGTGCTGTCCAGACAGAATGAATTGCTGATCATAATATGTGTGACCAGACTCCTGTCCTGAAACCAGGCTTTCCCACTGCACCATAGCTTTGGCCATATGAAGCCTCTCTGCAGCAGTCATTTATTTTCACCGGGACCCTTATTATTCGAGATTCAGTTCTTTGTTGTCATTGTTCGTGTCAGTACTGCAAGACTGGGACAGCATCTGTGTGAGGGGTGCAAACAAAACACAAGACATGTACTATTTAACAATATGTACAAAAGACAAAGTAGGCTGTAAATATGTGCAAAGTAGAAATGGATAAATAGTACATGGTGGTGCGGTGTGTGGGGGTTTTGAGAGTCTATGGTGAGAGTCCGTAGTAAGAGTCATTAGTGATGGTCCTTAGTGAGAGTGCTTTAGTGCCCAGTTGGTGAATTTGGGCGAATGACCGTCTGTTCTCAGGTGTCCAGTGGGAGGGAGTGGTTCATCCATGCCATCTACACCGTCCGGTCCAGAGACAACGCCAACCGGGGAATTGTGAGGAGGAGTACAGAGTACCACTCGCTGGTGTCGTCAGGCCACAGTGGGACAGCTCAGCAACGCCCCAAGAGGTCAGCCGGCAGCGTGCCAGTCGTCGCCGCTGAGATAGGACCGGAAAACAGCAGAGGCACCAACATTCAACACATCAGGCTACGGCGACGCACCGAGGGTCATGACCGGGGGGTGTCCGCTGGTGGCATCGCGCCACAGGAAGTCATCCACAAGGGCGACGCCGATGGGCACACGCTGACCCCCGGCTTAGTGGCCGGCCTGCTGCTCCTGGTCATCCTGGCCCTGGCTGCTGTCATCTTGACGCTGCGGTTCAAAAGAAGCAAAACAAAGATGGCATATCCCCACAGCCCAAGCCAAAAAGGCCTGGTGGTGACTCAAGGATATAACTGTAAGGACAGCTCAGAGGTGTGACAGCCCTAATTGTCTGCAGCAGGAAGGCTTTCAGTAGGAGAGGTGTGAGTACAAGAACCACCTTCGGGGATCCTGATGGGAGAGGAAATGGAAGCTGTGCTGTATCCCAGTGGCCCACAACTTACCCACAATGCAGGCCTCCGTCTGCAGCAAGTCTTCCCATTTGTGGAGTTTTTCTGTCACATGCTCATGTTTTAATGATTTGTCCAAAGGTTCTAGAACTTTACTTTACCAGTTTGGCACGAGGTGTCAGAGGATTCTCGCAGTGAGTGCCGATTATTAAACTGACAGTGTGAAATGTTGTTCCAGTGAAATATTTATACACTCAAAGCCTACCACTGCTGTCTATCAGTCTTAACATAAATACACTGTAGTACACTTTCATCACGAGTGCATCAATATTTTCAGTCTCACAGTGGTTTAATCTGTTTGTCAAGCCTCTTTTTACATATTTGAATTATTCACATTTGTAATGTCCAGAAGGATCTGTCCACAGAAGCAGACGTGAAGCAGAAAACTGGATTTCATGGACATTGAATTGCATTTTTTTATTCAAATCTCTGTTTTCCAAATGTAAGCAATGTGTTATATCAATGTGCTTATGAATTCACCTTGTGACACGTTAAATATTGCGGACACGGGTCATCTGTTATTTCTGCATGCACTGTGTTTGTACCCTGCTTTTCTCTCCAATGTATTATTCTGTGTAAAGCTGCATCTTGTGAGAATGTTCTGGCTGATAATCCAGTGAAAATCAGACATCAGAGTCAGCAGTCAGGTACACCTTTCATCTGGAACTGGAGAAATTCTCCTAATTACTTTGATTTTGCCCCAATATTTTGATCAAACAGTAAGTACTGTGTCCTTGTTTTGAAACATTAATATTCACTCTTTGAGAAACAAATTAAATTATGAGCCTGTAAATCCTCCAGGATGTTTAATAAGCAGTCTTTTTTAACCTGATTTAAAGCAGTTTTTTTGCTGTTACTAAAACAATAGATGACATCAGAAGACAAAATATAATAAAATAAAATGAAGCCATAGAGGAAAAGCATGGTTTATAAAACCAAGAATAGACATGTTAAGGCAGGGTTTACCAATTCCAGTCCCGGAGGGCCAGAATCCAACATAGTTTGCAGGTTTCCCTGCTTGAACACACCGTAATCAGCTAATTACCAGGTTTAGTGGGTGTTTCTGAGCAGGGAAACCTGCACTCTGTATTGCAAACTGGCCCTACAGGACCGGAACTGGTGAACCCTGTCTTAGGGTCTTACCATCTATCCAACAGATATGGTTCTGATGAAATCCCAGTTTTCTGAGCAGCAGCTGGAAGTTACAGTTTATTACTCAGCCTTTTGCCTGTAGAGTACAGGAGAGACTGCAAGACTTAATTACGATTAACTGTGAATTGAGAACAACTACATTTAAATTGTTAGACATGAAAGATGCGCAGGTGCAGTGAATCCCCACAAGCAGCTGTAGTCACCCGACCCTCCCCCTCAAACTGCCACGCCCCCACACGTGTCACACTCTTCTGTAACACTGCTTTGAAAAATGATACGTTCCTCACCTCAGATTTAAATAGACACATTATGCAATCCACAGAAAAAAACTTGTTCATTTGTCTGAGCTCATTAAATCATGCTAATTACTGTGCGACTCCGCTGAACGCTTATGGTAAATATGTTGAACATGATGAAACTTAAGTTAAACATGTTTAATGTCTTTTTGTTTACATGTATATGTATGTACTGTCATGGGCTCAAGCTTAAAAAAGTGCACATAAGTAACGGTACGTAAACGAGCATCAGCACCAATAGAAAACAAGGGGCGGGGCCAAACGCATAAGTATCAATGTAAAAGAGCCGGTGATCCAGGCAGGAAAGGGGCGGGGTCAAACGCATAAGAATCAATGTAAAAAAGCCAGTGATCCAGGCAGGAATCCCAGCACGCCTGCTGTGGGAGGCTATTTTAAAGAGAGCAGTGATTTTGGATGAGTGGCAGCAGCTAGTCTGACCATTCACCTGCAACCATGGGTTACTGTGGGCGGGACTCTGTGTTAGAAAGTCTGCTGATTGGCTGTCCAGAACCCTTGTGCTGAAATCTGACAGGTGTTTGCTCTGCATTGAGCCCCACCCACCCGCCCATTAGCCATGATACTATATGTGTGTGGGTCCCAAGGTGTCACCATGACAGTACATACACGTTTACTGAAGAGACAGTCGCCGTCACTGGAATGTTTTGGAAATGGCCAGTGTTAAAATATTGCCAACGCACACGATGAACTTGTAACATAAATCTCATAAACACAGGAATGTGGTCTGCAAAATAAATACTCCCTTTTCAGAAAATATTATGCATTTTCTTGCAAATCGAATTACTTTGTTAAGCTAAGCCATGATTTTTGTTTATCGTTTTAAAAAAATATATGCCATCCTAATTCAGGTATTAAGTTGTAGTTTGAGATAAATTGAGCCATTTTCTTGGAAAATAATTTATTTCTTTAGTTTTTGCTGCTTAGTTTCTGCTTCTCTCATTTCTTATACTTTTATACATTATGTTAGTATAAACACGTCACGTCAAAAATGTCACTTTTTACTCCTGAGTGAGACAGATTTCTGACGCTCTCTTTGAACTCTCAGGCATTTCTCTTTAAGCTGCCGCTGTCGTACGTTTCAGCGCTTATATGAAGCAAATGCGCGTGTCCGCTGTTGCCATAGAGATTGCTAAGACCTGTTGCCCCATTCCCTATCTCACGCAGTGGATAAACATTCTGCTGAGGGTCAAAGGTTTAAAAAGGACAATAAATGTACAGTCTTTGAAAAAAAAACATACAGTTCTGACTGTCAAGTTCGGAAGGGGATTTCCAGCTTTACAAAAGAAGATTCTTTTCTTTGAATAAAACATAAGACTGGCAGTTGTATTTCATCCAAGTGAGCAGTGATAATGGGGAATATAAAAAAATCACTACCTTCTGTGTGACCTATACCTGTATTATACCTCCTTCTGTATTATATTGTAGTTTTTTAATTTTTTTGAAACACAGTGAGGAGATATTTATATACTATTTCATACATGTATTTCACCTGGCTTTAATTATGTATCGATAGATATGTAGTCACTGTATTTGAATGTTTTTTGAATGTTCAACTGTGTGTGTGTGTGTGTGTGTGTGTGTGTGTGTGCGCGTGTGTGTGTGTGTGTGTGTGTGTGTGCGTGCGTGTGTGTGCGTGTGTATGCGCGTGCATGTGCGTGTTATGTATATATTACATTTTGGGGATATTTGGTCCCCAAAAAGTGATAAAAAGTTGTTATTTTGATGTTGTGGGAACCACCTTTTAGGTCCCCACTGGAGGAAATTCAATTTTATAAAAATCTGTGACTACAATCAAAAAATGCCAAAAGACTTGTATTTTGTTTTGTTACTTATGGTTAAGGTTAGGGCTGGGTAGGGATTAAGGTTGTCATTGCTGTGATTAGAGTTTTTCCCATAGAAATAAATGGACAGTCCCCACAAAGATATGAATACAAATGTGTGTGTGTGTATGTGTGATATTACTTGTAATGTTTTTAGAGACTGTTTATCTGTAAGCGTGAGTGAGTCATATTTGAATTTCATCTCTAAACCATTCTTTCTCACTCAACCCCCTCCAGTTTTGGCTGTAAGACCAGGTTCTCTGGGAAATCATGTGGTCTGTTGAGCTATTCAGTGACAATGTGCCAGGTTTTGGACAGTGAAATTCGGCAGCCAGTACAGTGGACGCCAGACAGGAGGGAAGCACTCGGCTCTTTGTGGCAGGTAAGCTTTCCTTGGGGCTGGGTTTCCTCCTTCTTGCTAGATGTTTATAAGTAACATTTGTCGTACCTGCAGGTTTATTAAGAAGGGGCAGAGACTACACAAAAACATTGATTAAAAGGCATGATAAGACCAAGCCAAAGAACAAGATGAAGTTTGCACTGATCCTCATCATCAGTCTGATGGCAGTAACTGCTGAACAGCCACTGTGAGTGTCAAGACCAAGACCTTATCTAATTTGCAATGGACTGATGTTAATGTACAGGGGTGGTGTGGTATAAGTTGACATAGTCAATGACCTTGATATCTATGATATCAAGAGGGAGGGAGGATGTGGATGATTTTCTTGCGCCACACTTTCTATGCACGGCTTGGGGAATCTGTATGGCACTGTGCATTGTTGCCCCAGCTCCAGGTCCTGGCCCTTTAAGGATGATAAGGGTGGTGCCACAGAATCATCAAGGGGGTGGGAGGGGTAGTGGGGGGGGGGGGG
>JAAGVU020000036.1:14113139-14124398 GCA_011763525.2 Mormyrus iriodes | reverse complement strand
TTGGGTGCAGTTGGGCGGCGGCTGGTTTTTCCCCCCCCACCCGGGCCGGTGGGCTTTGAGAGGAGAAAGGGGGGGGGCCAACAAATCCGAGGGGGGGGGGGGGGGGGGGGGGGGGGGGGGGGCAAAAAGTCATCTCAGCTATATAGTCTCAGTCTATAGCAAGATTCTGCTTTATTTTCACTTTTACATTTCTATAATTTTTTATTGTGTATTTATGTATTTATAAAGATACCTTTCTATGCGACAATATTTGTAATATCTAATGTGACATTATTGTTGAAATTCGATGACATTAGATGAACTTTATTGATCCTACCTGATCATTAATAATAATAATAATAATAATTGTTGTTGATTATGATGATGGTAATTTTGAGATTATCCGATTTTTGAAATCCCGCACCAAAACATGCCTGCATTCGCACATGTAATGCAGATGGCTGATCACAGCCCCTAACGTCGTTCATCTGGATGTGGACGAGACAGTGACGGTCCAGCTTGACGGCGCCACCGCCGATGTCGCTGTCAAACTTTATTTTGAGCAGGAAGTGCCCAATAAGCCATTGTCAGACATGGAAACAGTGTTACTTAACAGGAACAACGATTACCAGGCCGTAGTGAAGCTCAAGGTAAGCGCTGTAAGATCACAGTCCAGCAGCTTTTCTACTTACAAGCATAAACGTCATGTATTGAAACCCCCCCAAAAAAATCCCCCACTTCGTTGATGACCAAAACCGCTCAAAAGAACTTTCAATAGGAAAATAATGCAAGCACTGTGTTACAAACTCCCACACCAATCATTATAACAAATATATTTCTCATCCAATGTAGGTAGATCCAAGAAAGTATCAGAACTTGAAAAAAAATTTCTATGTCCAACTGGTGGCGGAAAGTAGTATATTTACATTGAAACGCAAGGTAAACATAATCCTGTCCACCAGAAAAGGGTACATCTTCATCCAGACAGATAAACCTGTCTACAACCCAGGGGATAACGGTAATATGTTTAAATGTTTTAATGTGCTATAAAATGATACTATGACGCTTGTAATCTATGTCTATATGTGATATAAGTTTCTTTCTGTATCAGAGAACCCAGTGCATGACAGCATGAACTTAATTTAAACTCTTACGTATTCTATGTTTTCTCAAAAAAAAAATTGAATTATTCAGCCCATTTCAGAGTCTTCACATTGGACCAATACCTGCTGCCAGCAGATGAGGCTATCAACATAAGAATGCAGGTGAGTATCTGATACTGTAGACCTTCATTTTAATGATGTCATGTCCCGCAAGATGGTGCTCAACTTGGCTTTTCCTACAGAATTCCAAAGGCTTGGTGATCTACAACAACATTGTGCAATCCAAGCAGATCTATGAGCATACAATAGGAATACCTGATGTGGAGCAGTAAGTGATGGTTTGAGTGATGGACGATTCTTGTAGTTGGTGCCCTGGGACTTTGGAAAAGTGCAATAGGGGGGACTGGCATAAAAATGTACTTTGTGAAGGTGCAAATTTCAAAACTTCTCTGATGTTTTTAGGGCGGGCCACTGGAAAATAATTGCTTGGTTTGCACATTACCCCATGTCCAATACCACTGTGGAATTTGAGGTCAAGGAATACGGTACGTCCTTATGCATGGATCTGTAGAAGGTTAATGCTGTACAAGGTTAAACAGTTGCAGTAATGTATGGCTCAGAGGGGTGACACAGTGGTTCACACTGTTGCCTCACTTCTCTGGGACTGGGGTTTGAGTCTCTGCCATGGTTCTATGTGTGTGGAGTCTGCGTGTTGTTGATGTGGCATTTACTCTGGGTACTCTGGTTTCCCCTAAAAGTCCAAACACTTGCTGAAGTTAATTGGAGTTACCAAATTGCCTGCATATGTGAGTGTGCCCTGTGATGGGTTGTTGCCCATTTCTCGGTTATGCCCGTAGCCTCTGGGATAGGCTTCAGACCCCTGTGACTCTGAATAGGGCAAGTGGGTACAGAAGATGTATGTACTTTGGCTTAGTAGAAAAGGATTTGAAACCTTTTATGTCAAATGTTTTAATTACCTTAACATACCCCATCATGTTCATGTAAACCGTTTTTTAATTCTTTAATTCTGCTTAGTTCTTCCATCATTTGAAGTGAGCATAAAGGCCTTTAAGCCTTACTACCTACTCATGGACCCGGCATTAAAATTCAGTGTATCTGCAAGGTGGGTGTGCCTGAGAGTCTGTGAAGTTTGAGTTAATGTGTCAAAGGTTCTAAAGTGTTCTTTAACGTATCCCTTACCACACGGTATTCTAATTCTAGGTACACTTATGGAAAAGGTCTCCAAGGCTTAGTCTACGTCAGATTTGCACTTGTGGATGAAAAAGGCGAGCATAGAACATATCTGCCTGGTCTTGAAATGCAAAATAAAGTAAGAGATTTAAACAAATTACTGGATTTTTTTGTAGCAAAAATACAAATGTATGTTTGCAATACTTGCATTGCCAAATATCCTTTTCATGACAGATTCTGGATGGGAACACAGAAATTACTCTCCACACAGATGAGCTGCGCCACAAAGCAGAAATGCAAAGCATCACAAACATAGAGGGCTATCACCTTTACATTGCAGCAAGCGTGCTTGAGACTGCAAGTAAGACCCACATAACACAGGGGCAGCATGGACTATTCACCGATCGCTCTCCTCCAGCTAAGGTTTACAAATGCAAGACGTAGACGCTCCACATTAGGTTGCAATCTTTCCTTAGGAAATATTCAGAGAAATGTTTGTTTGAAAGCTTGGATTTTCACTAGAACCACTTAACTTATCTAATTGAGGACAGTGTGTGGCTCAGCAGGCTAAGCCTCTGTCTGTGATCAGAAGGTCAGCAGTTTAAAGGAGAAGTTCACCCAAAAACTGAGAAAAAGATATGTTGTAGGGGGGCTGTAGTGCTATCTATCCATCTAGTTTGTTCTGTTGAGAGTTGGCTAATTTTGGAGATATCGGCCATAGAAATGTTGGTCTTCTCTCAAATATAATGCAACTGAATTGCATTCTTTGTGTGGTGATTAAAGCACTAGGAAAATACATTTATAGAGTTCGACAGCAACATCTCTTACCAGAATCATGACCCGGTTACTCATGATAATCCACAGACTTTGTAGTGAGCTGTTTAATGTAGGAACTATTTTCTTCTACCGAACTCCACACACCATTCGTACCACTGCGCAGGAGATATGAGCACAAACACCCCGGCGATACCTTCTGTGCAGTGATACGACTGGTGTGTGGAGCTTGGCACCTATATCACCACAGAAAGAGTGCCATTCAGTCCCATTACATTTCAGAGAAGGCCAACATTTCTACAGTTGATATCCCCAAAACTAGGCATCTCCCAGCAGAACGGCCTAGATGGATAGCCCCTCTAAAACTGCTTTCATTTTTTTCATTTTTGGGGTGAACTGCCCCTTTAAACCCAAGCCTCTGCAAAACAGCCATGTGTCTGTGGGCCCTTGAGCAAGGTCCTCAACCCCCATCTCCAGGGGTGCTGCATACTGGCTGACCCTGTGCTGTGAACCCCTCCCCCCCCCCCAAGCTTGCTTTCACTTGCATATGTGTCTCATGGATGGGGCAAAGCAAAAAGAGAATTTCCCCACAGGGATTAATGAAACGCCCCCGTTATATTCTTTTTTATGTTCATCAAGCAGAGTGTTGCCTGCAAAGTTTTCAGTTTAGTTGTAGCTGTATAGAATGTGAAATAAGGCCTTCACTCTGTTCCCCTTCAGCTGGAGAGCTGGAAGAGGCAGAGAGCGTGGTGAAGATTGTTTCCACACCTTATGTGATCGATTTGTCAAAAACAAAACAATTTTTCATACCTGAGGGCGAGTTCTCCATCCTGGTAAGCTACCCGACTTAGATCTATATAGTTTCTACCTACATAGTTCATTATACAATCATCCTTTAGTTTTATAGCTAAACACTCCATTCTCTTAATATTGAATTAGGCCACCACAACCTACCCAGATGGAACTGTCGTCCCAAACCCCAAAATGAGAGCCACTGTGGATGTTACGGGCATTAAAAATGAGCCATTAGTACCAATGAGCCTGGAAGCAGCTGGCAACGAGGACGGGGAGGCGCAATTAAATTTTAAAGTGCCCAAACAGGCGACATCTCTGAACATAAAGGTAATATCTGAAGGAAGCTCACAGCTGTATCATCTGGCTGCACGTTAGCTTGGAACACAGTAGCATTAACTTTTGTTTATTCTTGGCCCATGGCAGGTGTTTGCTGAAGGGGAGCATGAGAAAGCTCTCCTTAGCGATGCCAAAATGACAGCCAAGGTCATGTACTCCCCCAGCGACAGTTACCTGAGTGTCGAGGTGCCCCACGTCACCCTGAGGCGGGGCCAGGATATCACCGTGGTCTTCAGAGACATCACTGATTTCAACCGGCCTACACATATCTATTATATGGTCCAAGAAACTTGTATATCATGCTGTAAGCTGTATTCATATGTTCCTGGTTCTATTATGGGGACCTGTAATTATTTCCTCTCATTTCTTTAACGCAGATTTTGAGCAAAGGTAAAGTAGTCCAACTGAGGAGGGTCCAGCGTACAGAGCTGACTACCGTCCGCCTGCCCTTTAGCAATGCCCTTGTTCCTTCCTTCCGCATTGTGGCCTATTACTATATAAAGCAAGGAGGTAATTGGAAGATGGTGTCCGACTCGGTTTGGGTGGATGCTCAGGATGTCTGTGAAGGCCAGGTAGGTAACTTCGAATTTTGATCTCTCTGTTCGGCCAGCTGTTTTGTTCTGAATACCCTGATGCACGTTCTTTGTGTCCTCAGACAGAAATTCTGCCCTTCAAGCGCAACTACAAACCGTCAGAGATCTTGGAAGTGACGGTTCGGACAGACCGTGCAGACAAGGTGGCACTCGCAGCTGTTGACACTGCAGTGTACATTTTAAACAAGCAGAACAAGCTGACCTCTCGCAAGGTAGTATAGCACTATAGACCTTAGTAAGCTGTTCTCACAGTCAGTACTGCGTAAGTCTGCATCCATCCTGATTTGTCCTGTCTTTGGCATCCAGATGTTTGATTACATGAACTCTTACGACCTTGCTTGTTCAGTGGGAGGGGGGAAAGACCATCTGTCAGTTCTCCTCGACGCCGGCCTTACATTCATCAGCAACATAGAGGCTGTACCCAGCTTGAGAATGAGGCGAGGTGTGAAGGACGTGCTGTGATGCAAATAAATATCTTAAATGTTACCACATGAGCGTTTATGGAGATACCTGGTCAAAATGGCTAATGGCAGATGATGGTTCATTCCTTCCAGAATTTGGTTGTCAGACAGGGGAAGCTCGGCAGAAAAGGTCCATTGAATACCCCAAGCTGGTGGCAGATTTAGGTGAGGGGGTGGGGCACAGCCTCTGCTTTTGCATGTGGGTGTGTGTCCCTACCATGCGGCAGTCGCATTTCTGAACGCAACTTTTCTGTGTCCCTTGTCTGCAGTGAACAGCTACAAGGTGCGTGAGGAGAAGCTGTGCTGTAGCGATGGGGTAAAGATTCACCCCTTGCGGCACTCGTGCGAGACACGGCACGCCCACACTGCCCACCGGTCCCCTGAGTGCCGACGGGCGTTCCTAAGATGCTGTAATGAGGCCAAAAAGAAAAGAGATGTGCTCCGGAAGACAAAGAGGAGACATAGCATTGCGAGAAGTACTGCATTTCACTCGTCCTGCTGAGTATTTGCCAATACCTAAAGGTTTCTGATGTCGGATATCTAATCTCTAGTTTCTAGCTGTGTCCGAATTCAGGGGCTCTATCCTTTGAAGGACGTAGTCTAGGAAGGTGTAGCATTTGTAGGCTGTGTTCTTCAAAGGTCAAAGGGAAGGCGTTGTCAAATTAGCTGTTCCTGCCTTTACCCTCGAGTCTCGAAGCAGCGCTCCTATCGCCTAGCCCCTCTTTACCTCAATGAATGTACAATGAATCGTTGGGTTATGTTGGGCTGCAAAGGACCCATCAGGTGTATCCTTCGCAACTCGACAAAAGGAGGACGCATTTCTAGACACACGTCAAGGATCCTTCAGAATGGGGCAACCTTGTCACGCCACTGTAACGCATTTGATCTTCGAATGCTGCCTTAGAAGGGAATTCAGATACAGCCTCTGATGTGCACATTGCAGCGTGCAACTCCCCAGTTTCATAACCTGTTTTTTATCCTAATAATCAGATAATAACAACGCTGCTCATTTTGTTCTGGGTAAATGGCCAAACTTGCATTAGCTTGTACTGATGTTTACAGGTCATTGTGTGGCTTCAAACTGCTTTTAATCTGCTCCAACCTGACACTGTCATTGTTTTCTAGTTGGTGGCGGCATGGAAGAGGAAGTAGAATACAATAACCTGGACATCTACCTGCGCAGTTTCTTCCCCCAAACGTGGATGTGGGTGACTAAGAATGTAGACGTTACTGGAGTTCTCAGGTAAGCCATCATCTCCTCTGGGTCACTCTCTAGTTTGAGGCGATGGCTTTAGCCGATGGATGTAGCTGTGCATCACACCGATCACCAATCAAAGGCAGTGATCAGCTTTCAATGCTGTTCTTAAGACACGATATCTCAATTCCGGACTCCATCACCACCTGGGAAGTACAAGCGATCAGCATCTCCAAAACAAAAGGCAAGTCTCATCGACGCAGCCGAGACATCTGTCCAAGCTGTCCTTGCATGAATTGCCATTTATTTCCTCTTGTTATGCTCCTCCCCAGGGTTCTGCATAGCTGAGCCGAGGTCACTCACAGTCTTCCAGGACTTTTTCATATCTCTGAAACTCCCCTATTCAGTGAAGCGAAATGAGCAGCTAGAGATGAAGGCTGTGTTGTATAACTACAGGGAGGAATCCTTGGAGGTAATCACTGGGAAATGCAGGTGCTGGAAGCTGGCACCTCATGGCTTTGCAGCCCTGGTCCCGGACAGTCGGTTTGGTTTCCAGAATATTCCCCAATTTCATTTCAGTGGCCCTCAAACCCTAAACGCTACATGTATGTGTTCTGATACCTTTATGCCTATCTGATGATTCTCCATATGTGAGAGAGACAAGGCCAGCGCTGATGTTTGTATTTTTTTTCACTCTTTCTTTTGCGGACCCTAATCAAATGGCACCCTAGGCGATCGTCTATGTCACCTATAGGCCTGGCCTGGAGAGAGATATGGGTGATTTTTCACGTTGCATCGCATGTGTGCATCAGTGTGTTTGTGCTTCCGACCTCAGATAACCGTGCAGATGGCCTCTGTGGAGGGCTTGTGCAGTGCCGCCGATGAGAGAGATACGCAGGTAGTGATGGTTCCCGGGAACTCCAGTGTCTCCGTGTATTTCGTCATGGTGCCCTTGATCATTGGAAACATTCCCATTCAAGTGAGCGCGTTCACCTCTGATGGTGTGGGGGACATGATAAAGAAGGACCTCAAAGTTGTGGTATGGAACATTTGTTTCCATGTGTTTTTTTTGTTTGCACTATTTTTGAAAAGTAAAAGGTTATCTTCTTCTGCTTCTATTTAACTTTGATTTCAGCAAAAAATGTGTGGATTCTTATATCATACAATGACCTTATCTCACTTTCCACTTGTCCACTTGCGTATTGATCAGATTATTCTAAGTTTTTCACTACAATTTACAGGGGGAAGGAGAACTTGTATCTGAGCAATATGAATACAACCTCGACGTGAAAGGTAACCTCTTTGACGATGGCTGAAATGCCTGAATGTGTTGGCAAGTGGGGGATCTGCTCATTTGGGCTGGTGTGTGAGAAGTAACTGTCAATTGTCTTTTGTCGCCTGGTCCACATTGGCAAATCTACACATGACCACGCCCTGCGAAGGTACAAAGAAGCAGGATATTGAAATACCAGCCCCTCCAAGTTCGATTCCAGGCGAGGAAAGGGAGACTTACGTTAGCATCAAAGGTAACTACATGCTGAGCAATTCTAAAGCAATGGTGTTGTGACATGTCAGTCTCTTCTAGTTCGTAGCAGCATAAAGAACAGATGAAGAAAATTATATACATTATGAGATTTTGAGCCAATTATCCATATTACCTCACAGTATTTTTAACTTCATTTATCCATCTACAATAACCATTGGTTACAGTTTACTTAAAGCTCTCATCTATAATGCACTATAGAGACCTTTATAATGCATTATAATAGTTGGTAGAAGAATTAATAAAACTTTTCAGCATCTTCTACTGACAGTCATGAGGCATTGTAGTGTTGACTAGTGATATAGTCAAGTCCACCTAAACCAAGACCAAGTCATTTCCAAGACCAGAGTGTACTGAGACTGAGACAAGGCCAAGGCCAAGGCAGGGCAAGACTGAGACAAGACCAAGACCAAGATGGGGCTAGATTTAGTCAAGATCAGAAACAGATTCATGTTTGAGTCTACATAACACAACACAGAATAAAATGTGGAGCATAGGCAGTATGGCCTACAATTTGTGTCAAAGTATAACTTGAACCATGATCAGTATATATACATACATACACACACAGACACACACTTTTCTTTCAAATACGAAAGAAAGTATTTTAGCTCTTGGCAGACTGAAACATCGCAGCGGCAGAAAGGAGACAAGGCGAGATGATATCAAACAACTGGAGCCCTTAAAAGGTCCGCACAACAAGCAACAACCACTACACAACACACACTGCCTACCGTGCTGGCCATCCCCGCCACTCCACCACAACACTGTGGGTACACACACACACACATACACACACACACATGCACATGCACATTATTTGCAACAATTAGCATTAACGCTTCTCCAGGGTGTGCCACCACTTTTCAATGTCCTCCTGCAGTCACCCCTAGTCCTTGTTCAGCTTACGGTGCTCTGGAGCCAGCTGGGCCTCCAAGCTGTGAACGCCTCCTCCTGGTGGGGCAGTACTGCTTCCGCTGCCTCAGCCTGCCACCACTGGCTGTCATAGTCTTGCTCCCAGCTGGCCAGTTCACCACGCAGCTGCACCAGCTCACAGTACTCCTGCTCTGCGGCCTCATGCAGCTGCTCCTGATCCTGCTGGTCCTACTCCCGCTACTAATCCAGCTCGTGACGCTCCTGAGCCAGCCAGGTCTCCCAGCTGTGGCACACCTCCTCATGGCCCCTCAGAGCAGCCACCGCCTATTGCCTTTGTCGGTCGTAGTCACAGCTGGGGTTGTGACAAGGCTCCCTGCAGCTGGAGAGTGGGGAGCCCTCGATAGCTGGTGAGTGGGCGGAGTCCGCAGTGGTGCCCGCCTTCTTTAGTAGCTGACATCGTTCCATACGGGCAACTGGCAGGCTGACAGGGGCAGCTTGAGGACACCCGACCCAAGTTTGGGGAGCTTCGGAAGGACGGGGCGGCACCTCCCTCACTGTGTCGCTACCAGCTAGTCTGCTGGAGGCTCTGGTGCGGGCCATCTTGTTGCAGCACCAGCAGAACAGCTTCTCATTCGGGAGCTTGAGGTCCTGAGCCATGATCCGTGCAAGACCGCCATCGACGCTTCCCCCAGACCCTCTGCAAAACAGCCATCGCCGCTTCCCCCGGACCCTCTGCGAAACCGCCATCGCCGCTTCCCTCGGACCCGCTGCAAAACCGCCATCGCCGCTTCCCCCGGACCCTCTGCAAAACAGCCATCGCCGCTTCCCTCGGACCCTCTGTGAAACCGCCATCCCCGCTTCCCCCGGACCCTCTGCAAAACCGCCATCCCCGCTTCCCCCGGACCCTCTGCAAAACCGCCATCGCCGCTTCCCCCGGACCCTCTGCAAAACATTCATCGCCACTTCCTCCGGACCCTCTGCAAAACCGCCATCGCCACTTCCCCCGGACCCTCTGCAAAACCGCCATCGCCACTTTCCCCGGACCCTCTGCAAAACCGCCATCGCCGCATCTCCTAGACCCTCTGCAAAACCGCCATCACCGCTTTTCCCGACCCGCCGTGAAACTGCTGTGGCTGCATCTCTCTACCCGCAGCTCCACACCCGCCTGCAAGTCTGTGAGGTTGGAGAGGGCTTGCATGATGTTATGTAGAGTCCGCTCCAGCAGCACCAGTAGGACCGCGTCTGGCATTCCACTTCCGGCAACCAGTGTAATGTCTAGTAGATCAAGACATTGTGGCAGAGAGAAATGGCATGGCTTGCTTAAAGGGGAAGCAGCGCTCTTTTATTAAGCCCTAACACGGGCATTAAACAACTACCAAACCACAGATAATGGGGAAAAGCAGGGACGTTGGAGGCTGGACAATACGGCACACACACATGCAATGGCTAAAGACACGTAAGGATCGTACTGGGTTCACATACAACATGGCAAGGGTGCACACGACAATCGGGAACACAAGTATTCAGAGCATCTCGCCAGCGCTACAATACTGTACATTGTTGGAAAAGGAGTAAATTCTATCAGAATCTTCAGTTTACCTCAAGGACTTTGTTTTTCATGTAATAATTTTGTTGGATAAATGTGTATCTTTGAGAGAACAGATGTGAGTAAGGAATGTTAGTAAACCACATCAAACCTTATCCATCCATTAAAAAACCACCATTCCAAACTGAATCCCCCATTCACGCAAGACATAGTCGACATAAAGCGTACTGCTCTTAAAGGAACAGCGTCCTTAAATTTCGCAAGATGAATCATTGTTGAACAAGCATACCTTTCTCTAGCTTCTACAACCATAGAGTCAGGTGTAGAAACTGAACCCCCAATCCAGGAGTGCTTATCACTGAGCCACGCTGCCACCCATGTTTAACTGCACTTAAAAAGTGATTTGTCTCGCATGACCTGTGTTTTTTATGGACTATCAAGTAATGCTCAGCACGTTGTCACAGGTGGGACCATGGGCGAGTCTGCAGGGAACTGCCTTAATATGGAAGGGGTGAACAGACTCATCCAGCTGCCCACAGGCTGTGCGGAGCAAACCATGGTGAAAATGTCACCGGCCATCCATGCCATAAAGTATCTCGACGCCACCAACCAATGGGTGAACCTGGAGGCGGAACGGCGGGATGAGGCCCGTGAGATGGTCCAGAGTGGTGAGCCCATCTCTGAAGCCCACAGACTGTTACAATGACCTTTTATTCCAAATACTTGTGTGGCCCTTCATCCACTTATAAGCCATTAACCCTGACATCCACTTGGGGTTCTTTAGGACCCTACTAGGGGTATATGGGGTGCAGACCCCCAGATGGGTCAGTGTTCGTTTTGGGCTTGTGGTAAAGATGGTGTGAAAAA
>JAAGVU020000036.1:14094596-14113039 GCA_011763525.2 Mormyrus iriodes | reverse complement strand
ATGGTTTTGAAATGGTCGGTCTCTCCTTGTAAAGATGGCAAAACAAAACGTTAGTCTGTCAGCATTTTTTGATAGCTTGTTTTTTCACATTTCTGTACCCCATTTTACCCCATTGGGGTCATACAGGACCCCTAAGTGGATGTAAGGGTTAAGGGGCAAGGGAACTTTAATCATCAGTCTGGACTTATACTTTCATGTTCCGCAGGTTACAACAGGATCCTGTTGTTCAAGAAGGACGATGGATCCTACGGGGCTTTTAAAAGAACTCCCAGCAGTGTCTGGTAGCTCCCATCTCTACTGTCTGCTACATCTCTACTACAGCTTTGTTTAGTAGAACATTTTTAAAGATTGCTATAATGTCAATAGCTTCTCTTCCCTCCTGGATCCATCATCAGCTCTAAGATGTGGGCCATGGTATTATCTGGAGGGGCAAGGGAGGGGTAATGAAATCTAAGATTTTGTAAGAAATCCTTCATAAAAAAAGGTTTGCTTCCTTCCTATTTGCAGTAATTAAAAAAATTTGCATTGGCTCTGCTTTGGGGTGAGCTGACTCGTGATCAGGTGGGCTAGGCCAGCCTCAGACCAGGCGAGCCTGGTTCCTACCCATGACTACCATTTCCCCTCGGTTGTTTTGCAGGCTAACTGCATTCATAGCCAAAGAGCTTATTCGATGCAGTTCCCTTATAAATGTGGAGCACAGCTACATCCTGGAGTCCATCTCTTACCTGGTGTCCCAGCAGTTAGAGAATGGAGCATTCAATGACCCTAACCCACTTTACGATCGAAATATGCAGGTAAACACCACTGCTCTGCTATCAGAAATCTGCTATCAGGAAAAGCTACATTATCCATTTCTGTTCAAAATATGGGCTTTTTTGTATTTGTGTTATAATGCATTCATAAAGTATTATAAACACGTTTATAACTTTTTATAAAAAAGGCATAACACTTTATAGCCATGCTTATTATGCATTATGACTGCTCTGTGAAGCTCTCATCTATAATGCACTATAGATACCTTCATAATGCATTATAATGGCTTATACTGACCATTATAATGCATCATGAAGGTTTCTGTAATACATTATAAATGAGTGCTTTAAGTAAAGTGTTACCTCCTATTTTACTGAACCAGAAGCATTATTTATTTGGAGAGGATAGCTAAGCAGTTTTATAACAATAGGTTTTCCTCCTGAGTAATCTTACCTTTCAGGGTGGAGTCAGTGGGCTCGAGGGAGATGTGTCCTTGACAGCATTTGTGTTGGTGACTTTGCACAACTCTTTACCGGTTTACTCTGCCGTGCAAAGCGTGGAGAGCACAGCTACGGTAAGTTTCCTCCTTAAGTCACCCATGAAGAGGTTTGTGTTTGCTCTAAAAGTGTATTTGTCTGCTGCTGCTGTTCGTGGTGAGTGTTGCCTTTCCGGTCATTGGTTCTCCACCTTGCAGAGAATGGCGATGTTAAAGGCTGAGAGGTATCTGTCGGGGAAGCTGGACTCGCTCCAGAGGCCCTTTGCGGTGGCCATCACGGCCTACGCCCTCACTCTCTCCAGCCCCGGGAGTCCGGCAGCAGCCCAAGGCCAGAGCAAGCTACGCTCCATGGCTACATGTACTGACGGTTAGTGCAACACCCTGTAATCCTGCATTTGGGGTGGGGTTTGGGGGGGGGCGTCATGTGAACCATTGAGAAAGGGGACAAAATGCATCATCAAAGGAAAATAGATGACAGTGAAGACCAAGGAGGGAACATGGGTAAGGGAAGAGAGGTATGTAACAATGCATTATGAAAAAATACCGCATTATGAAATAACTCTACAAAATGTCACAAATTGTCACTTCATTATGTAAATCTGCCACATTTTGTAATAGACAGCTTGAATGCAATATGTAATACATTTCCCTGCATTTCATAATTCATTACATATTGCGGTGGTTATTACAAAATGTGGGAGTTACACTTTTTAATGATGAAAATGTAATACTGTGCATTATGTAATGAACAACCAAAATGGATGTCTCCATTGAAACTTTGTAGAGTTCCTTTATAATGCGGTGTTATTACACAATGCGTTGCTACAGAGGCATAAATATGGATGTAGAACATCACTGCTGGGTTCCCATGGTGAAATAAAAAAGGTGGAACCAGTTGTTGGCAATACAAGCAGCTCCACTGCTCAAAAAAAGTCCATATAAATGATTCAAATGAAGGATTTCCTCACACAAAACACATGTATACATTTCATGTCTTTAAAACTATTATTAAGGCAGGAGGTGAGTTGAGTGGAAAAAACAAAACAGGAAGGATGTATGTTTGTGGTGACCTTGTCTGAAGGGTCCACCTCTCCTTTTCTGCATCCTAAAAAGACATGTGCCACTGGAATGCCAGCAAGGAGCTCCGGCTGAGCGGGGAGCATAATGCTGCTGTCCCCCAGGCTGATTCCATCTCCATAGAAACAACGGCGTACAGCCTCCTGCAGACGCTGCTCGGAGATGACGCAGAGTACGCCACGCGCATCGCCCGGTGGCTCACCAAACAGCGCCAGTATGGGGGAGGGTTCCGCTCCACGCAGGTATGGCCCGCTCCACCGGCGACAACAGGGCAGCCTATGCCGTTCTCAGACACGCTGTGTATGAAACTCTTGCAAATTCATCTTAGCGGTCACCTGTGGGTGCGTGGGCAGCACCATGGCCACGTCCTTCAGAGACTGGGGGTTTGGTGTGTGTGCAGCTTGTCTGTGGTGTCCCTGTTATGCTGTGTTGAGTGTGTGTCCTGTGATAGACCGCCATCCCATTCCAGGGTGCCCCCTGCCTCATGTCCTGTGCATCCCGGGACAGACACCAGACTCATAGTGACCCTGTACCGCATCATCAGTTATCGAAAGGGTGGATGTACCCCACCCCAAGTATTACCCCCAAAATGTCAGAGTTGAGATAGTACCAGCTGCTCTTCCTCTCTGGTTGTCAGGACACCGTTGTGGCCCTCGAAGCTCTCTCCGTTTACAGCACAGAAAACAATGACGTGCAGCAGCTAGACATGACTGTGGAGTTCTGCTTTCCGTCAGGGAAGAAGAATGTCATCCACCTCGCTAGCTCAAATGCCTTAACCGTACCTGCCTTCAAGGTGAGACTGTCTCGCCAGTCATGTGACAATACAACACCCAAGACGTCCTACCGAGCCCATTGCCAGGCTTAGCTTGGATCTCGCTTTAGCTATGTTCATTCAGCATAGACGTACAGGCAGTCCCCGGGTTAAGAATGTCGTACTTATGAACAGACTGTCATAAAGATTGTTATATTAAAAATTTGATTTGAGTTAAATACAATGGTTCATAAGGACGAAAGCATGCAAAACTTAGTGACGCTCTTTAAAACATTGCGTGGATTCAGCAGTTCATTGGTTCGAGGTACAGTACAGTACTGTATATAGTTACTTTTATTATTACTGTATTATTATCTACTGTATTATTATTATTTTTCTGACGTACCTATAAATTCAACTTAAAGACAGACTTAGAGAACAGATCTCATTTATAACCTGAGGACTGCATGTATTTTGCTTTTAAGAATGCATTTTGGCAAAATAATTATTCAGCAATAATCATTGAAAATTTTCTTGGACTCCTTATTGTTTGTGCAGGTTAAACCTGGAAGTGCAATCCAAGTCAATTTAAGAGGAAAAGGACATGGTACTTTGTCAGTAAGAAAATGCTTTTTTCTTAAGAATTTTAATTAGTGTATAGTAAAACTTATACACTTTCTAAGAATGCAGCCTTATATAACTGCATGACTTATCTGCCATAACTGCATGAGTGTTACGTGCTGACTTATCTGCCATAACTGCATGAGTGTTACGTGCTGACTTATCTGCCATAACTGCATAACCGTTATCTGCGTACTTAATTATCTGACATGTCTTCTCAACACTTTTTATAATAGGTTGTGCAAACTTTCAGAACTATGGAGGGAGTCAGCGCCTATTGTGATTTTTACCATCTGAATGTCAGTCTGGAAAGAGACTTACAGTACGAAAGTAAGACATTTCAGTAAATGTATCTTCCAAAAGACCTTTTTAAAAACCTACAGGAGTAAAGAATACAATCAATTACAGTGCTCACAGAAAGTCCTGGGAAGCTTGATTAATTCTATAGAAATGTATTGGTCTCATAACAAATGTTAATTGACAAGCAATGTTTAACATATCTGCACATATCTCTTCCACACAAACATTTTCTTAAGTGTCATAATTTTTTTGACTGACTCACTCAAATTGCAGTCACAGGCTCCCAAAGGGAAACTAAACACAAATATTTGGTGTATTATGTTATTGCAAAGGTGTTACTAATTAAAAAGCACCCAAAGAGACTGCCTGTCAATGAACTTCTTAACTCAAAACGGCTCTTTTCGGACTATGGTTTGTGATTCAATTTATTAATACTTGAAATGAATGTTTTATTTAAAACTACTAGTTGTTTCTAATGTGATATATATTTTTTGTAATGAATGAAGTAATGACTTTTTTATAAAACCAATAAATCTGCAATATATTTAGTAAATTAAGCAAGGGTTCCAAGACATTCTGTGGCTATTGTGTATGTATTGCTGAAGACCTGCTCCCCAAAGTCTGCTTATATGCACAGGACATGGATATAACCAAGGGCACTGGTGTTACAGGTGAGGACTACGACAGTCTGGAAGATTACTATAACTACGAGGAGACAGATTCTGTTGGGGAACACGAGAAGCTGCAGGACGAGCACGACCGAGCACCGAGCAGCATCGAATGGTTCGACCTCCGATCTCGGAGAAAGCGGCACGCCCCCCAGGCTGACACAAAGGAGAACACTGTCCTGTACACGGTGTGTGCAAGGTAGGTCACGGGGGGGTCGTGGGTCAGGGCTCGTGCTGCCATGCAGATCTTGCCTTCATCCAGATCCAGCAGCTGACACTGCCCGCTCGGTCTGCTCCATAGCAGGAAAACAGGAAACTCCACAGGGATGGCCGTGGTGGATATATCCCTACTCAGTGGATTACAGCTGAATTTAAAACACCTTAGTGAAGTAAGAACAGAATTCAATTTTATTTCATCCACAGTTAAATATAACTTTGTCCTTTTGGTCGTTTTACCCTCAGATGCACTAACTTTGTGTATGGTTCTGTGTGTTCCAGCTCATAAGTGGAACAGAGAAATATATCGACCATTACGATTTGGGGCCAAATAAAGTGTATCTCTACTTCAACAAGGTAAGAACTCTCATTGTGCTCCACCTTCATTCTTTGTCATTGCATCTATAGGATTTCTCTTGGCAAACTGAAAATCTCTGAAGGACTGCACGTTTTAACAAAGATCACAAACATGCTAAAGGCATCATAGATACGTGCAGCCTTGCTCTGTATCGATGGGTAACTGGACGAACAATCATGTATTAAGTAGCAGCAATACCCTGACAAAGTATCAAGAACTACAATCCAGTAAAAATTATCCAGTTAAAGTAATGCCTTTGTGCACATGTGACAAAGAAACATTCTTCTTCTTCTTCTTATTATTATTATTATTAATAATATTAATAATAATAATGATAATTATAATAATTATACTCATGATTATAATTGTACTCTTGCTATCAGGTGTGTAGTTGGAGATGAATGGATGGGAGGCTGAGTCTTTGCTGGGGGGTCTGACAGCAAATATATATAATATGAAAAGCTATTCATTACTTAAGCCAATAAATACACATTTATTTGGGGGACTAAAAACATTTTATGGGGGCTAAAGCCCTCCTAAAATAGGCCTAACGATGCCCCTGCTTGGTATTATATTTCTTGGTTATATATGTGCAGTTCCACCATTGTTATTATTGGTATTTGTATATAATACACGTGAATAATGATGTGCCTGCCGCTACATTTTTAGCTCACAGAGAACGAAGACTGTGTGGGTTTTGAAGCCAAACAGGTGACGCCCATTGGTTTGGTGCAGCCAGCCAGGGCTGTCATCTATGACTACTACAACCCAGGTGAGCAGAATGTGCACGGTCACCGTGACTCTCACTACCACCGCTTGCCAGTTGGGGCTTCCAAAGACAAGTGAGCGAGCAGGCAGCGTGGGCCTTGATGATTCAGCTGTGTGACCAAAGGGTCGCTGGCCCAGGTCTGAGTAATGACCTAGCTGGCGTGCCCCTGAACAAACTAACACTGCCTCATTGAAATATCCACCCATTTAATTGGCTTGTACTGTGTAACAGCTGCTGATAAGAACAGAAAAGCATAATCATGATTGACTTTGATTCCTTCATCTAGACAGGAGATGCAGCATCTTCTACAGCCCCCCCACAAAGAGCACCATGATCTCCAAACTCTGTAAAGATGACGTGTGTGCCTGTGCAGAGGGTATGTTCCAACACTCTCCACTAGGGGGCTGCAAATCATCTTATACACTCAGCTTCCATTACTTAACCTCAGATTTTTTCTCTCATGGACATTTTTGAATACATTATACAAATTCAAAGCACTTAATATTTCACTAAATATACTTAATATTGCAGAAATAATACATAAAGGGCTTTTTCTCTCTCTCTCCTTCAGGTTCCTGCCCGACAATGAAGGTTACTTTCAGTAAGAATATGCAGAGGAGCACTCGCCCCAGCTACGCTTGTTTCTCTCCCATCGTGGACTACGGTGAGACAGACTCCTCATCTTGCCCTTATGTACGTGCTGGGTGAAGGCATTCTCGCCCTGTGGATCTGTGAGGAGCAGGACCAGTGCTGTTACTGTAAAATCGGCAAGCACAGAAAAATAAGATATTCTGCGTTAATGTTTTCGTGTTACAGCACGTATAACAATATTGTCTTAACTCTCAGTGGTCCTGGAGCCTTCTGTATTTTGTGTGGGATACATGAGAAGACCTTGCTCTCACTGTTTTATTTGCTTATATTTTTCTTCCTCACAGTCTATGTTGTTAAGGTCAACAAGTCAAAAGAAGACGGGGTCTTTCGGTATTACACCGTGATAATCAATAATGTCCTTCAGTCTGGTGGGTAGCCCGCTACGCTCTTCCTGTACTCCACTTTACTTTCTACTTTCTTTACCTCATGAGAGCTGTCAAATTTCTGCTTTCCATTCCCCACCTCCTGTCCCGATTTGTGAAATGTAAATCTGTCACAGTAAAGACATCTTACCCTTGTCATATTGGCTTCCTTAAAAATTAAAGAGAGTCAAACGTTAACAAATTATAAAATGAATACATGGCCCATGTCATCTTATGAACAGGATTTATTGTCTGGGTAATAGGACGATTAGGGTGACCAGATCCATGTCGGGGGGACACTTTGATCTGCTTCAGGTTTTACAAAATACTTTAAAACTGAAAGGCTCCTAAACTTGGCTAAATAGTTCAATTATCCTTGTGCTTTTACTGGTTTGTTTCCTTGATTGAAAGACTCATCCAGCAGTTTCACATTAGCATTAGTGACACATGCATGATTATAGGAGACTGACCAATCAGCACACAGCAAGAACTCAGTGCTTAAGTGAAATTCAGGTCCTATTAATTGAAATGATAATTTATAAACCCTGTCCTAGCTCAAAGTGGCCTCCCTGACATGGATTATCTGGCCTACCCAATGGCTAATCCCTCTCTTTTTTCCATTTAAGGTAAGGATGATTTAATCCTAAATGGAAATATGCGTGAGATGATTCATAGAAAGAGTTGTGACAACTTTAAAATGAAGGATAACGCCAAGTACTTGGTGATGGGTAAAGATGGAACCATCTCCGATGTGCAAGATGCCAATGGAAAGTGAGTTTAGAAGACTGAGCTACCGTCACATAAGTTTACAATTCCTTGTGATAGACACCAAAGCGTGTACAATTTGAGAACTCTGGGGGGCATGACATAACAAAACAGGATGTGTGCGTAAAGCAAGAACGTTTTTTTGTGTTCCAGCTATCAATACGTCCTTAGCCGTGACATGTGGGTCGAGGAGATCCCAGAGGATTGGCGATGCAAGGCCTCAAAGAACCGCAAAGCCTGCCAGCTCCTTCATGACTTCCTGCTGCAGTATGAGTTGAATCAGTGTAGGGATTGAACTCGAGATGCGAAAGGGCCTAACAAGCCTGCTGGCTCCTGTAACCGGTCCCCAGATGATTCTGATGCTCTAATGCTAACTCCTTCCTTCAGGTCGCTAAAGGCTACCTTTGCGATACAGCAATACCAAGTATAGGCAGGAATAAATAAATATGCTGCTTCATTAAGCATTGTGTGCTTTTATTAACGGTCCAAACGCTACAGAGGCTCAGGTGCATGTTGACATAATAACAAGAAGAACAAACATTGGCTGTTTGTCATGTCGCAGGAGTGGAGCACTGAAACATTACAAATATAATGATAATGCTTTGATGAAATGGCAGTTCTTAACTTCATATAGCGTGTGTGTGTGTATATATACACACACAAAGAAAACTGGAAAAAATGAAAAATTTTAAAAACACTGTACTTTAGCCACTGTTTCTCAGCACGCTGTGATGAGTTGGTAATTGAGTAGTGGTTGCTGAAGGGTCTACTGTGGAGATACCAACAGAAGAGAGCAGGAAACACTGAAAAACCATTAAATTCTTGACATAATGACCCTTGAGGCTATAGGGAACCCTCCAGCAACTTCATGCCTTCAAAGACACTGAACTACAGGTTCTCTACATGACTGTCCCTAGATTCCAACCAGATTTTTGTGTGAATTCAGTTAATTATCAAACTGGTTATAATGTCCAAGCACTTGCATAGCTGCTTGGGGGAAACACCATGCGAGAGAGTGCAGTTTGACATCACAAACATGCCCAGACCTGCCTCCAGCCAGGATGAAGAAAGGGTGGTAGAAGGCCTTTAAACACTAATAATTTTTTGAGAGTTTAAAATATTATAAAGTGCACAATGTCCCTGTAAATCGATTACAACCTTAGCAGTTACTGCCACAAATTACAGTCTTATAGTTTTTAAATGTAGGTCACATTGTTTATTTACAAAATAATAAGTAATTCATAGATGTGACCTTTTATACTGGGACAAAGTCTTGAGAATGTGATACGTCACGCACTGTATGTACAGGACAAATAATACAAATGAAGATAATACAAAAATGCCAAAATACAAACATGAAGATGTGTAGTGGGAGAAGTTGCTGCTAGAGGGGCTGTTTAGTTGTATGCTTGATTCTGCTTCTAGTGGGAACGTCAGACACCGTTGGTGGTGCGAGTCCTCATCTCGGCTGAAATCTCGATTCTACACTGGAGGCGACTACAGGGCATCTAGTGAAGCAGGTTCCCTTCCGTGCAGCTTCTACTGTGCAGCTATCTAGCAGAGTTCTTGTGCTTGTCACCTAAAGCTAAAGTCACACACTGTAGCCTTGTAGTTTTTCAGTTGTCATCTAGAAAATAGACTAAAACAATTATGAAAACCAGGTTGCTAATCGTTATTGTAATATTGAGCATTTTTGCAGCCCCGTGTAACCATGTAGAGTAGGACCACTGATATGCTTTTGTGAACTTTTATGACATTGTGTCATTATCGTCTGACCTGGGTGTAACCTGTGTGTAAAATCTCCCCAGCAGAGTGTCAGAGGTCTACATGACTCAGCATTTCTGAAAGGTCACCACTAGCGAAAGCAGTGTGATGCTGTCATCAAAATTACCTCTGTCACCATTTGTTTGAAGTATGACGCACTCAAAAGTGTTAAAAATGCTTACAGGCTACCAAAAGTTCTAATTACCAGTTCACACGGAGTAAAAAATGAGGTCTTCAAGACAATGAGAAGAAAATATTGGCAAATTAATTGTGTTTTCCATGAATCACCCAGTATGAATTCTATGTACATATGTCCGGTAATATTAATGTACATATTGCCATATGATAGTTACCCCTCAGTCAGTATTGAATTATGTTGTACAACAATCCATTTTGTCATTTTGGATAAAGTCCATTTCTTCCAGTTTATTCCAGGCATTTCCTATAGTAACTGTCAGCCAGCAGTATTACATGTACTTACTTGTACTTGTACTTACTGTTTGGCAGGAATATGATGACAACACAACATTCGTCAAATAAAAAAATTAATTTAGAATGATAAAGATGTAGAAATGAAATAAATTAAGAGCAATTACCTTCATATGCACGTGAACACACACACAAAAATAAAACATTGCAATAAATAATGTGCATTTCTCAGAATGACAGACCTGCTTCGAACACAGAAATCCTATCAGGCTTGTAAGATAACAGCCTGTGAGGACAAAAAAATGTATGCAAAGCTTCTGAAAACAATTCCATTTACAGGATATACACAAAAATGTATATAAATATGCTAGAAAACGAAATGCACGAACGGTTTCGCTGTAATATGCGAGATGGCTTACTGTGTCAGATACATTTTTGATTTATATTTGCTGAATATTAAAGGACTGAGAAAGAAGGCACCCGTCTCGTCATCATTCTCACATCACGGAATATGACCCGAGGGTTTAATGTGCCTCTTTGACTTCCTGAACCTGGACAAACAACCAAATAAATAAAGATATATTCCTGCAGGATGTAAATACATTTGGAAAAAAACTGTGCTATGACAAAACAGAGCTCGATACTGTTTCTTGGTTTACACCTGGTGGGGACGGGTGGCCAGAAACTGCTAGAAACACTTTGATGTCAGTCTCCTGGTTTCGTGTGGTAGAGAGCCAAGCCGATCATCGCCCAGCCGGTGTATAGCCCCACATGTCCCCCGGGGGAGGTTGTTCGGCTCCTCTTCCCGTGTCGACAGGAACTGGAGCTCAGTCTCTGATGTGCAACACGGGGAAGGAAAAACGGGAAGGGATGGTGCTGTTGTGCTGTATGAAGGGGCGGGGCTCCTCTACTGCAGGAAGGGGCGGGGCTTCTCTACTGCAAGAAGGGGAGGGGCTCCTCCACTGCAGGAAGGGGCGGGGCTTCTCTACTGCAGGTAGCGGTAGACCTTGAAGCAGTGATTCCCCGAGTCTGCGACCACCACATGCCCATCTGATGTGAGGGCCAGGCCCTGAGGCCCATACAGGGGGTCTGCGCTCGTGTTGATGTAGGACAGGAACGAGCCTGCACTGTCGAACACCTGAAAACAGACAGCCCGCTCTCGTTTACTGATACCATTTGGTTTTTGAAACTCTTCTGATAGAATTAGTTGCACCAGTTCTATGTTACCAGACTGTTGCAAAATTATTAAACTCTTTGTTCCCCAGCCACAGAAAAATATAAAAACATTCACATATGGATCTAAAACATACTTATTATAAAAAGTATGCAACTATACAAATGGTCCTGAAATGATTTATTTTAGTTAAGATAAAAACAATATGGTACTCAGTAATACAACGGTGATTAGTCAATTATCACAGACATCTAACATTATAACGTATCCATCCCATTAAAAAATCCTACTTGAAAAGTATACAGGGTTTAGCCAATGGAAATACACAACCACCACACACACACGTATGTACAAACATCCATCCATTTTCTGTAACCACTTATCCTATTCAGGGTTGGGGGGGAGTCCTGGAGCCTATCCAGGATGCTACAGGTGCAAAGCAAGGAACAACCCAAGATGGGGTGCCAACCCACCCCAGGGCACACTCACATCGCAGTTACTCACATATGTACACCTATGGGCACTTTGGTAACTCCAATTAGCCTCAGCATGTTTTTGGACCATGGGGGGAAACCGGAGTACCCGGAGGAAACCCCACAACGACATGGGGAGAACATGCAAACTCCACACACGGAGGCCTGGTAGAGACTTGAACCCAAGTCCTAGAGGTGTGAGGCAACCTTACTAACTACCGTGCCACTGTAGCGCACCGTATATACAAATATGAAAAAATTCAAATACCAAATATACATGCTCTGCGCATGTGTACCATATCTCCCGCAGAGCAAAGCTAGCAAACAGTTACCTGGCATCTTTTATTCTATTTTATGTATTTGGGTTATAAAGGCAACTTGGGGAAGTGACATTAAAAATAATAAATAACGCAGAATCTAAATTTTATTTAGCTGGTGTGAATGGGCAAATTCAGCTCTGTAAATGTAAGTCAAGAAACATCACAGGTCACTGCTACGTACCAACATCTTCATCAAAATCAAGGGCACTCTGACTATGCTAAAAGTCTGGAATTTTTGACTCATTACTAGGACAGCTCTGATCGCCTCTTTCCGGCTTGTGTGCTGCTTTCATTTGGAGAAAATACAGACGTGCCCCTGTTTCTTATCTTCCCGCTACAGCAGACATTTTCTGCCTGGGATATTCTGTAGTACCCTCCATATCTAGATACAGCCAGATCGATGTTTAGCTACTTACTGTGACATATACATCAACTGCAGATGATGGTTCATTTGCATATGGGATTTGTGGGGTTCATTTTATGCTAGTTGGCATCAGCATCAAACATGCAATTATACCAAGGAGAAAACACAAATAATCATCCATTGTTCCAGCACCCTGGAGTAGTTTTTTGGGGTAAAGGGCCATTGCTCTGCAAGCCATAGGATTTGAACCAACACCCCCTAGCTACATTCACAGAGCCAGACAATATCCAACTGCAAATGACAATTTACCTCTGAGGAACAAATCAATTAAGAGGATGCAAACCAGCAACCCTCTGGACACAGAAGCAGACTCATAACCCACAGAGCTGCTGTCATCACTTCAATTTTAACAAAAGCTAATATTTCTCTTAGAGTGACAGTATGCCTTCAGCAGAAAAAGCGTCTTCACAGAACAGGCAGTGAAATCACTGTGAAATATACAACTATCATTAGACAGTCTGTCACAGCTCACCTGTATTCTGCTGTTACCCCAGTCTGCAACAATGATGTTGCCATTGCCATCGACTGCTACCCCTGTGGGGGCGTTAAATTGCCCATTCCCCTCGCCGTGGGAGCCAAACTTGAAAAGGAACTCCCCGTCAGCGCTGAACACCTGGCAAATCAAGACCAGTGAGTCAGGCACATTGCATTTCATTAGGAAGCCATAATCACAATATTTCATATTCATGCGATCTATATAAAGAGGCATGAACAGCAGGTGCGGGATACTAAGTTTAACTTTATCAGTAGGAACTAGTCTAAGACAATGTCATGTGATGTAAACTATAAATATGTAATGCAAATAAATCACCAGCTCTACCTTAACAGAGTGATTGTGAAAATCTGTCACCACAATTTCATTCTTGTTGTTAACTGCTACGAAATGTGGACCTGGGGGCAACATGGGGAAGGGGGGGGGGGGGGTGAAGGAAGGGAGAGAATTATTGGCGTGACAAAACTGGATCAGAACCAGAATCTGATTGCCTTTCTTTACCTGCCTACCACTGAAAACCATACTCGGCATACAGGTTGTTATCCTGGGCAGGGTCACGGGGTTAAATGGATTACACATATTTAATACATATGCTGTACATCCACAAATTTAGCAGGCACTTGTGAAGTCAGGGGCAGAGACCATCCAATGCCCCTGGAGCAGTTGGGGGGACTTGAACCCACAACCATTTGGAACTGAGCACACATCCCTAGTCCACAGAGCCATACACCACACCCACACATTGATTTGAGTTCTTCTGAGGCATATTCATATGTGCAGTGTCTGATTACATGCCCATGATCAGAATGTCACTGGATCAAATCCTGTGTCTGGCAGAGTGATTTCACCACTGAGCCCTTGAGCAAGGCCCTTAACCCCGAAACTGCTCCACTAGCGGTCTCATAGGAGAGTAACAGTTGCTCATAGGAGAGTAAGTTGGGATATACAAAAACAAAATAATTAATTTTTACTTGTACAAATGGCAAAATAAAGTATCATCATTTGCAGTTTTAATAAAGTACCAGCAGTCCTTGCTCTGGCCTTTTTCCTAAACAAACTGCACTGTAGGGGGCGCTGTGTCACATAACACAGCCGAGACTGTGTGGAGGGATGGCGACTCACATGTACAGTACTTACTAAAGACAGGACCCGACTTCCCGGGTTTGTGCTCTGCTGTAGTGTTCACAACCCCTTTTTCTAAAAGAAAGAAAAAATGTTATACATGCTTAATAAAAAAAAGGATTTTATACACAGACTTCCTCCAATGTCAATGACATGATCCTCAATTTCTTGGTACTAATTGCTGAGACTCAATTCTGAGATTATACACCTTTGTTAAGTGTATAAGACCCCACAATCCAGCTGAATAAGGCCTTTGCGATCCTGATTAACCTACAGCAGTGTTTCCCAACCTGGTCCTCTGGGACCCACAGACAATCCATGTTTTTGCTCCCTCCAGGTCCCTGCCAGACAGTCCATGTTTTTGCTCCCTTCCAGCTCCCTGCCAGACAGTCCATGTTTTTGCTCCCTCCCAGCTCCCTGCCAGCCGGTCCACGTTTTTGTTCCCTCCAATCTCCCTATCAGACAGTCCATGTTTTTGCTCCCTCTCAGCTCCCTGCCAGACAATCCACGTTCTTGCTCCCTCCCAGCTCCCTGCCAGACAGTCCACATTTTTTCTCAACCAGGAACTGGGAGGCAGCAAAAATGTGGACTGCTGCAGGTCCCCGAGGACCGGATTGGGAATCGCTGACACAGAGGAACAATGGGGCCATATCTGGTATCTGTATGTGTGACAGGCTACCTACCAGGGAGAGCCTGTGCTGAAGGTAACCTGTATTAAGGAATCTGCAGCATGTTTCATGGCAGAAGCCACAATCTCCCCAGCTAAAAGGGTCTACTGACCATAATCCTCAGAGAACATCACAGCGTAGAGCACTGGGGCGAGCACTTAAAACAGGAAGGGGCTGCTGCTTCTCAAATGTCAGGGCACTTTTCCACTAGCTGCTGTAATAATAGTCATTCCACCCATTTTCTGTAACAACAGTGACAGCAAGCTATGTGATCATGGCCTGGACCAGCTACTGTAGTCATTAGTATGTGAAGAGGATAGTGTGAATCTTATCAAGTCAGCTGTGGCACTAAATGGCTAGCATGGTGCCTGGGGGGGACCAAATGTCCTCACGATGTGATAAAAACCTGTTATTTTGATGTTGTGGGGACCATTTTTTCGGTCCCCACAGGCGGAATTCAATTTTATAAATATCTGTGACTGCAATCAAAAAACTAAAAGTGCCAAAAGTCTTGTATTTTGTTTTGTTACTTATGGTTAAGGTTAGGGCTGGGTAGGGATTAAGGTTGGCATTGTTGGGATTAGGGTTATACCCATAGAAATGAATGGATGGTCCCCACAAAGATTTGAGTACAGCACTTTTTGTGTGTGTGTGTGTGTGTGTGTGTTTCCTCCTGCATCCCAAAGACACACTATTATGCTACATAGTGTCTCTAAATTGCCCGTAGTCGTGCCCCCCACTTCCTGGGACAGATTCCAGTGTGTCTGGACAAAAGACAGCTATTCACCAAAGCATAAGGTGGCATTTTATACTGCTGAGCAAGCTGGCGGATAAAAAAGGATAATAGAAGGCTAGTTCAACAACAACCAGTAACCATTCTGGTATAAAATACTGGGCCCAGGCCCAGATCCAGCTGCCACTGCCTGCCGGATGTGATCCTCTCTGAATGGCATGCCCTGTTCCACATGGAAATCTAACACAGGGCTCTTTAAATCTCTCATCCCAAAGCTCACATATTCTATATTTATTGCTTTCACTTATTAACACGTTACTCAGGACCGACAGGAAAAGCAAGATGCAATTTCAGCAAATCCTGGCTTGCCAAATTATTTTAATCATTCCTCCATCATTTATGCGTTATGTAAAGGCACATCTGAAATTATCACCAGCAAAAAAAGAAATTGAAGTATGATATTTAAGTAATATTCATAATTTTAAATATAGTTTAGGTTGCTTTTCCGAGCAGGGATGATTCAAGCAGCAGTTCCTCTGGACTGGTATAGGTGAGTAGAATTCAAAAAGAAAGCGGTTATGGTAAGCCACAGTGACATGAGATATTTCCAGTTAGAAGCAGCAGGAGATATGAGTGTAAAACTACGTACCAGTAAACTGCCTGTCTGAGGTCCCTCTGGCCCCGAACTTGGTCACCAGCTTCCCATTGGACTGGAAGATGAAGACACAGCAGGCCTTGTTGTCGACAGTAATGATGTGGCCATTGCGGTCCACGGCCACGCCCTTGGGACCCATCAGCCGGCCCGCTCCAATCTTATTCTGCGAAGGAAGGGTGTCGTTAAGTGTAGCGGCAAAGCAGTTTCACCTCAGACCATGACTGGGCGTGTCCTTGCCTGACCTTGAACTTCCCGTCGGAGGTGAAGATGCTGACCCATCTGTTATCATAGTCAGCCACGATGATATCACCGTTGGTGTCCACGGTGACGCCCGTTGGCCGCTGCAGCTGCCCGGGGGACCGGCCTCTGACCCCAAACCTGAGTTTGAACTGGCCATCGTTGGAGAACACCTGCAAAAAGTGGACAGGGGTCAGCTAGCACTCACACAGCCATGGCTAATCAGAAACATCTGTGCAACGAATGATCAGTCATCAGTCAAGGAGATGTTTTGGAGAGTTCTGTGCTGCAGGCAAAGCAGAATGTCAGCAGAAAGGCCTTGCCTGGATGCACTGGTTGTTACTGTCGGCCACCACCACCCTGCCATTGCTGGAGGTTGAGATGCCTTGCAGGTTGGTGAATTCCCCCTTATCTCTCCCTCGAGTGCCTGTGAGACAGAGCAGAAAGGCCTAATGTAACGGGGTGAAAAATACACCAAAGAAATCTCTCAACTTTCAGGGTATTCAACTTTAAAGCACCCCCCAGTATACAGCTTATACTATCGAGGGCTCTGACAACTCAAACAGTCCAAGGGTCTCTGATCGTGTTCATGTGCCTCTGGATGAACACCTGTTATGTTCCTGTAATATGTATACAACTGCACAGCCTGTTCTTTCAGTTCAAGGTCTACCAAACTGTTCAGAGTGCTGGCAGAGTTCCCTGCTGGCAGAGCTGAGTGGAGTCTCACGCGTGTTTAAAAGAAATGAAGAAGATATCATTCTGCCCATCTTCTTCTTAGAATAAAACCAGAGGGTGCCCCCCCACCCCACACCCCGCAACAGAAAACAATACCCTCACCCCAGCACCTGTGAGTAATCAGCGAGATGGTACCCTGCAGCTCTGATGGGTGATACACACTGAAGTAGCATGAGGACTCATGAAGAGGCATGGGGAGGCACGATGCAGCATGAGGAGCTATGAGGAGCCATAAGGGGGGATAAGGAGCCATCAGGAGGTACGAGGAGGCATGAGGGGGCATAAGTGCACATGAGGAGGCATGAGGAGGCATGGGGAGGTATGAGGAGGCATGAGGAGACATAAGGAGGCATAAAGAGGCATGAGGAGGCATGAGGAGGCATGGGGAGGTATGAGGAGGCATGAGAAGGCATAAGGAGGCATAAAGAGGCATGAGGAGGCATGAAGGGTCATGAGGAGCATGTGAAGGCACCGTTTGACTCACCCACTCTGTAGATGAGCTCATCCTCAATGGGGTTCTCCTTTTTCTTGCTGGTGCTGTACATGCTGGAGGGCCGTCGCACTGCCTTCTGGCGCACGTGGCCCCCGCCACCGCCGCTAGGTGACTTGACGCGCCGTTTGACGTCGTCAGGTGACGGTGGGATGTCGGAGGGCTTGACGGCGCGTAGCCGGAAGGGGCTGCCTCGCACAGGCCGCCCGTACAGCAACAGCGAGAAGGAGAACTCGCCCTCGTTGCGCAGTGTGTATGCCACCTCATACGTTCCGTTGCGGTTGTCCAGCACGTCGGCATGCACGCGGGCCCCGTCTGGCCCCTGCAGCTCCACCCGTAGCTCTGCATTGCCCGTGCGCACTAGCTCGCCGTGCTTATCCTTGGTTGTCACGGTGACTGTCACCGGCTGGCCCACCAGGGCGTGACGTAGCCCCTCACCCGCCGCCACACTGGTGTGACTCACGGCACTGGTGGTGAGCACCACACCTAGATTCTGGATGGAGCGTCGGACACCCTCTGTCTCCACCTGAGGGAGAGGGATGCCTGTAACCATGGAAAGGCACCTCTGCCCTCCCCCCAGCCAATGAACAACACTGTACCATGCAGAAGTGTGACATGTACCACAAGCACTGATTGCACATGTGACCTTGAAACAAAGTCCATCAGTATGTTTTACTGGCCTATCACTGACTGAATTAGTTACTGATTATCATAATCATGTCCCAGGAGTGTGTCCAAATGCTATCAGAATAATATCCTATTATATAACCAAATAATCAAGCAGTATGACACAACAAAAGCCATGTATTTACAAAGCAGTACTTTGACAGATTACTGTGGTTACTGACTGGCAATGTGACCGGTTCCTGTATTCACAGACCAGTTCTTTGACAGATTACTGTGATTGATGACTGCCAATGTGACCCATTCCTGTATTCA
>JAAGVU020000036.1:14062440-14087995 GCA_011763525.2 Mormyrus iriodes | reverse complement strand
TGCAGAGATCAATTAGATAGATAGATAGATAGATAGATAGATAGATGATAGAAAGATAGATAGATAGATAGATAGATGATAGATAGATAGATAGATAGATAGATAGATAGATAGATGATAGAAAGATAGATAGATAGATAGATGATAGATAGATAGATAGATAGATAGATAGATGATAGAAAGATAGATAGATAGATAGATAGATGATAGATAGATAGATAGATAGATGATAGAAAGATAGATAGATAGATAGATAGATAGATAGATAGATAGATTGTTAATACCAGCAGACAAAGTTTAGAATGTCAACACACAGTTAACAGGATGCCTACGCCTTAAGAAACCGCATCAGAGCCATACAATTGAGACTAAACCTGTCAAATGCTGCACGGCAGGACGGCTGGTCTTGAATAGTCGATGGCTGCGTATGTGCATGCAACGAGCCCAGCCTGAGGCCACAGCCCATTTCCCTGGGCGGCAGGGAGACAGGTGGACTTCCTCTGCAGGGATTGACAACTCACCGGGTCGGTCACACTGTCACACGCTCACAAGCCGGATACCCTCTGTCACCGCATCGCCGGGATTTATAATTCCCAGCTTTGGCACAGCTTCAGGACGCCCGATAGCTCTCCGATGGGAGCACCGCGTGGCTGGATGGCCATAGAGGACGCTGTAAAGACACACCCCTCCCTCTCTCTCTCTCTCTCTCTCTCTCGCTCTCTCTCTATTCTCCGTCTGTCACTGGGAAGCGGCCCGATCAAAATACAAGACAAAAGCATCAACTGCGCCTGATGCTTTGACGATAAAGAAACAGCCCGGCCCTATGGGCTCCGGTAGCTGGGAGGGGGAGCGGAAAATAAAAAGGAGAGGAAGTCTCCCAATGGCACTCCCAGAAATTCTCTGTGGTTCCCCTCCCCACTTCCTCACTTCTCTGCTGGCCTGGCAGGGGAAAAGAAAAAAAAAATGTACACACACACAAACAGGAAAGAGAAACGGCGACCTCAGTGGATGCCCTGCCGGTGCGTGGCGAAATGCGGTCGGAAAAATGAGGAAAAAAACGATCACGTGGCCTCCCCCTGGCGTGGGAGCGAGCGGGCGGCAGCGGGCTGGAGCAGAACAATGGCTTTCTGATCCAGCATCGGGAGTAGGCCGGCCTCAATCCCCGCACCCTCAGACACACACAGGCACATGTTAACACAGGGAGCAGAGGTGAGGCACAGCCACGACACAGGTCCACTTACACAGCAGCTGTCTTTGGAACCTCTCAGACGGTCCTCATTGTTGTATCCTGCCCGGAGATTGCGGGGCCCTGTGACTGCGGATTCTTTTCACTGCACGGCCCTCACACCCAGCCCCTGGCTCCCCCTCCTTCCTCTTGTATGTCTCCCTTTCTCTTCTCCCCCAGCTGCCCCCCCCCATGCAGGGCCCCGAATGGGAACAGCTGAACGGTGACAACAGGGGAGAGTCTGGCCGCTCCGGCCCCGCCCCCTCTGTGCTCTCCTCTCATACAAGCCTCGCGGGGGCTCCTCCCTCGGCCCCTCCCATCAGCCGTACCGCAATAAGCCGAGAGAGGGTCTGCTGTTTTAAACACATGGAATGCCTCAGTGCTCACTAATGTATGCTGACCGAGGGGAAAGCGAGGCCAGGGGGTGGAGACACAGAGCAGATAAAGACAAGCTATCAGCCATGCATGCTCTGCTAGACACAGAGGAGGCGCCGAGCTCATTTCCTCTGTGAGAAAAATCAATGAATGCATGTATTGAAATCTTGAGATTTATAGCATGCAAAGGAAAATCAAAATAGTAAAATCATCCATGGTTCCCTGCACTTTGTGTACTGCTGGACTGACACTGGGTTAATAGTGAGCATGCGCTGGATTATTAGTAAGCAAAATGGATAGATAGTGTCATGACCAGGACCAAAGAGCTCAGTTAAAACATGTTTTTTAACTTCCAGTCTGGAATAGGGCACCCTGAACCAGATTGTGTATCCCAAACACCAGGTCCCTCAGACCACTGAACAGGAAACAGGTAACGAACAGGACTTCGGGGTGCTGACTGGATGGAAGGCTCCAGGACAAGGGGACTTGAGTGAGATTCACTGGGAAAACCAGGAACTGGAACCAAGCAACCAGCAAACAAAGATGCCGGTTGCCAGGGAAACCAGTGGCGGAATTCCAGTTCACCAAGATGCCAACCTACAGAACCACCAGAATCCGGTGACGAGATTCCACAAAACCGGACCTAAATGTGATACCGACAGATTACATCCAAGATCACAGTACTGAAGCCTGAGGGGTGCTCACTGCCCAGCCTACACAACCAGCTACCTTCAGTTCTGAGCAAGGCCACAGCACAGGTGTGACAGAGGTCACCCAGGACAGCGCCACCTAGTGGCTGTAACTGCTATTCTCACTTACTGTTCAGTTTACCCAGCTAGTCACATACACACAGTATTTTTATTTCGGCACGTTTCATTATACCAGCATGTTATTTCATTTCCATTCATTAAAAATACATGGTTTAAAACTTTTACATTATTTAAACTATTCAGAAACTAGATATAGGAATATTTTAACATAAATATATACGAAGGGAGGAGAATGTGGGTGTCCCAGTGAAAGACAAAGTTGGGTGTCAAGCCCCTTTAGTCAGAAGTGTGAAATTAAGCCCTGCCTCTCGCCCCTTGTCAAAAGTGGCCAGTGCTACTGATCTTCCCTAGGCCCTGCCTCCTACTGCTCCTCTGAGGGGCTAGTGTTGCTGATCTGGGAGGCGTTCCCTAAGCCCCACCTCCCACTGCTCCTTTGAGAAACAACTGTCAGTGATTTGTGAAGTGTTCGCCAAGCTCCACCTCTCGCCCCTCATCTGAGTGGCCAGTGTTGCTGATCTTCTCTAAGCCTCACCTGCTGCTGCTCCTCTGAGTGGCTAGTGTCTCTGATCTGTGAGGTGTACCCTAAGCCCCGCCTCCTGCCACTGCTCTGAATCTTAAAGCAGCCCTAGGCTCATCTGAGAGGCAGATTCACTCTCTTAACATCATTTAATATCTATTTTATATCCCATGATTTGTTTCCAAGGCAGATGTTAATGTGTGGAAATGATGAGGCCTTGAGTGGAAATTCATTCCACTGTCTCGAGGAACCATTTTAATCTGCCATGGAAAAGAAATTATTTTTTCTAGTCTACATGTGCACAGTGAATTGAGCTGCACAACGGATAAAACTTTAAATCTGTCTAATTCCGTTTCTATTATTAATGAGAGACAACCAATTAACAGTCACCAGGATGGATTGCATCGTGTTTCTTGCAGTTTTTTACACTGCCTTAGACAACCTTACCGAGGCACACATTGATTTTTCTATGCAAAGGTTAATATTCACTAGCACTATAAAAGGCTTTTAAAGGCCTTACTGTTGACGTTGTTCACATCAAAAGGCAGGTTTAATGAGAACCAGGGCTGCAGAACCGCATGTTAGCTAGAAAGAGACATAACTGTACGAATCTCAGCAGGGCCAAAAAACCCACAAGACCCTCTGCAGGATTGGGGGGGATGATTCAAATTCAGCTCATGGAATACTGCTGCACCATGTTCAGGCCAATGAATAATTTAGGCCGTTGTTGTTTTGGAGGGTGGCACGCCTGCATCTCAGGCTAGCTTGAAAGGAAATCACGAGGTCTAGATATGAGAAGCTAAATGCTAAATTAACGCCATATGATACATGTTGGGGGCTAAGCCACACCCAGAAATGTTCCACATATGTACCTCTCTGTTGCAAAGGTGTAGAAATAGGGCTCAAGAAGGTCTAGTAGACAAGCCACAGAAAAACAACTAATGAAATACGACGGTTCTCCATGACAACCGCTTTTCACACCCCTCTAGGCACATGCCGCTGCAATTAAGCAAGTATGATCCTACCTATGAAATAGGGTTTGGGAGTTTGACTTTTGCCCCTGGACATTCTCAGTTTCCTCCAAATATTCCAGCTTTATCCTGCAGATCTTTTCACAGGCTGTCGAGCCCCAGCATTAGGCCGTTGCTACCAAACAGCACTCCCTGCTTCGAGGTGCCCCAGTTTCAGACAAAGAAAGACGCTGAATTCTTAAATATTAGAAAAACACTCATACATGAAATGAAAAGAAGAACCATTAGAAAACTGCCCTGTGTGATATGTCGAACTAAGAGGTGGATAATTCAGGTTCAGAAAGTAAAAATCCAGACCAAGATTTTGTTTCAACCAACCAGCTGCGTACTCTGTAACTGTGACTCTCTATATTGAACTGGTTGGTTGAAACAAAATCTTGGTCTGGATTTTTATTTCTGGACCTGAACTATCCACCTCTGGTCAAACTACGCACAACATCTCACTCTGGGAAAACCTCCAGGACCTTCCATTCGCTCCCAACACCAGGAGCTCAACAATCCAAGGAAACCAGCCCCGCAGGATGAGCACTGGGGCAGTAACAGCTTCCCAGGCTCCACGTAACTTTGGCACCCTCCCGGCCCCTTTCGTATTATTTCCACCCATTGTTTCATATAAGAGCTGAACAGGATGAGGGAGCATTTCTTACAGCATATCATGCACACCCCATCGCTTCTGGTCAGGAGTGTCACCTTCCCACCAAAATCTAAACATAACATACCTAGATTTACCCAGAATGCATCATGTTGGAGCAGACCTGCTGTCTTGGTGAGACAACTGTGGCAGTAATCCTTGGCCAGGGGCCTGTCGGGGGTGGGGGGGAACAGAAGAGGGCCCAGGTGAGAGGGTTTGCGTGTTATGGGGGTCTGGCTGAAGTTACTTTGTCCTAGGCCTGGGAATCATGTGTGGTGCTTCTTTAGCATAACAGAGATCAAGTGACAAAAACAACAACATTGTGAAACACGATGAGCCCTCCTGGGGCTGCAAACATCTTGCCAGGACTCTGGAGGCACAGGCTACCATGGAGATCAGGTCTGGGTTACCTGATGCTTGTACCCTAACCAAGGCCCATGGGAGGGTGTCATAGAGCAAGCGGGCTGACCTACAGCTAGCATGTGCTATTTCAGCAGCCCAGTCCTCCTACTGCTGCGATGTCATAGTTAAGTAGGTGATAAGGAGCTGGTTGCCTGGTTGCAAGAAAACACACAGAGGAATACATATTAATATTTCATATTCATTTATTTATATGCTGTCAGGTCAAACTCCCATTGACCATGTAGATGGACAGCATTCCTAAAGAGCTCCTGTCTGGGAATGTTTCCTAATGCTAGGAAATTGACCGAAATTCAGTACTAATAATCCATTACACTTAATTCAAAACGGGGAATTTTAATTCCATTGACGTATTAAGTCAAGAATCCAAATATTGAGGCCCTTTCAGCTGCCTTTAAAAAGCTTGCTGTCTTAGGGATTACAGTTTAATAGGGGTAATCAAATCACATAAAGAAAATGTGTGCACATACACACAAACAGTAAACACCCATTCCTGAATAAAAAGAAACGGGTTTATATAAAATACTTATACAATTGGAATAAAATAATTTTATGCTTTTATTAATAGAGCTGATTTCAATAATTTATTATTTTAATGTAGCCAATTTAAAAAATAATAATTTTAGCTATATAGCTATTTAGCTCAATAATTTGCCTAGGGAGTTAATAGCCTGACTGTCTGTCTCTGTCTCTGTCTGTCTGTCTGTCTGTCCGCCTGTCTGTCTGTCGGCCTAATAATTTTAGTAATTTCTCCTTTTCCCAAGTTTGACCTTTGGTCTGCCCAATCCATCTCTGTTGCATAACCTTAGCGGCTCGGCACAGAAAGAGGTGGCGGGGGTGCTGACTCTGGAAGCAGTGGCGGGGGTACTGACTCTGGAAGCAGTGGCGGGGGTGCTGACTCTGGAAGCAGCGGCGGGGGTGCTGACTCTGGAAGCAGCGGCAGCAGGATGGTTGAGGGAGAGCACAGGAGTATCGGCAGAGGATCAGTGGGCCAGTGCAGACAAAGGACTCGCTCGAGTGAAGCAAAACTGCACAGAAGCCCAAACTGCGACACTATTCTGGGAAGAAAGGTCAGGACCTCAGAGGCCTGGCCACGCCCCCCCCCAACACCCCAGCCCCCAGAATCAATCAGCCGCTAATTCCGCTGAGGTGAGCTACAGAGACGCCCTTTCAGCGATTCACCCAAGACTGATAACCTTGCCCACGTCTGCCTGTCGAGCCTGTAGGCTGGTCTCCAGATGTCCTCGAGGAACAAGGGCGTGATACATCTCTCCAGAAGGCAGCGGAATTAGAGCCACACGTCATGTTTGTGAAAACGGCAACGCACAAGAGAACACGCCAAGGCTGAAGCCAACAGTGATATAATAGGTATTGAGTTATAAATAATGTGACTCAGGGCAATCTCTTGCTGACTATGGGGATTTGGGCCATTTAGAATGATTTAACACCTGAGAAACACAGATAGCCACTTTCAGTCCACCATCCAGCCAAAAACTGGATATGACAATATGACCCCAGCCATCCCCCGATACCTTGAGAGAGGTTCTGTCATGGACCCCAATGAGCAGAGCAGAGCAGGTCAGAGAGCGGTTAAGTAAATGCAACCTCACCAGTATCCAGAAGGTTGTTTGGTTTAAGTCCTACAGTGGGTCCTTCTGTTTTACCCTTGGGCGAGAGACTTAGTCTGAATGGTTTCTATAAAATATAAATATCTAGCTGGAAAGGAGCTAAAACTGTAACCCTCTTTACATAAAACAGTTAGCAGTACCACAATATCAGTGACAAACCTACCTGTTATTTGAGGGCGGTCTGGCGACTAACTAAGCCATTCCATGCTGCAAGGTGCTTTTTTCACAGCTACATGCCAGCTAGTATATCAACTGCAACCCCAAAATATGTTACCTGATTAGGGGCTTAAAGCAACTGCAGTCAATTCTCATATCTTAACTGTTGCCTGATTTGAGACTTCTAGCGAGACAGGGGATATCAAGGAGACATATGCCATGTGACAACGCAGGACAGAGCCTATCGGCAGAAGGTCAGAGCCTAAGGTCAAAGGTTAAGGTGCTGGATGTGAGCAGGATCTTTCTTCTGTGAGTGCAAAGCTATGGATACTGACCTGCGGGAAAAGCCAAGCCCTCACTCACACTCTGCCCTATCAGCACTGTCTAACTTTGATTAGCGAGCTAACTGAAGATATCATGAAAGGATATCCAGCGTTGTCTGTTCTTGACCTGTTTATCCAGCTGTATAATAAGTCATCTCAATAAAAATAGGCACTCCCAATCCCTGGTATAGCAAATCCATTCCTAATCTATTACTTAGGAAAAATAATAAAAGTACAAAAAATCTTTTCTAGCAAATAAACTGGGCTGAATAAATGCTCAGTCACTAGCATGTGCAGGACGGCCTTGAGAGCAACTACATCAAAGACAAAAAGACACAAAATAATACCCCATAAGCCAAGCTCCTCATACTGCTTGGGGGAGGGAGGGGGGGCTGATTTCTCTGCCCATAAACAGCCTGTAAGTATAAGAGACACAGGGACACAGATTCCTCCAGGAACCAGCATGAATCATGGGAAATCGCAGTGCTGTCGCCCCTGTCCATCTCCAGTTGTCTTATCCCCTGTGATTGCAGAGGCACGGAGTGTTTGCTGCCCCCGCCGAGTAATTCTTAGGCTCCGCCCTGCCGGGGAAATACTTCAGACTGCTGGTCTGCCTTTGTGCTCCGATTTATCGCTTTGCCCCTGTCAGTTACTCACTCCCTTCTGAACACTTGTACTTAATGAGTCCCCTCTGCCAAATATGTGTCCCCAAAGACCATAAAGGGGGCAATGTGAGAAAGGGCCCTGCTGGTGTTTGCCCTCCGAATGCTGTGCTGCATCCAAAAAAAAAGTGCTGACCCCTTAGCAGCAAAGCCTTGAAGGCCCATGTCACCCTGCCACCCAGCAAGCCTTGGCATCCCTCAGCCACGGGAAGACGAGAGTGCCTTTAAAAAGCCAGGCAGCTCCGGAGAGACTCTGCACACTGAGACGTGAACAGCAGCTGGAACAGACATGATCACACGGACGTCCCAGCGGTGTTTTGATGGATTTGCGGTATGCCGCCACCTCAGGCCCTGATCGTTTCCGAGGGCGATTGTGGTGAGAGTGCCCCGTATTAATTTCTACAGTTTTCCTGTTCCAGCCGACATTCCGACTTCCCAAACTCCTTAGCGATACAAGGCCCGCTCTGTCTGTCAGAATCGTGGTCCTCGAACCTGCAGTTGCTTCCATCCTACCTCCTGTCCCAGCTGCCTTTTAAGCGACAGGCGGCTGTCGAAACACATGGGCGGTGAGTCACTCCACGCGAGCTTCCTTCCCCGTCTGTCCTTGAGCGATCCACGGGCTGTGGCATTCTGCGCCCACCCCCCGCCACCCCACCCCCTTCACCTGCAGTCTGCTAGCTGTGCCCCGCCCACCTGCTCCAGACAGTCCCGTAAAGGCCCAGGGCGGCACCCACCCACCCGCACATTTGGCCCAATGTCACTGTCTGTGCAAACTCGGGGGGCAAACAAGAAAATTGCGTGCAGGATAGGTGACAAGTGCATTATATTTCAGCTATAAATCTTACACATGGATAAACAATAAAACAATATGACAAGGCATGTATTCAGTAACTCTCCTTACTGAAGAAACATTACGTGTCCTGTTGATACATCAATCCTGAATGGACCAGACAGTAAGTGTGTCTTCCCCTCCTGCTCTTAATAACACACCAGGAGTCCCTCTGGATCCTGCATACCTGCTCTGCACAGATTATATGGTTTGATATGTGGCGGGTGTGCAGGACTGGCCAGACACAGAGCTGGGGGGGCGAGGCACAGAGACTGAGCCGGTAGACTGACCAGACTGTTAGAGGACGTGGTCGTCAGTTTTCAACCAGAACACGTGCCGGAAACGCCCAGCCCCAGCACTGTGGTGAGCGTGCAATCAGACAGCACCCTAAAGAGTCCCAAAGCCAGCTTAAAGACTGAGCAGCACACGGACACAGCATGGAAGCTGGAACAGGTGACAGCAATGCTGCACGATGTCTCTTTCAGCCGGAGCCCTCTGCCCCTGATCACGCCCCTCGGGTCTGCATATGCACGAGACCCTAAAACCAATAGCAGCTAGTCTATTACTCATCCTCCCAATCGGGGTTTATTCAGCAGTGCTAAGCAGAGGGGAAGTGGAAGTCAGCCGGAGCCCGTCTGGAAAAGACGCATTAGCATGTACTCACGTGAGGCTGGGGCAGGAGCTAGTGGAGCAGGGACACCCACGCGCCTCGCAGACGGCCCTGCATCGTCAACGCCCAGCGGTCACAGAAGAAAGGAACGTGGGCAGGATGGAGCGCAGGAAATAAAGAGCGGGGCGTGTGTGTCTGCGCACAGCAGGGGCGCGGGAAAGGGAGAGAGGGAGGAAGAGACGCTGGTACCACATTGGCTGGCCTGCACAGTGGGAGTGGCCTCGGTATCCAATGCCGTTGGGGCGATGCAGAGCAAACGCAACACAGCACCTCTGGCACCGACAGCACGTCTGCACGGAAACCCTGATGCAGCAAACGGGGGGGGGAGGAGTTAAGCGGGGGTTAGCGGGTCTCCCACCTTAGGGGCTGATGTACACTCCTTTGTGAGGAATGGGCAAGGCTGGCAATGGTCGACAAGGAGCAGAAGATGCTACACACAGCTTAGACCAAATCAGAAATCTGTGATGCGGCATATATTAATCCCGTAAGAAGAGACATTAAGACAGTAACAGACTGCAAAGCCTCTTTTATTATGGGGCAGCTGGTCCCTCCAAATGCCTGATCCCCAATTTTTATGCTTCACAGATCAAGGGAGGAAGCCAAAGACGAAAGGAGAAAATTGACAGAAAGCAGACATGGAGGTGGAAGTGGAGAGCAGAGCCCAGAAAGGAGAAGGCAGACCGTGTGACCGAGAGGAGAAGACAGAGGATGAGAGGACACGGCCGATTGCAGACCCCACCAGGCCTAAATGCAGTGTTTTCAGAGAGATAGGAACATCGACAGGGCTGCAACACATAAATGGAATTTTCCGTGCGCTATACTACAGACGGAGAACACAAGCATTTAATCCAGCAGGATGGCAAGAATGTGGATGAGGCAGGAGGGCAGCTGAAGGAGGGGCCTGATTGTGAAAGGATGAGGTTGCCATGGAGACCATATCCCGCACAGCAGAGCCCAGACAGCAGAAGGATTCTCACTCACCGAACGTCAGCATCTTTTAAAAAACAATGCTTATCAGTCTCAGTGGACAGCATTTAATCAGTTCTCGGTCCATTCCTGCATAACATCCACTAGGAAACTATTTTAATCCTTTATACAAAGTACCAGCAAAACTTCTAAATATAAATACTATACCTCCGGATATTTTATTTATTTACATCAGGAATTTGAAAGAATGTCTAATATAATCTATGAAAATAAGACCAGTGAAACCCTTCGTATTCAGGCAGCGCCTGCTGTAAATGAACCACTTCATTTTTTATTGGAATAATATAAAGCAGCAGGGAGGAATTAATATTTTCAGTAAGATCATAAGATGAAAGTAACTTGAAAACACTGGTGCATTTAAGTCCACAGGAAAATCATTGTATGTAAAGGCATCTCTGTCACTTTTCTGCAGATTGGCTCCGAGCAGTTAGGGTGATGATCAATCTCAGGGTGTGAGCTTCAGGGAGAGCACGCCATGCGAAAAGCTACATCTATACTATTGTCCAAAAAAAAGAGAATTCTGAATGAAAATAGCATTTGACTAGAGTCTATTATTGGGGGAAAATACACTGTAGGTTTTATATTCCACTAATGACAAATTAACTGTTGCCTCCCATTACTGTGCATTAAACACACGCAAAAAGAGCTAATCTAAGACAGCACATGACCAAAGTATAGCCCCTTACTGGGCCTTCCAAACGTTTGTTGCCACAGAAGGTACCGGATAGTTGTGCACAACTGATTACTCATTTCAGAAAGTGCTGTCACTTCATAACACACACATACAGGGAGAATGATGGTTATTTGTCAGCCAGTGACAGGAGGAGAGGGGCCATGAGTGAGAGAGACCATGCGGGGAGTACAGGGGGAGCAAAGGGGGAACACGGGGGAGCGCAGGGGGAACATTGGGGAGCACAAGGGGAGCGCAGGGAAGCAATGGGGGCACACGGCGGAGCACAGGGGGGGCAAAAGGGGAACACGGGGGAGCACAGGGGGAGCAAAAGGGGAACACGGGGGAATACAGGAGGAGCAAGGGGGGGACATGGGGGAGTACAGGGGGAGCAAGGGGGGGATATGGGGGAGAACAGGGAAAACACAGGGAGAACACCAGGGGAGCAGAGGGGCAGCAAAGAGGGAACACGGGGGGAACACAGGGGGAGAACAGGGAGAACACAGGGAGAACACCAGGGGAGCAATGGGGGCACACAGGGGAGTACAAGTACAAGAAGTACAAGATCGCACAAAGGGAGAGCACAGCTGACACAGGGGGGAGCACAGGAGGAGGACAGGGTACACACTGGAGGATCACAGTGAGCACACATGGGGAGTACAGGGGGAGCACAGAGGGCACACAGGAGGAACATAGGGGGCACCATGGGGAGCACAAGGGGCATATGGTTGAGCATAAGGGGAGTACAGGAGGAACACAGGGGGAGCACAGGAGGAGCACACAGGGGGAGCACAGGGGGCACACAGGCGAGCACAAGAAGAGTACAGGAGGAGCACAGGGGGCACCAGGGTGAGCACAGGAGGAGCACGGGGGGCATCTGGGGGAGCACAAGGGGAGTACAGAAGGAGCACAGTGAATTTTCAGGATTTACCATGGGACCGTGATTCTTTTAAATTACACAAGAAGCCTAATCTACTCATAATTTCTGCATTCTTGTTTAACCAGAAGGAGTAGAAAAAGGAAGTGCTTGGTGTAAAATCCCGATGAAAACAGCCTGTTTTTTATTGTTCAGGGTTCAGGGATTACAGTCACACTGGATGGAAATTGTGCGTGACTGACTGTCAGCTCCTACCTCTCTCTGAGTTTTAAGAAACACTCATACACACACAGTCAACTCCAAGTGCTTTGATGCCAGATTAATGCTTCTCCACCCCAGCAAAGTGTGGCACCGCCCCCAGACAAGGAGTACAGCTGTGCTTCCTGTTATCTCCTCACGGCAGCAGACCCTGTTAATCCCATAGGCTCTTCTCGCTACATCCTTGAAGTGCCGTGCAACCCACTGGAGGAGGGGACAGGGCAGGGGGCAGTCTATGTAACACTGCCCCAGATCAGTCTATCATGCCTCTTTGGATGCATTTAATCTCTAAAAGGATTTGTTTTTATTTACTATAAGCTAATAGATTTAATACATCCACCGGTGCCTCCCACAGTCCACAGACATGCATTCGGGTTAATGGGTATTTCTAAACTGCCTGTGCGTATCTTGCAATGGACTGGCATCACCTCCAGGCTGTACCCTGGCTTTGTGTTCTGTGCTGCCTGGCCTCAGATACCCTGACCATGAAAAACAGTAGGAAAATGGATGGATGGATGGATGGTTGGATGAATGAAATAATTCTACAATTACTGAGGTAACTATGTGTGGGGCATGAAAACTGAAATGTAAAAATTTGCTACAGAAGGTAATTTTACAGCGGCATATGATTTAGAGTGATATGCAATTTATTTTAACGTGGTGCAGAAACACAATGGCTTTACTGATGCAGGGTAGTTGCATGCTTTTGGGGCTGGGTTATGGACAGTCCTGTTTGTTTAGCTGGCACCTATTTGCTGAACGATGTCGAGCGAGTTGCTGTTGCTTTCTGCTTCAACACCGGATCACCAGGGTTAGAACCTTTGGCTGAATTAATAGGTGAATTGAGGTGCTGTGTGATTAGATTAACTATTAATGGTTAAATGAGTCCGTGAGATGAGATTTGCTGTTTTGTACTATTACTTGCGTACCTGTCATTTTACGCTTTATTTAGTTCCTAGCAAAGATGATGATTTGTGTGCTAATTATAAACAGCTGTTGTAAATGAGTACTCTGATATAATGTGATTTTTCTTTCAGGCATTGTGTAACCATGCCTACACTAGGGGCCATTGCCAGTCTGTAAACCAGGTGAAAGTTCATAGTATCTTATACTGATAAAGTGCACCCTCTCCTGGTGGTTGTTCATTACAACACAGAGTGGATCGTAAAGAGCACAGCCTTTGGATGTGATTAGGTCAAATCGGTCTAAAACGACATGACAGACTCCTTGGGCCACAATTAATAGCCTTAACGTAGGACTACAGGTGCCATTCCTCCTTGCCATCAATAGTATTTTGCTGTGTTAAGCTTGTATTATACTTAAATTGTATTACAAAATGTCTGTGACAACTTTGGTTCCCAGCAAGGTCATTATGACCCGAGAATTCCTCTGTACAGTACAAATGAGCACTGGAAAAATGGGAAGGAAAATGCGCATAGTAGATAAAAATATTTTTGTGTTTAATTTACCATAAGAGCTGGGAAATTCTGAATTTAAAATCCCCACTTTTGTGTACCTCTACTCTCCTTTCAAGGGGTTCAATCCCAGAAACACCACACACAGAGATGTCAGTAGTCCAATATCGCAGATCTGCATATTCTGCACTGAAATAGGTAATAGAGTGCAGGGGGATGGTATGTGGCAATAGCGCAGCCTACAAAGGGAAACTCAGCATTTGTAGGTCATATCTGTACTTTAAAAGATTTGTTTCCCAAGTTCTAGAACAGAACAGACCTTGGATGACTAGGAGAATGAGGAGTGCCAAAATACTTCCTGAGGGACATGTACTGTATGTCTGTGTTACCACAAACATCTTAATTATTTGCATATTTGGCATTTCTTACGTTCGCAGCAATTAGAAGGTACATAACGTGCAGTGTATTTTTGCCAGAAGGGGGGTTTGTCAGGTATGATGAGCAGTTAGTGGCTTTACTTGCATTTTATTTACTTAGCAGATGTTTTTATCCAAAGCAAGAAACATTTCTGAGAGAAAGCAGGGTCAGCCAGTCCCTGGAGCAAGTGGGGGTTGAGGGCCTTCCTCAGGGGTTCACTGGTGACATCATTCTACCAACCCTGGGATTTGAACCAGCGACCTTCTAATTACAGACATGTCACGCCACTTATATGGTAAATTAATTCAGTTGGCAGATTAGGAGGCTGGAACTGTGTATGAAGTCTAATACCTTTTTTGTAGTTATGATGTAGGCAGGAGGCAGTTTAATGTAACATATTTAATGTAACATGTTTTCATCATACTATCATTTATCTATCTACACCATACTATCAACTATCAGTCGTTGATTTTAGTTCTTAGTTTTATCTGTTTTTTTAAATTTTATTTTAGTTATTTAAATGAGCTGAATTACTGATGATTAATAACTATTGATCACTGATAGACATCTAACACAAGTATTAAACAAGCTTTACACTGTATCAAAACTGCTGATTTTGAATTCTTAAATAAATTGTAAATGAATTACCCTTTCCCCTTAATAACTTCCTGAAATAAAATTATAAATAGGACCATAAAACTATGAAAAAACTGCTGGCTAACAATTAGCCATAATGGGAGTAATCGAACAGGCACTGCCAAATACGCAATAAACAGATGACCAGTGGTGCCGTGCGGAGTGTTTACACACAAAACCGGGGCTTCTCTGAGGGCGTCTATGAATGTGCCGGACTTCCAGCACATATAGCAAGTGTATATAGCAAGTAAAGACTGATTTATCTTACAAGATGGCATCAAACCAAGAAGTGAAAATGAAGCAAAAATGAAAAAGGGAGATAAAAGAACTTCTCTCTTAAAATATAAATGGCCTTTTATACCATCATCCCCTCCTCTTCCAACCCCTGCTTTGGATTAGACTCTTCCTTTTGATAATCCTTGCAATCGAGGCTGGCACCGTTTAGGCCGCCCTATGAGCCGGGCTATATTTGGCTGGATTAGGACCCCTTGCTGCTTATGACGTATGTGGAAGCCATTTTTTTTCTCAAATAATCAAACAACAAAATACAAGGTATGTACAAGTCAGTAATGGCCTCTGTCTCCAACTGCATTGCCTGTAGCAGTAACAAATTAGGGCAGAGATGAAGAATATGGGAACTTTTTTTTGAGACATTTGGCCTGTTTTAGCACTGTGAACAAACCAAACTTCAACAGTAATAAAATGATTTAATTGGCAGTTGAGATCAATTAAAAAAAATTCCAGCATTAACATCTTGACACATTTATTTTGGCCATTTAACAGAATGAATGCTGATAAATACTTTTCATGGAAACTTTTCATGGTAGTTGTGGGTCAGTTACCATCTTCTCCAGCTCCCCAACCCAGTCACACGGGGCCTCCTCTTCAAAGTCCCTGTAAACATGCACTTCTTAATTTACCGCCATATACTCCTGCAGTGTAACAAGAAATTGCAGCAGCAAACAGAGATATGACATCAAAATTACTTATTGAATTTTACTGCGCAGCGAACAACATGCCCGCCGAGTCAAGATAAGCCACATCAGATATATAAATCCAGGGCCTTTATTTAGAGCTCAACCCTGCAGTTGAAACGACTTAGCATCTATCTGTGCGATAAATCACAAGGCATGACCTGTGCCAGTGACTGTCTATATCTACAACATGAAATACACCTCAAGTTTGACATCAAAATGTCCATTTAACATGCGGCCCTACCTAAATCCAACGGGTCTCAGGCGAGCTGGAGCTCCAGCACATGACTTACGTGTCTTCATCGTCAGAACGTGGCTCCAGTCTGGAGTCGTCAACAGTGTCTTCCATAAGCCCGTCCGTGTCATCGCGCTGTGCTGGGGACAGGGGGCCGATCAGGGGATTGTCACCATCTGAAAGGGAGACGGAGGAAGTAGAAAGTGACCTACTTATTACAAGCGTAGCTCCACAGAAGACAGATAAAACTTACTTTAGTGTTAACATATAAAACTCCTGGGCAGAAAGGCACACCTCTGTAAAGCTGCCCATATACTGTCAGTACTGCTACAACGCGTGACATCACACCACAAATCTCTCCTATCGTGATTGATACATTAGTACCCAAGTCCAATACAATGCAGAATCGCGTTAGTATTTGTGCGATTTTCAGCAAGAGAAAAACCACTACATAAACTACAAAACACCACATGATCTTAGCGAGAAACAATACAAGCACGTAAAAACAGCTGTCCAAGTGAACGATAGTTATGTCCAATTCATGAACGAATAAATCTTTTGAACCAGCTCTTTTCCGTGATTCGGTCAAACCAGTTTTCAAATCTAAAAGAATCAAACTTTTTGTATATCCACGCTTTGCATAGGTCAAAGGTCAAAATATTAGATTCTAAAAATGTAAAAATATTTCACAAAATCATCATGTAAAACCCACAGAAACAATTTTTAAATTCACTAATATTTGCTTCTCTTAGACTTTCTGTAGCCATGTAACCTCCAGTGCCTCTCTGCATACCATAATCCGTTGTATTTTTTCTGTGCGCATTCCCGGCCCCATGATGGCTGTGCCTCACTACTCCCAACTGCTGTATTTTCTGACCCCACTCAATGGTGCTCTCTGTTCAAAAAAGGGCTCAAAGCATGCCCCAACGTAAACCAAGAGCACCACCTAGTGGGGTCAAAAAATACAGCATATGGTTCATGCAGTGTCGTTTTGGCCATCACTACTCCTGACTCTCGGCAATTGACAAGTCGGTGAGTTTGGCACGTTCGGTTGAAGCGATTACTAGGCAATTCCTGTGAGACTCATAAGACCCACAGGACATGTTTATGATATTATTTATTAATGAATTATTATTATTGCTCATTTAAAATTATTAGTGACTGATATCACTGTTTTTACTATTTAATTCATTTTGTTTGGCGTAAGTTACTACAGTTTGGGGTCACATTTCCCTAACCCTATTTTTCCCATTGAATATGTGTATTTTTGAATGCGATTATAGTGAACGTGAGGTTTTTGAGGAACGCATTAACCGCACTGTAGTGGGACTGCCTGTATTTCAGACGAAATGGAAAGAAATCGACAATGTTTTGGCAATACAACATCGTATGATGTGTAATCACTGTGGTAATCACCACTTGAGCAAATCGCCTGTGCAGGGTCCATGAGGCAAACTTTTTCATTTATTCTGATTCCACCCACTGCGTACGATTGGCTGACATAAATGTGATGCTGTGGGGTTCGTCAGCAACACTAATTATGCAGTTACCAGCATCTCACCGCACTTTTTGGTGTAAATTAATATGTTTATTGGTACATTTCTGTAAATATGTAAACATTTACAGTAATAACAGTATAATGTTTGCTGTGGAATGCGTGTTTCGCTAGTGTGTCACTGTGAGTGTTGTGTAAATTGCTGGCTTCCCCGTCTTTGCCACTGCTAATATTAAACCGATAGTGGCTGTTAATAAAGAGAGCAACTTCCATTTTGAAAGAGGTGTCATCATCTTAATTAAAATTATTCACACACTCACCACAATAAGTTTTTCCCTCTGTAAGTAGGTCTGCCGCATCGAAAACATTCTGCATTCTCTAGGCTTGTGGAGTAACATAAAGCAAAGATTGTTCCCGCTGACGTGTTCGATTATATTTGGTCTGGATGTTGTTTGAAGTATTCGTCCACCTTAACTCACCTGGCCGAACCACAGTGTAGGTTTTAAAAGCCATGCTAACGTGAGCCTTTTCCAGCAAACTCAGCAGCCTCTCAGGCGGGCTCTTGTCCCACTGCCTTCGATGGCTGATCTCGAACTCCTCAGAGATTGAGCTCCCTGAAGGGCAGAGATATTAACAACACATAGAGCTTACTAAAGGCAAAACTGACCACTTCCGGTGTTGGGTTGTAAAGCCAGGTCCTTACGTGAGGTGAACTCCAGGCTACTCCTGTGTTCTCTGGAAGAGGAGGCATAGGAGGAGGTGGTGGTGAGTTCAGCATTTCCGAGGACCTCCAGAACGCTCTCCGACGGCTCCTTTGCCCACTTCCGGCGAGATCGCTCACTCTCATCCTTACCCATGGGGTCCGATGTTTCGCCAAAGCTTCCTGATTGTTGGCAGAAGAGTGCGTAAATTTAGCTGCTCTCTCCAGCCCTGAAATCTGAGCAAATCAACCACATTGAGACCAAAAGGTCTTTACAACAACAGTCCCACAGTCTCAGTGTCACCAAGCATTGCTAATAATTTAGGAGCCTGACTGCTCAAATAATAAAGACCAGAATAATGTACGTATACAAAGATGAACTCTACCTGCCACTGAAGATGTTGATAATATGGTCTTCCGCCCAAGGAACGCAGCAACTTTTTCCCCTTCGTTAATCTTCCATCTGGAAGTTATTCCTTCCTTCAGATCCTAGAGTACAGAACAGTCTATGAGCACTGACGTTTCTGCTGGCTAGATATGACTTTGGCTGACTTTGGACACCACACCTTTAATCCTTGAACAAGACATTGGTCCCTTGGTTAAATGTACAGTGTACAGTGAGCATCAGGCTTAAATATTCCCCATCCGAAATTATTGTCAAATGCTGGTCATTCTTAAAGACCAAAAAGTGGACAAAATCCAGAAACTAGTACAAATGAGTTATGATGAGCAATTGTAAGAATCAATGTCTGTGCTAATTCCATAGTTTACTAACATACACTAGGGGAGCATGTGGAAACTGCCAAGGGACTGTCAACTGTGACCTGTTGTGAGAGCATCTAATCAAAATCTAATCATTGTCTGAAAATCATAGGATTTCAGAAACAAGTAAAAATATTCAAATAAGACATAGTAAGAGATCTGTTTTTGATAATGGTACAAATGTGACTATTGATTATTATTCATCTACAATTATTTCAGGGTGCAAATTAAAGCTATTTTAATATGTCAGGAGAGCGGGTAACCTGTACCACTAAACTAAACACAATAATGCAGTATTGTCATAACTGAAACAGTGCTTCAGCCCAACATATAAGTTTAAGAGAGTGCATAAACTCACATGAGTGGGCAGGTGCTTCTGCAGAAGCCTAGAGATACGGTGCGAGGTTAGGATGGTGTGCAGCGAGGGCCGGTCCCGTGGGTTGGTCTTGAACATTTGCTTGATCAGGTAGTGCAACTCATAGGGCAGGTGAGTGGGTAAGGGTGGGTAGGCACCCCTACACACCTTCAGGATGAGGCTCTTCCAGCTGCTGGTCTGGAACTGACGGACAGGGTAGGGGCCACAAGTGATGATGGGATGCGTGAAACCAGTCCAGATAGGGAGGACCGTTACTTTTGGGCACCCAAAAACTAAAGAAATAGATCAGAGTCAGAATATCATAGCTAGCGGGCTGGTTAGCAGAACATACTGCTTCAGCATCTAAGGAACGTGTATATTTAATATTTGGTGCAGTGACTGTTTGTAGCCAATAGGTGGCCGAAACGCAGGGGTTCCATGCAAATGCACAGAATGAGTTGCGGTAAACACTGCCACTGGTGATGGTATGTGCTCCCTCATTTTTACAGGTTGTGTGAAAGGCCAATAAGCCCATTTTCTCACAGGGATTCTGCACAACGCTCATGCCAAGTGGAGATGGATGACTGCAGATCTTCCACTATAGTATGCAATTAGCTTTAAATGTCTTTGCTCCCTCCTTTGCTCTAACTGAGTTTTAACTATGGGTCATTTTATTTTTAGAGGGAACCATCCATCCATAAACTTTTGCCATAATCGCTTATCCAGTGCAGGGCTGCCACGAAGTCCCAAGATGCACACGGTACAAAGCAGCATACCCCCAGGGAGGGATATTTAATGGCTTTTTAAATTTGATTTAAATGAAAATTACTTTCTGATGGTCATATGGTCCATCCCCCTTTCCACGCACCAGAATGCACAACTTCAACTTGACCAGAACTTAGTGAACCTCACAGCGTGAAGACACAGAATCTGACAGAACGAAACGGCAGAGGAAGAAAGAGGGAATGAGAAGCTACAGCAAAAACAGACTCACAGGGTGACGGAGGGCGCAGAGCTCATACAGCACGCAGCCCAGGGACCAGACGTCACTGCAACACGCAGAGAGACCGATCAGCCACACCAGGTGACTGAAGCAGCGTTACATCATCAGCTTCACTACAGCTTCAGCAGGTACTCACAAACAGTCTGACAGTCCTTCTACAGAAACAGCTGTGCAAGCAGCAAAAGATTACTCAGTTTCTTCAAACTTTATCTATTTAAACAGTTACTATTACTTTCTGTGTCCCCTTATCACACAATATGACAGAGACTCTGACCAGGCTAAAGTCTGTGTAACTTAATGTGAATGAGGTTTTTTGGTATTAAGAATCTGCATTGTTTAATCTTTTTATCTTAAATACTGTACATGATGAAAGCTGAATCACACACAACTACAATCCTTCTAAAAAGCAGTTTTACATCATACCTCTTATTATTGTACGGCTTGTTGTCCCAAATCTCTGGTGACACATAATACGGTGTTCCAACATAGGTGTAAGCATAGGCCTTTGCACTTCATTGGAATAAAAGGAGAGAGAACACGCATTTAACATATAAATCAGGTATTCTGAACCACGAAGAACAATGGAGAAGCTATGTGTACCTGTTAAGAACACATGCTGACCCAAAGTCTCCCAATTTGACAGCTCCGTCGCTGGTGAGGAATATGTTCTAGGCAGAAGGAGGAAGAAAACACTGAAAGCAAACAACAGCGTGACACGGGTTTAATAAAATGTGGGAAGAGAACAAAGAAAATAGAGGGTGCAAGTATGGGATTTGGCAAAAACAGCTTTCCTCCTGCTCACCTTGGACTTCAGGTCCCGGTGGAGTACCCGCTGGTCATGGATGTGCTTTGTGCCTGCACACATCTGAGCGAACCAGTTCAGGATCTGAAGAAGAAAGACAAAGTGACAAGTCACACGTAGGCATATCATCTCAGGCAGGGTAATTCACCTTGGCCTAATAGGGGGCGCTATTTCTGTTGACCGACATAGTTTGCAAGCAACAAGTAAGCAGTGCCATGTTCAGTTCAATTTCATTAGGTGATTACACAAGCACAGGGTACTAGCGTTATGAAAATGTCTAGCTGTAGTGCCCAATTCAGGTTTATTACCGTATCGGGAGCGAACGGGGTGTTCCTCTGATGCTTGATCCTCTGCAGAAGATCCCCCCCAGCGCAGTACTCCATGACAATGTGCAAATGTTCGTGAGCTGCAGAACAAAGAACACCCCCCGTTAATTATCATGTAATCATGTATCTTAATAGTCATGTTAAAGATTAAGGCGATCCTTTAAAAAGGTCAATGAAAAACACCTTCAAATGAGTCTCTGAAAGCCACGATGTTGGGGTGCTTCATCCTGGACAGGAGTACGGCTTCCCTCCTAGAATTCTGAATTCCCGTCGGACTCTACGGTAATTTAGACACAAAGCAACAAAATCTAAGCGCGTTTTTGTGTTAATAAGAAAACACGTAGTGTGCTGTTAAGGATCACAGTTAAGAGCATTACCTTTGGTAAGCGTATCTCTTTCATCACACATTGTTCGCAGCTGTTTTTCTGCACGACTAGTAGCGCTCGACCAAAAGACCCATCACCGATAACTTTCAGTATCATGTAGCCGTCCATATTCAGACATGTATTAGCTATAGACAGCAAACAAACGCTTAATTTGTATGAGTCAATGGGCAGCCAACACTATTCCAGTTCAAATGAAATGCACAATACGCAAACAATTTAATCATCATATGATTAAACTTCGCCACGTGTCTGACAAAACCTAAATGCCATAATACTTATTGCCTAGTAATCGCTATATTAAAAAGAAAATGTTTTCCCGTAGCTGTACCATTCACAACAATGGCATGCACTGTCCCCATCTGGGGGACACGGGTTTGTTTCCGCGTTGTCCATGACGTAGGGTGCACGCGCCATTCCTCCATAAAGGCGATAAGGACGAGAACAGGCTTTCTGTGCCTGTCACTATTTTCAGTTTTAAAAAAAGGATAAAAATGTTAGGTTTTCATCTAAGCAGGAACTTAACACTGCAATTAGTATTTGTTAAGAATTGAATTAACAGTTGCAAATTTAATATGGTCGTCGATATTACGTATTTTACTTAATTTTCAAAAATTTTAATGAAAATGGTTGGCAGATTTCCAGTACAGTATTAACATTAATGTAAGATATCAAGAACACCTATATTTTACACCAAAGGTTCGGTGAGCTAAATATTAAATTTCGCTTTATTGCAATTTGATCACTAGGGGGCAATAAGCACATATCGCTTTGTTACCTGCCTGACATCGAAAAAAAACGTGGGACGATATTAATTTAATATAGTTAATAATGGTGCCCTCACAAAATCCTGCGTTATGGTATCGAATACCATCTTTACCTTCGTCTTTCTCGTTTCCGTGTCGGTTTTTCTCCTGGAACTCCCTTTATTCAAATGTCCTCATCTAGTACAAAGATATTTTCATTTCTCACGTTATTTCCGGTTAAGGTGCAAATAAGGTGATATTGTAGGGGGAATAACATATTGGATACGTATATGTATATGTATGCTGGGACAATGTGTGAAGGGGCAACAGATGGCTCTGGTCCCCTGCAGACCAATCACCCTGCATCACGTGATCTATAGGCCAGTGCCGTATTAGCAGTGAAAAAATACTTTTGCTATATTTAAGGTATGATGTAATACCCTTTTGTTCTGTTGTGGCCCTCATTTTTTTGGATCGTTCAGGGGGATTCTATTGTTGTAATAGATATTTACATGTCAATTCCCCATGTCCCTCCTTCGATTATGCAATTATTTTAGCCTGCTGTATTGTAAATTACTGTGTCTACACTAGACAGCCAAAAGTGCGATCGACTGGGCTGACATGCCTTTAAACGGAACTAGTCAGTCGACAGGAGTAAGAAAAAGCACATTATCATCCTGTCATGAGTTTGCAGCATAGCTGGAATCGATATTTACCAGAACATATTGTTTCAGTGGTGGAAAGATTGAGTAATTTTACAGCAATAAACATCAGCATCCACTGCATTGTGAATGGGACAGTTAAGTTGAGGTTTAAAGCTTAATTTTCACATGAAAGAAAAGCTAAATGCAATCTGTAGCCTGCAGAAATCTAGTGGGTATTTCATAACATTATTACAGTGGCAGCATGGAGGCTTAGGAAACACTGTTGTCTCGTATCACCCGATTAATGAGAGATTCATAATATCCTAAAAAAAGTAAACGAAAGTGGAGTTTACCACCTTGTGGTAAAGCCGCAAATATGCCACCAGGTGGCAGCATGAACACCTCTGAATGGCGCCCTCTCCGTAATCTGGCTCAGAGCAGTGTTTTACCGGCTGTGTTTGTTCAGGGACATCCTGTTACAAATATCCAACAGCTGGCCAGTTTATCACAGTCCTCTTATGACAGGTGAGAGGAAAATAAAGGTAATTTGTATCTCATGTGCTGAAGCCAGTGGGTGGATAGAGTTACTCACTCACTACTTTGGATTAATTCTACCTGCTCATTATGTCTGATGAGAAAAGGACTGTGTGCACGTATACCATAAAAATTCAGAGGATTTTGACATTTAAGTTTTATTTATTTAATTTATGCAAAAAAGTTTAATAACTCTGCGCTTCTCAAGCCCGTGGGGGTTGTGGTTAGAGCCAATGTACTGATGTGTGTTTGAGCCAACCAGCAAGCTCTTGTCACACCATGTGCAATGCTAAATACACAGGAACTGCACCTGATATTCCCCCGATCATTTCCGAGAGTGTAAGTGATAATATGTTCAAACACCTGCCAGATCACACATTGCCATGTTTCGCTGATAACCCTGGGCACAGCACGGTTTTATGAAATTTTCTCCATTACTCATGACTTATCGTATTATAAAAATCATATAAATACATTTATCTAATGTTTTAAAACACAAAGTTGCTATATCACATCTTTTTAAAGCAGAATTGAATATAGCCGCTACTACATAAGAAAATCTTCCTCTGAATTTGCCCAGCTGAGCCAATTTAAATGCTATTGGAACCACCAGACTTAGCGAGGATTCATTATCTGAGGCTCATATTGGCCTGACGCTCTATCACCAAGGAGACACAACTTGTTGACGTAACCCTTCTTCTTGTTGCTGTGTTTTCTGTGTACTTATGGGGTCTCTGCAGTAAGTGACATCTTCAACCCTTTTTGGGGTTCCACAAGTTTAGCTAAGCATCCAGAAAGCCATTAAAGGACTCATCTGTCAGGGTCGACGCCCTTCTAGCCCTGTCCCATTTCTTTGTCCCCATTTGGCCAGCAGGTGTCGCTATCCATCCTGTTCCCTCTGTCTTGTAGCCCTAGTCCCTAATGTGTTTCACTGCTCCCTGGGTTTCCACATAGCTCAGGGGTTGAGTGAGTGGCTTAGAAGTTCATACCCCTCTAGTTGTGGGTTCAAGGTTGGCCTGAGGCCTACTTCACTTTTTGTTTGTTTTCTGGTTTTATTTTATCCTTTGCTATTTCCTTGAATCTGTTATGGTTTCTTTGTGCTTCTGTTTTGCTTTACTCTGCGAGTAACACCATCATGCAATTTTATCGGTTTTCTGTCACCTCTCCACCTGGTGTGTGCAGAGTGTCTTGAATTAATGCTCAGTGTGATTACTAGCTGATATTTACAAGAAACTCATGTGCTCCTTTTGAAGACAAGTTAACATCTGTATTGTATGAAGCCCTTGGTAGTTATCTTGAATTTTTTCTTAATGGGCGGTCCTTTTTGGAAAACGTTTTAAATGTTTTAATTTCTTGTAAGCAGATATGCACACACAGTATTAAGTTTGACACTTGCGAGTCTGGGAGCAGAAAGTACGTAGCTGTTTCACTTGGCCCCAATGTGTCAGCAGGTGATGATCAGATGTTTATTTGATGCTTTGTTACAGTGCCAAGTGGTATCAGTCGTCAGCGGAGATGAGAGAGAGAGAGAGAGAGAGAGCCGAGTGAGCGAGCGAGTGTGCAATTGTGAAAAGTAGTGCTGACCTATTAAACTATGGGAGCACTAAGTGAGGCTCCGCGCGTGAGCACCAAGTAACGTTCCCCACGTGAGCGCTAAGTGACGTTCCCAGTGTGAGCACTGAGTAGTAGTAGTAGTAGAGCTTTATTGTCATCCCAACACTATACATTCGAGTACACAGTGGGACGAAATATCGTCCTCCTGAATCAAAAGGCGCAAAACAAAAACATAATATAAACATAACTAAGATAAATTAAAATAATATAAAATAAAAATAGAAATGAAATGGAAGAATAAATACACAAGAATACACAAGAATGAGTGCATAAGAATGAGTGAACGAAATGAAATCTAGACATTAATAACCGTGCAACACAAGAAACAGTACAGTAGTGGACTGGTTAAATGGAGCAGTGCAAAACAGAATAGTGCAATACTGGAAAGTGTAAAACGACAGTGTACTTCTTGGAATGTTAAGTTGTTCACTAAGTTGTGCAAATGTTCGAGAATTTGTGCAAAGTTGTGCAAAAGTGCAGGAATT
>JAAGVU020000036.1:13986017-14062340 GCA_011763525.2 Mormyrus iriodes | reverse complement strand
TGAGCACTGAGGAAGTTCCCCACGTGAGCACTGAGTGACGTTCCCAGTGTGAGCACTGAGGAAGTTCCCCACGTGAGCACTGAGTGACGTTCCCCGCATGAGCGCATGGAGTCCTGTACCCGCGGGTAAAGGGTCGATTCGGAAGAAAACAAAGCTGTTCAGTCTATAATGTTTCCCTAAAAGACACTGCCATATGGACTGCTTCATCACATAGTTACATTATATTAAACTGACAAATAGTCCTCGATAACTTATTTTTGGAATTGAAGACGCAGATGGAATTGTGTTTTTAACAACTGACGAAATGAACGCAGTGAAACAGCTTTATGAGACACAAACATGACTTTTCAGATCATTCTCTTGCATTTGGCCACGCGTTCTGTCTGGCCCGATACTGTGCCTGATTTCGGGTTGTGTGAATGACTCCGCTGCCGGCTCCTGTAATTACGTGTCGCCCTCGCTGTAAATCGCTTCGATTTGATGGGATTTCAGCATCCATCTCTGTGATTCAGGGCTTCACCCGCGGATGCGATAACTAGGGCAGCTGCGGCCTCAGACCCATTATTCGTGAATATAAATGACTCTCTGGATTAATATTGAATATAAATCAGAAAACAGTTTATTTTCACGCTCCCTCCTGAGTCGCAGTACCGAGACAGCGCGGAAATAACCCACCGAGAAATAAGTTAAACAAAAGTTTTTCATCACACTTTTGTAGTGCTTTTTTACTTGAATGAACACACTGTATTGACAAAAACAATTTATTTACATATATGATGAAATAAAAGCATTCGTTATGTAAAAAAACCATAATAATATTACACAATACATATGTACGATAACCATCACAAAACGAGCACATTAAACATTCAATATTCAGAGATATATGCTAATGGCATCTTCGGCAAAACAGCGGGGATCCAGTCGACAAAGTAATAAGGGACTATTGTTATTTCAGAACTGAAGGATGATGCGTATTGGATGGAAAAAATTTTAAGAAAGAATTGTTAAATCTGAAACCCGTAATCCCCACTGTATTGAACCTTTAACAAAATTCTGAAGAGCAACACGTGTATTCACTGGAGAAAACTTCTATGCACATCTAAGGCTTATCAGCCAGCCCTGAAGTCTGCTGAGAAAGCTTCTTAGCACGATTCAATGGACGTGCAGCTCCGAAGGTCATGGCTATAATGTCCATCTACGTGTAAATACAGAGCAGGGAAGGGAGTTTTGAAAAAGGAGCCAGAGTAATTATTCCTGATGGCAACTGTATAATGATAATTGCTATAGAACGCTAACCACTCAAACATAATATTCTTGGGAATCTGAATAGTTTTAATTTTTAATAGTAACATTTTTGAATTGCATTTATGTTACAGTACCCCGTGGAACTCATGTTGAAAAGGCTGCCTTCTAAGTATAAACTAACCATGTTGTTTTTACATTGCGGTTCCATGCAAGGACAGGACCGAACGAAAACGAATAAGGACAAATAAGGTGTTTTTTAAATATTTCTTTAGCTATCAAGGCGTAGACTGTATAATGGCAACTTAAACAAAAGGAAATGTACCTTTAACAACCCTGATAAACTGTTTACATTTGAATCATGAGGTGAGCTATTAATATAATGAATAATATTGGTAAGATCCTCAATAAACTTTATTTTTTATGAACTTTATTTTACCTTAATAAGTGGAGGTTTGGTTAATCTAAGTTTCCTGTGTGCTTATATAAGCTTAAAGTATTGCATTATAAAAACTTAAATAATCAGTCTATGAATACTTAAAACATTTACATCAAATATGCAATGAAATATGCTCTGAAAAATAAGGATTGAACTCCATTAGTCAGAGTTTTTTACATACATTACAAATAAGTCACTGCTTATGTGAAACCAAACTGCTTTAATGTGAACTAGATATAGATTTGCTTTTTTATATTGTTACAGACGTTTGTTGTATAAATGTACAAATATACACGCTAGTATGAGATATATAAAAACAGTCCCTGCAATGGTATTACAACCAAGGTGTTTGGTCTCTTGTGATGTGTCAGGTGACCAGCCATGAAGAATGCTGGGAAATGTGGTTCCAAGTGTCCCACCCCATCGACCACAGGCTTAGTAGGGGTAGTGCTTCTGTCTTTTCCCGGCGAAACAGGCCAGCCACATGCAGACCAGAATGGCCAGTGCAGCGCCCCCTGCAGTGCAGTAGAAAGCCCAGCCGATCTCACAGGAGCCTACAGAAACAAACACACATGGAAACCAATGGAGACAGGGGGTTTGAGTGCATCCTGATATTATTTGTGTTTCTTTTTGTTCTGACATGGGGATGGCATGGTGCCTCAGACAGCCAGCACTGCTGCCTCACAGCCCCAGGGTTGGGGGTTTGAATTCTTCCCTGCCTCAGGGTTTAGTGAGCTTGTATATTCTCCCCATGTCTCATTGGATTAAAAACATGCAGTTAGGTCAATCAGTGTTTCTGAATTGCCCATAGCATGTGACTGATTGTATGCCCTGTGATTGGCTGCGCTTGGAGTAGGCCTCAGGCTCAGTGCAGCCCTGTGATTGGCTACTTGGGGTAGGACCATTGGGGTAGGACTATTATAGCCTTGTAGAATTCTCTGCCAGGAGAGACGGGGCAATGGTTACAGCAGACTACCCAGTTCTTATGCCACCATGTGCCTCATACTGCACTAAGTGTGTGCCTGTTGTACACACTGCATGCTTCCCGTTTTCTTTCTGAAAAGCCCATGCGCATGAGCTGTGAGCAGTCTCAGGCTTTCAGGAATCCATGTGTGGTTCAAAGAACTTTATTTTAGTTTCAACTGTAAAAAAAAAATAATTAATTAAAATGCAGCTAATGAGCAAAATATAGATCAAAACGAGGAGACGGCGAGTCTCCGCCCGGACCAGTCTAGTATCTCTGACCATTAAATTGAGAATAAAAATTAATTTCAAGGAGATTTGGGACCATTTCATATATTACGGTTGCTGTATTTGAATTAAAACTTATATATGGGCAAAATATAAGCTAAATCTTTTAAACAAAATGAGAATAGCACGTTAAAATGAAAGAATTTTCAAATAAAGTATGTATTTCACTAATCACCATAGGCCAAAACTGTTGAAGGTATCTCAGATCTCATTTGGATATGTGAAAACCATCAGGAAATCACATGCGTACTCCCCCAGCCGATTTGCAAAGCCATACAGTGACCTATTTCTTTTCTTTAAGAATCATTTTTTACGTTTTTAACATGGAATGCAATGAACCCACAATATATCCCGAAACTTGGTGTAACCTGATTCCACAGCCTTCCGTCAGTATTGCTTTCCACATTGGACTTATAATCTGCGCCTGAAGTTCATTGGGTTACACCGCAGCAGGTGGCCAATTGTCAGTTTAGGGCACTTACCATTTGTGGACTTTGGATTAGTAGAAATTGAAATGGGAATAAAAAATGTGCAGCCTTCCTATGTGGAACTCCTGCAGACGCTGCTGGAGCGACTCTGCCGCTAATGGACATTGCGGTTTCCTATTCCCTTTCACTTGCCTTTCATCTCATCTTTATATCTGATGTATAATAAAAGGAACATCTCATGAAATACGAAATTAGGCTATTTTCATTTCTTCAGCTCGCAGTGCAGCTAAATTTGGAAGACATTTCAAAATATTATGATCAATTTTTTTCTTCCAGATAAGAACAAAACACATTCCCCAGAATACTGTAATAACGATGCTCATATCTAATACTTAATGTGCTTAATGAGCTAGATCAAATGCAGACATCTTTTCCTTGCACTGACATGCACTCTTGCACATTTTGTACATTTATCAACCACACATGCACGTATATTTCAAATGGAATGTATGTCTCTGGCATGCATTGTCTCTATCGCCTGTATGTATGAGAGCCACTGATAGTAAGAAACAAACATACTTGGCCAAAAACCTGATTCTATTTCTGCAATTTAAAGCAAGGTTATAGTGATGATTTTGGGAGGTTTTTCTCAGCAGGGTGGGTAGTGCTGGGGGAACAGCTTGGAGCGTGGCTGGGAGCCGAAACCCAGGCTCTCGTCTGCGGGGGTGTCACGAACATGGAGGAGGTGGGGTGGGGGTGGGACACCACGAGCAGCTGACACGGACCGGAATAGGCATCTGTTTCCCTTTATTCTCATTCCTGATATATCTTAGATGTGTGTGGATAGTCTGAGGCCTGCATGGCTTTTGAGCAATGGCTGTTTGGGCTGTCGTGCGTGCATGCGACTGTGCAGGCGGCTGAGAGTCTTACCCAGCTGAAACTGGTTTGAGCTGTTACTGCAGGTCTGTCTGACCTCCTCACTGTCCCATCCCAGGGGGTATAAAGCGCATCCAGATCCGATCAGCAAGCCTGCACAGACAAAGAACAGTGTGGGGGGTGGGGTGAGTTATCTGTACCTGCACACGTACATACAATATTTCTAATCAACCGATCAATCAGTTCTGGATAAGAAGATTCACCCAACCATCATCTTATTACCACTTATCCAGTACAAGGAGCAAATTCCTGCAGGCATATTGCACACACACATAATTTGGAGACACCAGTTAACCTCACTGTATCTCTCCCAGGAGAAACTCCCACAGGCCTGCACCCCTAACCCTAACCCCACACATGCCCACCCAGGGGTGGGGTCCAATGCCAAAAGGCCTGAGGTTATATTGCTACCCACTGAGCATCAGTGCCACCATAGAATTAAACAATGAGGTGAGATATCTTGTCGTACTTAATTCAACTGTGTGGATCTACAGCCATGCACCAACACTCCATCATTCTACCAGCGGCTGACCGTCTGTCATTAATAATATCAGAGGCATTTTTCAAGCACCTCCTGAAGGATTTCTCAGTGGGAGAGAGAGGATCGAGGATGAGAGGCAGAGGGCACTACCCAGCGTGAAAGAGATTTAGTATCATCTGTGATTACTCAGAAGAGGCAAAGCGTCGATCCATTCTCAACTGTTATACAGCTTATTAGCGTATCGTTGAGTTTTACATTTCAAGGATATTCTCCTAAAGACGAAGGCTACTTTTAGCATTGTCCATTATCAGGAAAACGCTCTCTTTGGGGCACATTCAGACATCCATGCTGCCCTCATGAAGGAGTTAACAGTAAGGCACACGGATGCATGACCAAGGCTTGAAGAAATACACCAAATCCGCGGCATTAAGCTAAACCTCGGCATTTATCCGAGTCCTGCAGGACGCTATCCACAGCAAATTAACACTACTGATTTTGCAGGGCTGTGCAATGTGTTACGGCTGTAAGGGAGATATTAGAATGTTTAATTTAACAATGGCTCACTTATGAAAAGCACTCTGGTGCCATAATAACTGTAATCACATTGAATACCACTGAGCTCACCACTGTATTACAATTTACAGCTTTTGGGAACATACTTCAGGACAATGTATCTGCTGCCATCCACCGTGGGCCTGAATTCCGAGAATTCCCATTGACAGCTTTCTTATACATGCAGTGTTTGATTTAAATGGTAAATGTATTGTGTCTTTAGGGACCTTAGGTGGACGGGTTAGGCTCCTTCAGTAACAGCTGACACGGTCACACAGAGCAGACTCGGTGTCACAGTGGGGCACATTGTCACCTCACACACAGAAGGTTGTGGGTTTGAATCCCACATGTTCGCATGTTCACCTAGTGTTTTCTCCAGCAGTACTAAAACATGCCATATAGGTGAATCTGTATCTTTAAATGACTTATACTGGGCATGCAGGGATCTGCACCCCGTCCAGGATACTTCTGTATTTCCTGGGAAAGGTCCCCTCGGCCCTGCACTGGATAAGCTGAATTGAAAGATAAGTATATTTGTACAAAGCAGACTCACTCCTTGTCCTTTCAGAGCTGATGGCATAGCTGTGTATGCTAGGAATATGAATGGAAAGCTCAAATTCTATGCTGCAGTGATTTCTTGAAGGATCTACAGTGAAAGGAGACCTTGGGGTTATGGAATCTGATGGTTCTGGTGAAGGGAGCACTGTCAGAAAAAAAAGTACCAATTTGCCCCCTTTGAGGGTTCAATGACTTTTCACTGTGGCTGTACCCTCAAGGGTCTGCCAATTATACCCTAGCTGTAGGTAAATGTACCTTTTAAAGTACAGAATTGGACTCTGAGGAACTTTTTTGTACCATTGGGGGTACATTAATGTTGTTTGTACCTTGGGGGACAAAGCCATACTGGGGCTGTACCCTTTGTTCTGACAGTGTGCTGTTACAGTTATGCGTTCACACTGAATATTGAACAAAAATCAAGAATTCCTTTTCATTTGCCAAGTAATAATGTTAGTTAAAGAGGTGTGTAATTGGATTTAATTTCCCCTTAGAATGAAGCAGGGAATGTGGGCACACCCAAATTCACACACTCCGAAGGTGGGAGAGGGGCTGTCTTTCTCGCTGCTCTCACTAAGACCCCCAGGTTTCTCAAACGTGACGCTCTCTCTGCAAAAAACACGTAATATTGGCAATATGGCTACAGTGTCTCAATGGAGGTGGTCCTGCACATAATATTCAGCCGTTTGATTTGTTTGGTCTGTTGTCTACCTTGAGGGCTTCATTATGTCAGACCTCTTATGTCTTGATCCCGGTCTGAGCCACTGAGGGAAAGAGGAATGGAAGTGATAGGAGAACATTCTGGAAATGGAAACAGGAAGTGGGCAGGAATCACATCACTCGCATTACTTTCCAGTGAACTTGGGAGGTTGAGTGTGTGTGTGTGTGGGGGGGGGGGGAGCATTTACCCCACAAATAAAAACATGAAACAAACATTTTGTTGGGCTCCCCTAATTCAAAGTCCTATGACTGACAACGTAAAAACGTCTCTCTTACGCACTTGGAATGTGTGTGGCCTATGCTGTGTGATGACTTCAGGTGGAAAAAATCTGAAATACATGCTCATGATCCCCAAGGCTGTGTGCTTAAATCAAGCATGACAGATTCTCTAAAACAGTGTTTCCCAATCCGGTCCTTGGGGACCCCCAGAAGGTCCATGTTTTTGCTCCCTCCCATCTCCCTGCCAGACAGATCACATTTTTGCTCCCTGCCAAAACCTGGGAGGGATCAAAAACATGGACTGCTGGGGGTCCCCAAGGACCGGATTGAGAAACATTGATTAAAAAGGAATATATCCATTTCAGCGGGAGCAGGCACAAAGAAGCTCTCTGGTAGTACCGTCACAGGCTGTAAATGTTTTGCTTACTTCCTGCTGCTGCATTGTAAACACACTGAACAGTCTTGAGGTCTGCGTTGATTTCATGGCCACAGACCAGAAGCCTCTTAATCTGTATAATTACAGGCTCTGCTTCTCCAGGGAAAATACCTTCAATTTCAATAAAGTTTTTTTGAAAGTTACAAAACCAGCGGGGCTTGTTTGCGGGTTTATTGTCGGTGTAAACAACTTAATCTTTATATTCCTTTGCATTTTCCTCTGCAGTTAAAATCAGGATAAACGTACCTCGAGTTACTGGGATAAGCAGTAAATGAACTATATCAGGGGAACATCTGCAAAATTTCTACGGTCTAGAGTAGAATTGAGTATCTTATGATAGTGAAACTCACTGCAACGTCCAAGGAACTAGATTTCAACCAATAATTATCTCACCTGCTGTAAGAGACACAGACAAGTTTGCAAAAGATGCAAAATAAGCTGGAGGCTGTGGTTTGTTGATTTTTTTCCTCGTGTTTTGTGCATTAATGGGTCTAATCTCAGATATATATTTTTATAGTCTGCAGGTGGTTGCTATGGTGACCAGTGAGGGTGGTTGTCAGCCATCCACACACAGATAGATGTCAGTGAGAGTAATCTCCGAGCCAGCCAGTTAATCCCTGGCTATTTTCCACTTCTTCCTTTCCTTAGGATCCATTCCAATGTAGTCTTTGACTATTGAATCTCAGGCTAGAATTCCTTTAAAGGGCTAACCCTTCTCCAGAACAAGGCCTTCGGTCGCCCAGCACCCGCCTGCCCGCCCTGCCGCTTTATCTGCAGGAATGCAGAAAATTCAGAGATTTTTTTTTCTATGACCTTAATAAAGAGATTTAAATGTATTTCTTAAAAAACAGTTGGGGGGCTTGGGGGTGTGGAAATGGAGAATGAGCCTGTTTTAGCAATGAGAGAGAGGGAGAGAGCGAGAGAGAGGGATCAGTGGTCGGTGCAGGAAGGTTCCGCCCCCTTTGATGGCGGGATAGAGAGGAGGGGGGCCAGGCCTCAAGTGACTGGTGAAGGATTCAGAGAAGGGCTACCGAGGATAGCAAACACCTGGGATGAGCCCGTCATCCTCCTTCTGCACACTATGTCACCCTGACAGGCCATCGGAGGGGGGAGGCGGATTCTGTATAACCACATGCTTTCTGAGCTTCTCACAGGATGGCCTGTGCAAATGGGAGGGATGTTCCCTGAGCTCTTAATCTCCCTGCAGAGTCTGTCTATATTTCCACATGTGTGTGTAGGAGATTAAGAGAAAAGGGTAAGTAAGCCACGTTCCCGGCATGATTTTTCACAGCCGTCTCCCAGCAGTCTCAGCCAGCAGGCTCGGAAAGCGGCGGAGCGGTGGATAGAGAACTCCACATCGGAACACTTGCTCTGACAGACTGGCGTGTCTCAACCATACATACTGGATCAAAACGCAGCAAGTTAAAATTCCATCTCCATCCTGGCTTGTCTCCTACAGCTTATCAAACAGGCTTTTCAGGTGGAATGGGATATTTTCCAAACTTCCAAGCATATTTGATTTTAATATGGACCCAAGGGAGTGTTTTTGTATTTGAGCAGGCCTGTGAAGGCACATCCTGATCCCAGCGCTGCACGGCTGGATTTGGCTTCTCGGCTAGCTTCTGGCGTGCCGGTTGGTCCCGGATGCCCTGATTTCCATCCGCCGCCCTGGGTGGGGAGCCGGATCAGGCGCACTGGCCTTGTTTATATAATGCTTTATCCCCGTTTACGCTCCTAACAGGATCCTTGAGAGAGGCTGTGGTGGGAGCTTACCGCCATAGCGTGCCCACTGGCAGCGAGCAATAACATCCATCCATCCATCCAATTTGCACGGCTGCTTATCCAGTGCAGGTCTGTGCTGAAGCTGGATCCTGTCCCAGGATGATGGGGATCGATACATATTGAGGACAATTTAAACATCTGCGGGAGGAAACTAAAGCAGCGGAAGATAATCCACATAAAAGCAGTAAGGACATGTGAGCTGTACGCACACAGAGGCCCAAACTCTGCAGGGGCGTACTCATATCCAATGCCCATAATGCCACTCATTACCCATAATGCCACCCACTGCCCATAATGCCACCCATTACCCATAATGCCACCCACTGCCCATAATGCCACCCATTACCCATAATGCCACCCACAATGCAATTCAATACCCATAATTCCACTTACTACCCACAATGCCACCCACAACCCATGCTGCTTAATAACCACAATGCCACTCGCTACCCATAATGCCACCTACTACCCTCCATGCCACCCACTACCCACAATGCCACCCGCTACCCACAATACCACCTGCTACCCACAATGCCACCTACACGGACAATGCCACATGAGAAACAAAAGTAGCTCATAGTAAATAGGTAGTTGTGCCACACCAATGAATCACTGCATTTTAGATCTTTATGTAACATCAGCTTTGCAACAGACTGGCAGAGGGTTTTCCGTTTCTCAGCAAAAGGGGGGCCTGAAAGCAGGCCCGATTCTAGACTGTGTAAAATGGGGGGGCAATAAGAGATGTTGGTGGGTCTCACCTTTGGCTTTAGTGGGGCATGTGGAGCATTTGGTGGGGCATTGCCCCCCGTGCCCCTGCCTAGAACCGGCCCTGCCCGAAGGTGCTAGAAATGTTTGTATCATTCATTGCAATTTAAACAACTGTAAAAAGTTACCTTCACATAAGCAGATAAGTTGACTTTTTTATACAGTGACAGAGCAGTAATGGTGTTAAATGTATATAAATAAGGAATCATAGAGATGCTGATGATTCAAGATACAAGATATCTTTATTGACACTACAAGTACAATGAGATGCCGTTTGGATCCCCCTGTAGAGGCCTCGACAAAAACTATACAAGCTAAAAGAAAGATTTAAGAAAAAAAATGCATATGGCAATATACAAATACACAGTACTCAGTTTCTTCTAGTAACTATTACTTTCCTGTAATGTCAAATGTGCCTTCCATGTACCCGAAAGCAATTCCCATGGCGTTTCCCTGCGTACGCCAACAAGGTGTTTGGGGCTTCAGGCAGTCTTTAAAGAAATCCAGCAACGATGCCTTCAGCTGCATCATCAGTATGATTTAGTATTTTGTCTCCTTTCCAACACGCTGTGTCAAATCACAGTGTCATAGCTAGGCGTTAAGCTCCACTGGAGCGTCACCCTTAAATACTCCTACATGTCTGTGAGCTTGGGGTCGGGGCTGGGGTCACTGGTCGGTGTCACGGCAGGCGCACAAAGAAGAGCAATTAATTCTGCCCGACACCTTAGCTGCTCAGATGAACACTGACAACTCAATGGGTCCCTAAGACCCTGGGGTCAGATCCCTCAGCGAGACAGAGGCTAATCTCCCAGGCACTGAATCGTGCACGTCAGCCTGCCCTGTGTATTTAGGGCTGTCGTCCTGCCTCTCCCCCACGTAAAGACGGGTCTTTGTGACAGACGGGACTCTTTCGGCCAATCAAAGGAAACATAGCTTGAAAAGGCAACCTCTCCATCAAGAGTCAGGAAAGACACTGTGCGACTACGTCCAATGCTTTCCTTTATAGCTACAGGGCAGACCAAACTGCTGCTACTCACAGCCCTGGAAATAAAGCTTTCCAATGCTAAAGCAGTAAGCAGAGAATCCATTGGGATTTGTAATGCAAAACAAGGGCTTTGTGTTTAATATCAACCAGGAGGCTGTTACAGGTGAAGTGTTTCACTGCCTGACAAACAGCCACACAGCCCCCGTTCAGTTCTTTCCCAAATATGAACCCCTACTGGGTTTTGACCTGGTCCAGTGCCCTGGAAATTCTTCTGTTTGCTGGTCCTCCATCCATTCAACTGCTGATGCGTCGCACATAATGTAACACTGATCACACGACAGACTGGCATCCCGTCAGGCACGCTCCCCTGCCTTGTGCCCCGCGCTCCCTCAGCTAGTCTCCAGGCCTGGTGCCTGGTAGCCTATTTTCTTCCCAAGTTCTCCCTCTCACGCCATAATTTTTTTCTTTTTTGGGATGGGGGTGGATAGGTAAGGAATTAAGTACTAAACATTCTTTCCAATGGGAAATTTGGGTGATGACTCATTTATATAGTGAGATGGTATCTTTTAACAAGAATTTTAAGACACATTTCCCCCTTTACTGCCCGGAGGCAACCGTATTTTATCTGTTCTGTAGATGAGTACACCCCCTACTGGCAAGAAAACACCATTACTGCCAAAATCTTGGCTTTAGTCCTAACAAATCTTACACTTTTATTCAAACCACCTTACAGCTGATGGAAGGGTGACAGGCTTCATGTGCTTGCTGGGAGTTGAACACATGACAATTTAGTTGTTAGCACAATACTCTGCTCACTGAGCTACAGGAGATCCTCCACTGCCCAAATGGACATGGGTTCATCAGGGATTTAAACCCAAGCCCCTTCACACCCTAAGAGAGAATCACACTCCAGGACCAACAAGCCAGCTTTCTTAACCCCTAATTTTAACCATTATTTATTTAATATATTTGGAAAGCAGTGGCTGCTGTCATATACAAGCAAGATAGGATTTTAATGGAAAAAAAACATGTCATTGGACAAAATCCATTATTTTTAAAGCGCAGTATATTTTAAAATTCTCTTTTTGATAGGCCTCAAATTGTAATGCATTATTTTTTCTACTCTGAAATGGTGAATCGAATTCCAATTTTACAACTAACAGAAAGAAGTAATGGTCTTTGAAGCCCGTTCTTCATGTCTGAAGTTAAGAAGAATAAAATTAATATTAGTGCAGCATTGCACTTTTGTTGAATCCTCCTTACATGTCAGTCTGTGCTAGTGCGCATGACTGGGCAGGAGTCAGCTCTCAGCCTTGTTCCTAACTCTGTCACTCTCATCTATTGAAAAACAAATATGGCATTTTCTTCTCCAGAACCGGTTTACTTTATTTTCCATCTCAATACCCTCCAAAGACAGGACTAAAACTGGAAAATGAAAGCAGCGCTGACATTCTTGGTTAACCCAGCTAGCAAAAGGATCTAACTGTAGACAATAAAGGTTTGCATTTCCAACTTGGACATTAACTATGACAGTCCTATGGAAAGTGTCAGCCACATTTGAGTGACAGTAGACTCCTCCAATCAGAAAACAATCCAAGAATGTCCATCGTTATCAGAATTATTTGTTTAACTGAACAAATATATTAATATAAAGGAAATAATAATTTTATAAATGACCAAGTCTGCATACTGTCAACATTTTGCCAGACCTGGAATATAATTCACACACATTAAGTTGTAGAAATGTAGGCTTACGGCACTATTTGCAAAGCATTTAGATATTAATGAATCCTGCTTTGTTCTGTAAATTTTCATTATGTAGTCATGGAAGACGGCGGCTGCGCTCTGAACACACACACCCAGCAAACAATGGGAACCCTCCAGACAAGCAGAGAGGAGAATTAATAAACGGGAATCAGCTATGGACTAAAACAATCTGCCCTACAATGTGTATGGCTGCGAAAAATGTTCTCACTTGACAGATTTGCTCATTAATAGGACAGAAATAACCCCCCGCGCCCTGCTAAAAAATACCATGTCTTTTTTCTCCCGCCCCATTACTCCGTACTAGCCCAGATACTCCCCCAATTTAAGATACCTTGTTAGTATTCTACCCACAGACCTCAAGGAAATAACTCTAGCCTGTGGAAATCGGGGAGATCCTGATGCAGGTAGCAGTGATGTGGCGGGGGGGGGGCTTCTTAGAGAGACTGTCAGTATTACTATAGAGTTGTGTTTCTCAGTCTGCAGATGGTCCATGTTTTTGCTCCCTCCCAGCTCCCTGCCAGACAGTACACATTTCTGGTAAGAGAGAGCAAAAACGTGGACTGTCTGCCGGTCCCTGAGGACAAGAATGGGAAACACTTCTTTAGAGTATTAATATACAGTGTTATACTTCATCATGATATAGAGCTTTTAGGTGGACAACTACTGGATGGGTCATAAAATCATAAAAGAAAACCTGTGTTTCTTCAGGTCCACCCGTACTGCTCCCAGTCCAGTGTTTGCCTTTAAGTCCTCTGCAAGGCGGATGAGGTCTGAGAGGAGGGCACAGCTGGCCAGCCCGCTTACCGACGGCAGCCCTTCAAAACCCCAGCGAGAAAAGAGTACAAAACAAAGCTGCTCTCTGACAAAGCGTGTTTACCTTCCTACTGTCTGGCGGCACATTCGCCCAAATCCAATCATAAACATCTGTCCAACTGAGGAATTTCTGCGGCAGGGTCGGCAAACATAATCTTTGATATGACAGGTGCTGGGGACGCTTTCTGTCCCGCGTGGCCTGTCCATTCCACTTTCTGCACTCTTATCCACTTCTCAGACATGACACTCGAACCCTTATCTAACTGCCCAGGTTATCTGTAGCGACACATGCAGGCAGGCTTTCTGCTCACCACTCTTTTGGAAGCAGGGGAAATGAAAAGGGGGAGAAAGGACTAAATCCGATGACCGCTTCACGGAACACAGATCCTATGGAGGAACTCCAGTTCCGTCCAAATGCCTCCCCCCCCCCCACATCCCTGACCGGGGATGGAAATGGAATGGAATTGGTGAGGTCTTTACAGTGAAAGGAACAGAGATAAGGAGGGACCTGACGGGAGCTCACAATGAAAGTGGGATGATGAGGAGGAAGAGAGCAACAAACACCTCGAGCGCGACTGAGAAACTGCATCAGCCGGCACCACGGGCAAGGGATCAGCACAGGGGCACAATCGATACATAATCTGCTGCAGTATTTCGGTCTAACCTATTCTCACTCAACATCCTGCACTCCAAAGGGAATTTTATATAGTAGTTACACACAGTAGTTCAATATAATGTTGCACCCTACATTTGTGGGTTCAACTCCCTTCCCTCCCATCTTTGTATGTGGAGTTGGTTTGTTCTTCTTGTGTTTGCACAGTATTTCTCCAGGCATTGCTCCCGCTCCAGGCCCATCATGTGTGCAGGAATGTGTTCTGCCAAAGACTGGTGTCCCCTGCATTGTGCTTCCTGAGAACTGCTCCAGACTCACCGAAACCCAGTACTGAAATGAAGCTTTATTTGTACAGGGACATTGGAATGTGTTTTTTTCCCCCTGCAAATCCAATCTTGATCTTCTTTTTTAAAGGCGTAGAAATACATACAGAGGTGAGAGCAAAGCTTAGGGTCCAAGCACAGGATCAGCCATTCTACTAGCACCCCTGATGCATTTTTCAGGACAGAAGAACAGAAATGTGGCAACTCTGCTGAGTGTGACATTAGAACCGACAACCTTCCGATCACAGGCATAGAGGCCTAACCCACTCCCTGTGTACTGGATAAGTAGATATTGAAGGCAGAGACTTAATCATACCATATAAGAAAATGGGCTTCCTGTGTGATCTAAACACTGAGACCTTTGGATGAAGGGACTTTCAGCAGGACAGCATGGGGAACAAACAGGAAAATGAAGACATGCTTTGGTGGGCATGGTGGGTTGTCTTTATCTGTGCAGGCACACACATCAGGGGCCCACCGAGGGCTTCAGAAACACCTGGCAGGACGAAGCACATGAGTATCCATGAGGGACAAAATAGAGGGAGGCTTTGGTCTTGTGGAGAGATGGGGGGAGGGGGTGTCTGTACAGCAGGGGCGATCTGGAGATTAAAGGCCATGGGCTCCGCTGGCGCACAATTTTGGCATAAATGGATGAGAGAGGAGCAATAGGATGAGACAATGAGTGCATCACTGCAGCCTCCAGGGGGGTGGCCAGCCAGACGGACGCCCTGGCCACCTAATAGAGACAGACCGATTAAACGGGATGGCAAGTCAGTGTCTGCAGCTTCTCTTCAGTGGAGCTGGCTCCTGTCTTTGCAGTAGAGGCCTTCACCGGCCTGTGGTTCTTCTACCCCTCTGCACTCAGGTGCTGGCTTCCTCTTGGAGGCCATATGGAAGGCCAAGCCGGCGGAATTGTGGCAGCATGGGAGACCTGGGGTGGCCAGGGATGGGGGGGGGCGGCATATCTACCACCGGCTTATTCCATTCCACCACCCGACACCACCTACACCTGAGCCTCGCCGAGTGGAGAGGCGGCTGATCGGCTGCCTGCATCTCATTTGACTGTCTGTCCAGGCAGGACGTGTGTCCAGACTTGTGGTACGACCCATGGCAAAACCACACAGATGTTCAGCCAGAACTCAGAGTGGCAGGGGTGACGAGAAACCAGCAGCCCTGGTCACTGATTGCCGCTTAATTGTTTGGCGATGGATGTTCAAGTCCTGGCAGGTGATGAATGGGATGCATCTCCCCGCCAACCAGTGTGAAGCCTACCCACAGCTCCTGAAACACAATCCCCATGCAAGCCATCCTCTTATTAGATGTTAACGCATTTGAAACATGCATCTTGATTGGTGGGTGAGAAAAACTGTTAACACACATGTGATGTATTCATCCACACACTGCCAAATATGATGTAAAGCAGAACTTAATTTCTCATTTCAAAAATAAAACCAAATAAATAGAAAAGGTTGTGGTTCTACATAGTATTCACACAGAGTTTCAGGCTTTTAAATCATGAGGCTCACATTCTAATAGGTGATAGACGAGAAATTGACATGTTTTCCAGAAGTGGACATCATAATCATTCTCATTAATAAACTTGCCCAAATGCCCACAAATCCCCCCCCATCACCTACATCCCTGGAGAGAATACATGAGCACAGCTAATTTATTCAATTGCCACATTTTTTAAATCACTGTATTTACAACCTAGTTTTTTATTTTAGTAAAACCAGCTGCTCTTTCTTGCTGTGGGACAAATTGCCTAAATACTCCTAATACTGGGACAAGTTGACAATATACTCCACATACTAGGAAAAATGACCTATATACTCCAAATACTGGGACAAAGTACATGCATATTTGTCATATTGGCACAAACCACCTATAAACTCCCAATAATGGCACAAATCACCTATATATTCCTAATATTGGGTTTAATCACCTGTACAGTCCTAGTCCTGGTGCAATACCCACTTTTTCTCTTCACTGTCACTCACTTTGAGACAGAAGGTGGGTTTGCTTCTACAGACAAAGAGGAGAGTTGCACCTCATCAAGACTCCTGCAGCTTCTCGATCGTGTCAAAGGCAGAAGCTTGAAGAACTAGTCTGTGTGTGCTGGGGGGGCAGTGCAGGAAGCGAAAATCCCCTCCTGCTGGGACGCCAAGGGAACGTTTCAGATCACCCCCCCCACCGACACACACCCCACCCCCTCCACAAGAGGTGCCATCACCACAGAGTCTCTGCTTTGGCACATCCACACCTTCTAGAGCATGTAGGAAACATTTCAGAATCCACCCTCTTTTTATTTACCCTTCCATAAGTCACGGCAGAGCCAAGGCCATCACAGGACTATTTCACTGCTCAGTATATTTTTTACAGCAAACCGTGTCCCTGAACAACACCACTCTATGTGCTCTCTGTGTACTGTCAGACATACTGTGCTTGCAACTGTAATCAAACGTAATTGCAATGCACTTTCCATCCATATTTTAATAATACCCACAATAGTGCCCTCAGAAAACACAGTTATAAACTGGATTCTGTTCAGAGTTCTGCCACATATATATAGCACTGCTCTAAAATAAATCACATCCTTGCTGCTCAAGTCCCTGGCACACCAAAGTCGACTGCTGTTTTTACACTATAAAAAAATCCAAAACAAGGAATAATTCTGCACAAAATTACATGTCGAATTAAGAAAGAGCAAAAGTATTGTGGACAGGAATGATATTCAAAATAATACCTTTTCTAAATATATCCACACTAACAAACAGGAGCAAAAGCGCTGAAATAACTTAATGAATTTCCAAAAGACTTAACTGCAACAAGTACAATTAAAAGAATGTATTTCCCCTGACCTTTGTATCTTTATAGATTATGACACGTGGCATGCCTTTGGCTGGGAAGGGAGTACAGCAGAAGATATCTCACCTTTACAGGATAATAAAGGCTCCTAACCTTAGGACTCAACTCTTTATTTAAGTAGGATTGAAAACAGTCACTTCATCAGCTCAGTGTTTTACTGCAGGAAGTAATAGTCTGTGAGGTAGACAAATAGTAACATCCCAATAATTTCCCTCGTTTACGATACTGGTCTTATTTGCAGGAAATAACAAACAAGCAAGCAAGAAGGCAGGAAACATATGCAACTCTGCAGCCCAGTAGGTTAGGGATCCATGCCCGTGACCAAAGGGTCATGGGTTTAAATCCCATTGGCAGCTGAGAATTGCATTACCACAGGGCCCTTGATTATACTCCCCCTTAACCCCAACGGCTACAGGCATGCTGGCTGACCATGCCCCCTGCTACTGAGTGATACATCACTTTTGTACAAAATTGCTTGCTAAATAAATGTAATAAAATTATATAAATGTTTGAGATGAAATTCTGCCCAGCCAAATACACCAACACGTATCACAAACAAAAGTCTGAAATCATGTGCCATGATTTAGGTCTGTTAGAAATACCAAGGTGCGAAACAAACAAAAGGAATGGCTAAACTGAAAACCAAGCTGCCAGACAATCCGTCTCCAAAGTCTACTTGCTGTGCTGTGTGAACAGACTGATGAACACCACAGGTCTGGGGGGGGTGCAATTTCTATGAGACAGAAACAGAGAGGCCTTTTATCATTTGCATCTCTCTCACCCCGTGGAAATAGACTCCAGGTATCTCAGATCTGTATCTATGTTAATACAGATAGATTTGGCTTCCAGAATGCAGCCAATCCATTACGGAAATGTATAGGAACAAAGGACATTGAGGGGCTGGGCCACGGCTGTACAGCCCCCAGAGACACAGCGAGACGAGAATCAGAGTCAGACCAATAGGTGGCGATTAACGCCGCGTGGCAGAAAGAGCAATTGTTGGAGGTTTAACTAACAGTGTGAAATTCATCACCCTGAAACTGACTCCCCCCTCCTCATTTATTTATTTATTTATTTGGAGGGTCAAAAAGCATGCAACAAGGTGACAACAAATCGCTGGAAAGGAAACATAGAACAGAAGAAAGGAAAAAAAATAAAATCAACTAAAATATACAATGAAAGAACCATTATGTGTTTTTACGCAGTATGGATGTGTAGACTGTTGAGGGTGCATGCTGTACTTTCCCCTTAATGGTGGACATGTGTTATGTGTGAGCATGTATCTTTATGTGTGTTGGGGAAGATAAAAGCAATACATTGGGAGGTAGAGATGGAAGAGAGGAGAGGTAGGAACAAAAGGAAGATAGATTGAGGGAAGGCTGTTGTTTGGCCAACAAGGCAGGCCAAGCCCATCGTGCACCGTGAGCGAGCCAGAGGGAGAGGCATGGCGCCCCCAGAACAGTGCCCCACCCAGGACACCCCTACCCCAGGCAGACCACACCCCGCATGTCATGCTACCCCTATTATAGGATGGAGTTTTCTTTGGCTCCTCCTTTACAGGTCGTGTCATGGGGTTCAGTCAGTCCATCATAATGGAGACTCACACACACTTGGCACCTCCTAGCTGGTGAACACAATAAAGGGACCAGGAATGACCTTTCCTGATGTAACGTCGCTCCCCGGGGTAAGCTTAGCATGGTCTCATTTGGTTCATGAATACTTAAAAGCATTTAACCCCCTGCCTCTGTTAATTTAATTTACATTTCATGAAATGAGTCAAGTGTTCAAAGTCCCCATTCAATAAATGAATATGCAAAGAAGATACACAACAGTGTCTTGTGTTTTGATGAAATTTACGAAGGGTGACGGAAATGAGACAAGGAAAGGGTTGCTCCCCCATCCCTAAAATTTTCATAAAAACATCCCCACACCCGTCTGTAAAGGTGCCGAACCAAGTCATGTTGGTGTTGTTTGCTTACAGCTAGACATACAACTATGCTAATCAGGATTAATAACCTGAGGTGATTATTGATTAATTAACCGGGAAAGGTCAGGTCTCACAGCTCCTCCCTGCAGCGATGCACGCACCTGATCTGCATTTCCCTCGCCGCTGTCATCAGACAAAGAAGAAAGTGGCGATCGCGCATCATCCCTCGTTAATCTGACATCTCCTCCTCCCTCCAACACCACACATTGTCACACATGATCCCCCCATGATCTGACGAAGATCTAATTATCCATTCCCCAAATTGAAGGGTGCAGTCAACAGACAATGTATGCAGTAGCCGGTCTCAACGCAGCAAAATCGTGGACTGGTAGGGAGTCCCCGAGGACCGGGTTGAGAAACACTGCTTTACGAGAATACAGTTTACTCCCCATCATTCCCTCATTCACCTGTGTTTTTTATAATCAAGAAATTAAAATTTGCATTCACATTGCCATATTCGCATGGCAAATCGAATCACCTGTTGCCAAGGCTCAAACAGGATTACTCAAACAAAAACATTAGCATCATAGTTAAGTGACTCTCCGCCTCTCTCTTCCTCTTCGACCAAACTGTGGGCGACTTTCCTGGTGTTGTTAAAAACTTTTGAGTTCTGGAATGAGGTTAGGCTCAGAGGTGCCCAGTGGCCTCAGATGTGGACCACATCCGCATCTCCACCTACTTGTATCTGGATTTGTCTAAAAAATACTCTGCAATGCGACTATAATACTCTGCTCTTCGTAAGGGATGCAATTTCCATTTCTTCATTTACAAACTGTTGTTTGGCTAATGCTAAGTTCTCCCAAACTAGTTTATATCAAATATTAAGGATTCAGCATTCAGTTTTACTCAAGATACGTACAACAAGGCCCCTCCTTGGACTTGAACCAGCAACCTTCTGTATCACCTTTAACTAGGTTACTATCTTCTGGCCATGTTAGAGATGTTATAAACTGGATGACAATACTGCAAATGTCCTGGAAGGTATTTTCTCTGTCCTGCTAGCCGTTCGGAGCAGAAATCGACCTTCACCCTTTTGCATTCATATTTATTTCTTTTCCATCACACTTTCACAGCCTCGCAGAACGGGCACTGACCAGTGGAGAAGCTGAGCCAATATGGTGAAACAGTGACACATCCCAGGAATGATGTGAATCACGGGAATATCAATCAGCACTAAAGGGGACAGGATCCAATGTAACACGATCCCGGAATCAATACAACAAAAAGCTGCCAAAGGTTATCTTCTATCCTCCAGTGTAGGCCACTGCCATTACTGCATCAGCAGCCCTGGATAGGTGCTTCTGTCACACTACATAACAATGGCATTGTTGATGACATCATTGAGTTACCTCCAGTTCAGTGGAAAAAATGATCTGGCTCTACACTTGTCCACACATACATACACCAAACAGTCCATACATATGTTATTTGATAAATACAGCTACCGGTACACCCCCCCACACCACCCCCCACATGGCCACATGCCAACTGACAACATAAACACAGCATAAGCTTGAGAGCAACACTGAATATCACAGAAACATAAAGGTGTCAAATTAACATCTCCTGCCTTACCTCTGGGCTGATTTCTTGATAAAAGTCATAAAGAATGCCCTATTGTACTCATTTCATTTGCCCTACAAGTTTACAAGAGGAGTAAAGGAACAATAACGACTTATTTTACAGAGTATAGATTTATTACTTAAAAACATGAAAACTACATTTAGCGGGTTAGTTTGTCTTGGGTTTCGCGCATCACATTATGGTGTCATCTTACATATCGACGCTGGGGCTGGGATGGCTGCAGATAATGGATGAATGTGGGTAAATTTAAGAAGCCGAAACAGACTTTGTAGCGACAGTAGTTCTCTGGCTTCGGCGCTCATCCTTGCGGTGACCTTCTCCCAACAAGCATGGTTGATTTTTTTGGGCGCTTTCGTACTGCAGGAACTTTTTTCAGGAAGCAGAACCTTTTTCAAATGCAACTTTAGAAAGCTGCAGCCCCTGACTTCTGACACAGACTCGGTACTTTTTGTTCGAACATGAACTACTAGGGAGGTGCTTACAGCAATAAACTTGTTGATTGGTTGATCACACGGCCCGGCGCTAAATTGTAAGTTACGTGGAAATGCGGGGAGAAGCAAAAGTAGTGGAGCAAATACTGAGCAGATGAAATTATTTTTGTAACTCAATAACATTTAATGCGTCCTTTAATACATTTTGTTACTTGCGCCACCATATTTCTGCATAGAAAAATTTGACTGATAACCATCACACTTCTGTCTAATATCGCCGGTGCAGGCGGAGAAACTTGTCAGCGCTTATTAGCGGGATACCATTACATTGTGTTTTATTCTGTGGAAAATGAGAGATCGATCTGCTGGCCAGTTTTAATAAGAATTATAAACATGTTGTGGGCCGTATAAATAAAATATAAATAAAAGGCTGTGTCCCATTCTGATCACAACTGATCCTCCCAATAACTAACAAAATGACTTGTTCATTCTCCATTGTTTCTTTGTAACAAATTGGATTATGTGAAGAGTTTGGGACTGCTGGAAGGAGGCGGTGCTGGGTGAAGGGTCAGTGTCAAAGAAGAGATCATAATAGGGTCTGGTGGGAAGGGAGCAGGGCCCTGAAAAGGGGTCTGTAGGCAGGGGTGGGGTCAGGGAAGGGGGCGGGGCCCTGGAAAGGGGACTGTAGGTAGGGAACAGGGTCAGGAAAAGGGGGTGGGGCCCTGGAAAAGGGTCTGTAGGTAGGGGGTGGGATCAGGGGAAGGGTAAGGGCATGTTGCCAGATATATTTTGCCATGAGGGAAAGGGCTTTTCTGCAGAGCATAAACACAATGTTTTTCTGGATCTGTATGGACTGTATGAATTTGTATACATTTATTATGGTCCTTCAACTGAAGCTCAGCCTAGCTGCACTTATGCCTAGTTGACTCCTTGACAGTCTTATGCTTGTAATGTACTAAAGGTCTCACTTGTATGTTACTTTGGACAAGAAAGAGTCTGTCAAATAAAAATCACTATAAATATAAATATATGTCTTTTCTGTGTGTTAGAAAAACCTCAGCAAAAATAAGCAACAGCAAGGCTCTTGGTATAAGGAGGTTACATGGATGGTAAGTGTATATTCTGGTTTGCGTTTCTCACCCAGATCTTAGTCAGTTAAGCATAAAGTTATAAGGAAGCCATGAATATTTATCGTTTTTGTTTTTTCACTGAATTTGCTGAACTGAAGAGACCGAGGGTGTTGCAAATTTTGATGTTCCAAAGTTTAAACCGACTGTTTCGTTCATCCATGCGTTTATTTTTGCTTTAGCTTCTCAACGGTTCAATCGGCAACATTTATAACTGAAAATAAAAAAGACTTACAAGGCTGGTAAGGACTGAACGGAAGTTGAATTTCAGCATTTTGTTTTCATCTCAAATGTTCAGATATTTGAAATAAGGACAAAGGTAATAGATTCTATAAGCTTCTAATTTCATTTTGTTTTTTTAACTCTGTTTTTGTAAAATGCATGGAGTTTTATCTAGGAAAAAGCACTGTAGATTTCCTAAAATACTCTCCTATGGCCGGAGCGAGCTGTTTATTTCTCACTAGAAAGCCGCAGCGGGGGGCAGAGAGCCGCACACATCAGGCTAGACCGTGAACACAAGAGCTGAAGGCTAAAGCACTGATAGCCAACAAAAGAAAGATACAGCTATCATCCATTTATCCAGCCATCCATCCTGGAACTGGGTTGAAAGATCAGGGTTCTGGGGGGACATGGTGCCAATCCCAGAAAGCTCAGGGCACAGGGCTGGGTACACCCAGGACAGGATGCCGGTCCATCACAGGGCACAGGGCTGGGTACACCCAGGACAGGATGCGAGTCCATCACAGGGCACAGGGCTGGGCACACCCAGGACAGGATGCGAGTCCAGCACAGGGCAGGGGGTGGGGCACACCCAGGACAGGATGCTGGTCCATCACAGGGCACAGGGTTGGGTACACCCAGGACAGGATGTGAGTCCAGCACAGGGCACAGGGCGGGGTACAGCCAGAACAGGATGCGAGTCCATCACAGGGCAGGGGGTGGGGCACACCCAGGACAGGATGCGAGTCCATCACAGGGCACAGGTCAGGACACACCCAGGACAGGATGCGAGTTCATCACAGGGCACCGGGCGGGGTACACCCAGGACAGGATGCGAGTCCATCACAGGGCAGAGGGCGGGGTACAGCCAGAACAGGATGCGAGTCCATCACAGGGCACAGGGTGGGGTACAGCCAGAACAGGATGCGAGTCCATCACAGGGCACAGGTCGGGGCACACCCAGGACAGGATGCGAGTCCATCACAGGGCACAGGTCAGGGCACACCCAGGATGCCAGTCCATCGTGGGGCTCATACACACACAATCACACATAATCATTATCATTCACTATGAGAAATTCAGCCTAATTGCATTTTAGGACTGGGCAATTAATCAAATTTTAATTTCAGTTACGATTTTTGCTTTAACAAGTATCAAAATATAAATCAAGACGAAATGATTATTGTGCCGCGTTTCATTTCGCAGTGATGCTCCCGTTTCACCTGTTATAAATCTAGCACACCCCTTTCCAGCCCCTTGTTATTTGTTTCTCAGTTGAATTATATATAGAGTTCAAGGAAATCCACTGTTAAAAAGACAAGTTTTTGTAAAAGTTCAATAAATGCATGATATTTTCAAAGTCAATGAGTAATCATGTGAAATATGTACTCGTGATCTCAATATTGACCAAAATAATCACAATTATGATTTTTTCCATAATCGAGCGGCCCTACTGCATGTCTTTAGAAGGAACTGAGTACCTAATGGAAACCCACAGAACACGGGGAGATCCTGCAGACTCAGAACCGCCAGTGCTGGAGGTGTGAGGCTACCCACTGAGTCACCATGCCTGAATACAGTTATTAATTCTCCAGAAATATAGGAGAAAGATAAGGCAGAATACTCCCACAGACCATTAGAGGGTATTATAGGAAACGGATGAAGTCAAGCGCACAAAACACAATTTATAGCAGAAACGATATTCAGCAGAGTGTCATTAAGTCTGACAATCTAAAAGCATGCATTTAAATAAAGGAGACAGATTAGAAACCGGACACTGTTTTGTAAATAGCTCATAAAACGCATAAATTCAATTATTATTCCTCCATCAAAGTTATGTATGTGACAAAATCTGCACTTTTCTCAGTATCACATATTCTTTTGTTCTTAATCGGTGGAAAAGGTTCACAGTATTACCCTGTCAGTTCGTTCCGAGGTTTCACAAAGCACATAAATGGACCTCGAAATTCAAAGAATGAGAAGAATTCCAAATCTAAGGGTCAACATTAAGGCAAGTTGACAGGGTCTCTTATTTTGAAATAATAAGCCAGTCAAATTCTTTTGAGTATCCTGCCTTTCAATTTGTTCTTCTTCCTTAAAGTGACAGCACTTCTTACTAAATCATCGCACGTCCATCCTGAATCCTAATCCTGGGGAACAATAAAGGTCAGAGCGGCGCTTAATGCCATCATATCATTACTTGTCTGCATTAATCAGTGGCATTTCAGCATTTCATCGCCACATAAATCAGGCGACTTGGACCTAAATGAAGCTGGAGACGTGTGCAGGGTGGGGAGGATCGCCACAATGAGTGCTATGGTCACAATCTGCAGGGGGACTAGTCAAGGTCATGCTAACATGCTGGCTCAGTGATGGAGTACCCAAGAAAAGCACGGAGAAAACAGCACAGAGAACACAACGAGGTGCTTGGGGCCTCCGCTGTCTGTCTGGGTTTCTGTCCCTAGACTTGCTGCTGGCAGCACTGATCAGACCTGCAATGAATTTGCCACACATGCAGGGCAGTACACTGGCCCTATGCTGCCTGACTAGCCCAGGAGATGCAGTTGGAAGATGGATGGATGGATGTACGTATATGTCTATACAAAAATATAAAATTTCCCCCTGGGTTCAATAAAGTTTATCTTATAAGTATCAATGGTAAGTAAGAAAAACGATGACAGCTTTGGATCGACAACTGAGCTTCCCTGAGTGCCCACCGGGCTTGACCTTGACACTGAGGACCCTCACAGCTGCAGGTGATAAAAGACACCCCTCCCCTGAGGTGAGTAAACACAGCATTCACAAACAGACGCTATTGAATTATGTGCCTGAGACCCAGAGAGATTATCCAGTGTTTACCCGCAACGCTTCACTGAGCTGCTTTCGAAAAACTGGGGCGGTCAGGGGGGGTTTGCATCAAATCCGAAACCGTACACGCAGACACAGTCTGCTCTCCCGTGCGTGTCGGCCAAACCCAAAAAGAGGAGGTCAAGTGCTCACAGAAGATAGAAACACGGAATCTCAAGCAGCACCAGACACTTCACGTAAGAGTGACTGTCAGTCGAGTTTAGATACATTCTCTGATAACCTCCAGGCAGCACCAGGAACCTGTGAGGAAACGCAGGCCCGTGGGCAGCTACTCAGAGATGGCCGTCTTGCCGCACAGAGATCCTGCGTTTCAGCCTTCGGCTCAGAAACAGATATTCACTTATGCCAGATATACACTCAAAACTTTAAACTCGCCTGGCTCTCATAGGTCAAAATAGAAATGGGAAAGAAATGGATTCCTTAAAAAAGAAAAGTATGTGAAACAGGAGCAGTTTTAAGATTATTGTCACAGAGTCCCTGGAGACCGCTGCAAGGTTTTGTATTTTTGGTTTACAGTTTTGCAGACAGGATATTGAGGCAAAGCGAAAGAGGGTCGCGCAACTGTCAGCTAGGTGATGCTTTGGAGACAAAATGTCCAAAGAGTTATTTAGAAACCTGACAGGTGAGTAACAGCCGAACAGTCTACGTGAAAAATATTGGGAAAGAACTATTTACAATATTTGGCTGTCCATCATGTTTAGACAAGGACCTTTATGATATCCTGGGGCCACTCGGCGGTAATTATGTGAAACGTGAGCAGAGGTGAGCAAAGGGACAGGAGCATAATCAGCTTCCCATATAGGAGGCTCTGCAGGCCATTGTAAAGTTTGGGGATGGATGTGATGAATTTGGTAGTTATTTCAGCAGTGAGAACAACTGAGGGGTGGCGTGTGGCTCAGTGGCTCAGGACATTGTGGCTACGATCGGAAGGTCACTGGCTCAAATCCTGAGGTTAACAGAGGGAGTTCATCGTGGGGCAATGTGCTTAACTTGAAGTGCTCTGGGGTCAGTCTGACCCTGCCTACCCAAGTATATTTTGCTTTGGATAAAAGCGTTTGCTAAATAACCTGGTAATGTTGTCTGGAATACAATGCTAATAATACCTGCAATGTATCAGAATAACACATAAATGTAATGTTACAAAATATATAAGGAAATGTACAAGCATAGAGGTGTGATAATCCCAAGTAAGAGTTAACTTTGCTTGCAACTTTTTTTGTTAGTGACATGATTACTGGAAGTTCTCTTAAACATACTCAGTATACATAGTAATTTTTGGGACACATAAAACAAAGTTTTAAAAGGGCTTTTCATAAATAAATCTTGGAAGCGGCTCTGTGGCCGGTTCTCCCTCCATTAGAAAACAAAGCCAAATATGGACATGCACAAGCCAACAGTAGAGTACGCACAAATATGGCGAGAGCTGCAGCAATTTCCGCGGGCTTGTGCTGCATGGTGAGCTTCAGCCACAGCAGCCCCTACAGGAGGCATCGCTCACGCCTCTATGCCTGCTGGCGCATTTCCACTGGCATACAGGAGCCGAGCCAAACCCGAGCCGTACCGCAAAGAGAGACTAGTTACAGCGTGGTTCTAGCTCACTTCGGTATTCCACTGCAGGTCGGCTCAGTAAAGCATCTACTATGCTTGTCCATTAATGTGTCAAAGCATGTTTTGATCATCCATGCTCTCTACCTTCCCACATGTCTGGGTGGTGCCCGGGGAGGGCACCATCTGAACTGGAGTCCTGGTTAAGTCCCATGGACGGGTGACATCGTGGATGTGACTTATGAACTGGCTCCGCTCGCCAGTTGCTGCTCCACTCGCCAGTCATCGCTTCAGCCCGCCTCCCGGTTCCTCGCCACGCCCCTGCCACGCCCATTCCGCCATCTGACCTCAGACTTGGCGAGGATATAAGCCTGCTGATTGTACCCGTCAGGAGTGCTTTGCTTTTGTGCTTTTGCTCTTGCTGTGTTGGTGTGCTTTTCCTCTGATTGACTTCTGTGTATGACTGTTTTGTTTCTCGGTTTCTGACTTTCTGCTTCGCCCTTCTTATACCTTTGCCTTCGGTTTGTTTGTCTTCTGGTTTCGAACTCTCGCTTGTCCCCCGACTACTCTCTTTGCTCGCCCCTTTGGATACTGTGTTTTGGACTGTGTGTTTGCTGTATATGTGTGTTAGGTGCGTAAGGAGTGACTGCTGTTTTGTTTCTGAGAACGTGGTGCTTACTGTTGTTTTGGTTAGGGAGTTAGACCTAGTGTTTGTCATTGCGTTTCCTCTTGTTACGTTTAAAATTAGCTTAGTTTGGGACGTGTTCGTTAGCTGTTTTGTTTGTTGTTTTGGACTGGGTCACTCCCGACGTTTGTTGCACGTCGTGTTTGTAAACATGTCTGTGTATAAAAATAAAAATGACAAAAAAAGACCCTTTTGTTTCCCATGTTCCCTTTTCCCGTTCCCTGGTTGTCTCATCTTCCCCCCCTCCCTTTCCCTTACCTTTCTGTCGATCCTCAACCCTAGACTGGGGATCGTAACAGAAATTGGGGGCTCGTCCGTTCCTCGTTTTTCTGCTGTCTTCTGGGTGGTTGGGTGCTTCGTTCTCTTTTTTCGAGTCTACCTGGCGGATTTTGTTATGGGGGGGTGTGGTGTTAGTGTAGTGATGGCCAAGTTCGATCTCGTTGCTTTCACCCTTTTCCCCACGCTCGAACAATTCGATAAGTGCCGTAAGGATGATCTGCTAGCGATAGCAGGCTTCTTTAATGTGGTGATCCCCGCTGTTGCTTCTAAGCGGGCGATCAAGCAAATTCTGTTGGGTGAGCTGGTTTGGCAGGGTATTCTGCCCGAGGTGGGTGGCTCCTCGAGTTTTGCGTCGAGTCCTTCCCGTGCATCCGCTGCAGCGGAGGCCAGCGGCAACGTTCTTGGGACAGGACTCAGCATAGATCTCGGGGGTCCCCGCTCGCCCAGGGAAGAGATCCTGCTCACAATTCGGTTGAGGGAACTCGAGCTTGAGATCAAGAGGCAGGAGTACCAGGCGCAGCTTCTCCGTCTCAGGGCTATGGAAATGGAGGCTGATAAGGAGGTGGAACTGCGACGGCTGAGCATGGGCGGACAGAAGCCGGTGCCTCTTCCGCACAGCGTGCCAAACCCAGGTACGTCCCCACACTCCGGCCTGCCTGCCCGAGACGGGTCTGATGCCCCAGACGCTCCTCGACCTCGCCCGCGATCTCGCCTGAGATTGCCAGTCCCTCAGGACGGGATTAACCTTGGTTTCGATGTCAGCCGACATATCGGGCTTGTTCCGGTGTTCAGGGAAAATGAGGTGGATGCCTACTTTTCCATATTTGAGCGTATAGCTACGACCTTGATCTGGCCTAGACATCTTTGGTCTCTTTTGTTGCAGTGTAAGCTCGTGGGTAAGGCACAGGAAGTGTGTTCGGCTCTCGCCTTGGAGCAGAGTCTTGATTATGATGTTGTGAAAGCTACCGTATTAAGGGCTTATATACCTGAGGCTTACTGACAGCGTTTTCGGAAGCTGAGTAAATCCCCCAGCCAGACCCACGTGGACTTCGCCAGGGAAAAGTCCACCCTGTTCGATAAGTGGAGTACCGCTAGCGGTGTATGTAACCTCGATCAGCTCAGGGAATTGGTTCTATTGGAAGAGTTTAAAAACTGTGTCCCTGATCGCGTGGTGGTCTATTTGAATGAGCAAAAGGTAGCCTCCCTAACAGAAGCTGCCATCCTCACAGACGAGTTTGTGCTCACGCAGAAAACCGTGTTTACTCCAACTCCGTTACCCCGAAAAGCTCCTGCTGATGAGTCCTGCGTCCATGCGTCCTGATGATGTTGCTGTGGAACAACCCCTGGTGTTCTCAGCCTGCGTGCTCACCCGTGCCCAAAGGCGTAAATTCGCGGACATAAACCTAGCAGAGACGTTTATGTCCGACCCTCCTTCAGATACCCCTCCTGTGTATAATCTCGATGCCCCTGTAGCTCATCCCATCGTTGTTCCCCCTGAGGTTCCCACCACAAGGGAAGCCTTGGTTGAGGCTCAGGAAGCTGACCCCTCCCTGGAGTCCAGTTGTGCCGCTGTTGTTGAGACGTCCAACCTAAAGAATCATCCCAACGCCTACTTCCTCCGCGGTCGAGTCTTGATGCATAAGTGGACCCCTCCAGATTCGCCTTTTGACTGGTCTTTGGTCTAGCAGATAGTAGTCCCCGGTGTGTACCGCTCTTATGTGTTGTCCCTCGCCCACGATCATCCCTGTGCAATACATTTAGGCATTAGAAAGACGCTATCCCGCCTTTTGAGGAATTTCTTTTGGCCTGGTATAAATTCAGACACTAAACAGTGTTGTAAGTCGTGTCATGTCTGCCAGGTTGTAGGAAAACCAAACCAGGTTATTGCTCCGGCTCCATTGCGTCCCATCCCTTCGATCGGTGAACCCTTCGAATACGTGCTAATAGACTATGTCGGTCCTTTATCGAAAACTCGTTCAGGCAACTGTTATTTATTTACCCTGATGTGTACTGCGATGTGCTTCCCAGAAGCCATCCCCATCCGCAGCCTTAAGTCCCTTGTGAAAATAAAACACCTGATCAAATTCTTTACTACATTCGGCCTCCCTAGGTTTGTTCAATCGGATCAGGGCGCCAACTTCACGTCAAAACTGTTCGCACAAGTACTCCGTGAATTGGGAGTTCGGCACTCATTGTCCAGTGCACACCACCCAGAAAGTCAAGGTGCGTTGAAACGATTTCACCAGACTTTCAACAATATGCTTCGCTCCTTTTGCCTAGATGCAGGGAAAGATTGGGATGAGGGTATGCCCCTCCTCCTCTTTGCTATCCGTGATACCGTCCAGGAATCAACAGGATTCAGCCCTGCTGCCTTAGTGTTTGGTCACACCGTCCATAGTCTATTGAAAGCGCTGCAGGAGCAGTGGTTAGCCACAAACACGCCTTCGCCGTCTCAGGATCTTTTAAAGTATGTTAAATCACTTCGAGACCGTATGTCTACTATTTGGGAACTCGCTAGAACGTCCCTTGGGGCCTCCCAAGTCAAAATGAAGGCCCATTTCGATAAGGCTGCTAGGGAACGGTCCTTCCAACCTGATAACCGTGTCCTTGTGCTGCTCCCCGTGTCCGGTTCCTCCCTTTGTGCTCGGTTTTCCGGCCCCTATTTAGTCCACGCTAAGCTAAGTGCTACCAGCTATGTGGTGAAAATGCCTGACCGTAGGAGAAAGTCCCGAGTTTGTCATATTAACATGTTGAAACCCTACCTTGACCGCACAGGTTCTGCCCCTTCATCCATTTCTGCCCCTACCCCCACACCCGTAGCGGTTTCGTCTGTCACAGTCAACAACTATGTGCTGGAGGATGACGAACTACACCTTGGAAAAAATTGTTTGCCATGTGCTCATTTACCAAATTCAGAGGCTCTTCAGACCCTTCCCAGCCGGTTAGCCCATTTGCCTCCTACCGCCCAATCTAACATTACGGCTCTTATCAGTAGATTCCAGTCCCTGTTTCTAGATACCCCTTCTTGTACCTCACTCATCGAACACGATATCGATGTTGTCGGTCATCTCCCCATTAAGCAACACCCATACCATGCAAGTCCACATAAGCGTGCATTATTACTGCAAGAAACTAATTACCTGACATCAACCGGTTTTGCGGTTCCCAGCTGCAGTCCCTGGAGTTCCCCGTGTTTGCTCATCCCTAAGCCCGATGGGACGTCTCGTTTTTGTACTGATTACCGCAAAGTAAATGCCGTGACCAAGCCTGATGCTTTCCCGCTTCCACGTATGGAGGACTGTGTCGATCGGATAGGGTCTGCCCAGTATGTGACTAAACTAGACCTATTAAATGGTTACTGGCAGGTTCCTCTTACCCCTCATGCATCCGACATTTCCGCGTTTGTGACCCCTGATACGCTCCTACAATACATTGTTATGCCCTTCGGATTACGAAATGCTCCGGCCGCCTTTCAGCGGCTTATGCAAATGGTGCTTGGGGATGTCCCAAACTGTGAAGCATATTTAGATGATGTAGTTCTTTACTCCGATACGTGGGAACATCATATGCAGATCCTCGAATCAGTCTTTATGCATTTAAGGGACGCTTCACTAGTGTTAAACTTGGAGAAATGTGACTTTGGACTGTGTGACTGTGTATAAAAATAAAAATAAAAGACCCCTTTGTTTCCCGTGTTCCCTTTTCCCGTTCCCTGGTTGTCTCGTCTCCCCCCCTTCCCTTTCCCTTACCTTTCTGTTGATCCTCAACCCTAGGCTGGGGATTGTAACACCTTACTTGGGAGTTTTTGGTTCCTTTCCTCCATTGTCATCTGGCCTTCCTTCTTTCTTTAGTTAATTTCTTTGTCTTTCCTTTTTCCTGCATTATTCCTGTATATTATTCCTATCTCTCAATATCACGTAAAGCACTTTGGGGCAACTCTGTTGTGAAAGGCGCTATATAAAAATAAATTGAATAGAATTGAATTAAAAGCGTTGCTGGTTTTAGAGAGCTACGGTGACGTAAAAGTCCCCGAAGAGACGCTTACTTACCGTTTGTATGGTGTACGTCATGATTTACTATGTGCTAATGTCCGCTAGCACATCTGTGAGAATCACTGTGTTATGTTAGCATCGAATGCTAGCAGAATTAGCATTCACTTGTGTAAATTAGCATTATGAATCCGTTCCATTCAGCTGTTCTATAGTACTTTTTAAAGTAGGTGCTTGGAAATGTTCAAGTTTCGAGTTATCGGAAAGGCATCAATACATCGCAATGTGCAATACTATTAATAATGAATCATATTTAGATCGTACCCTTTTTCTTTCATATAATCCATGCATATCGACACAGAACACCAGTATCTCTGTGCATTCCGCCCGATCAGATGGTGGTGATGCAACCAGCTCAGTCTGGTCAGGCTTTCGGCCTTGCTAGGGCCATGTCAGCGCGGGTACGGCTCGGATCATTTACGTTGAAAAAACACATCTTTGGCGTATGGCTTCGTTCTTGGTGGCAGTGGAAAAGCACCATAACTTTGTAGGCTCATAAAGGACTCACATCCTGCCTTGTGTACTTTCCAGGAGAAGCTCTGGATCACTTCAAGCCTAAATAAGTAAGCAAAAATTAAGCAGCAATTTTTGTTTGTTTTCCTAGTCATTTTTGTAGCTTTTGTAATGGCTGGAGGATCCTTGAAAGAGCTGAGCTATGCCTCCCCCCCTCAGGGGTACAGTGGCATGGTCCCATCTTGGGACATAAAGCCCACTTCCTGAACCTCCAGCCTGACCCAATTTGAGCGAACAGCGCAAAGAGATGAAGCAGGCCACTTTCAAGCAGCGACACGGCTCAGGAAAGGCTGACATCACTCAGCATTTGCAGGACACAGAGCTGTTATTTGGGGAAGCAGGGCATCCTGGGGGCTGTAAAAATAGCAAAGGTTTGGAGAAAAGCTCAGGGACAGAGCCACACTGACAGGAAGCCAAACACCATCTCAACAACCACTGCAGTCTGCTGGTAATTTCATCCTCAGATGGATCATATAAAACTAACTCCACAACTTAAATTGGAGCCTCCCACAAAACTCCATGTTTCTGCCAGGTTTGACTTCCCAATGAATTCCTCTAATCGTGGGGAGAGTAAAAAAAAAAAAAGCATGACAGATTCTTCCTTTGATCCTGTGACAGTATGGGGTCGCTGCCGAGAGTCGGAGGCATATTCCCCCCCTCTTACGGTGCACCCTGACACACAGCAGTGGCAGAGGGAATTTCTCCTTGAGCTCAGTCGCGCCTGCTGCAAACAACCCCCAGTCAGCAGGAAGATGCTAAGTGACACCTTAAGATCCACTTCTGAGTGACCTTTGTGCTCAGCAGCAAAGGTGCTAGATGAAATGGGAATGGGGGGGATGTTAAGGCCGGCATAGAGCTTTACATCTTACAAAGAACCCCCCCCCCCACATCACTCACTTCTGGAATTTACATGGATGCTGCTCATTGGTCTAATTTATACAGTCACAACAGCACCAGATTAGGGTGACTACTTAATCCTTGTCAGGAAGGACAGTATGAGCCATGACAGGGTTCGTAAACTACCATTTCGACCATTTCAATTGAAAGGACCCGGATTTCACTTAAGCACCGAGTTCTTGCTGTGTGCTGATTGGTCAGTCTCCTATAATCCAGCATGTGTCACTAATGTTAATAAACAGCTGGATGAGTCTTTCAATCAAGGAAACAAACCAGTCAAATCACAAGAAGAATTGAACTATTTAGCCAAGCACAGGAACCATTCAGGTTTAAAGTAGTTTGTAAAACCTGAAGTAGCTCATAGTGCCCCCCCCCCCCACCCACCCAACATGGATTAGTTGGTCACCCTACACGAGATGCCACTTGCTCTGAGAAACTAGATCAACAAAACTAATCGAATGTGTACACAGCATCAGAGCTGGACGTTTACCATCCCTGGGCTTCCTCTGCTGAGCTGCTCAGCCAGATATATCCATATAGAAGCTAAACTCTTATCATCACCAGGCTGGGTTTTTATCAGGCCCACAGGCAAATCCATACCGCCAATCCCTCACGGCTGAAGCCAAAAGATGACGGGTGGAACATTGGTGGAGACAGAGAGACAGAAATATAAAGGAAAGAGGGAGAAGAAGTATTACAAAAATCCCTGGAAGCTTAGTAACACAGAAAAATGGAGGCAAGAAAAGGATGGAAAAGAGAGAGTCACAGAAGTCAGATGACAGAAAAAACAGATGGAGATAAAGAGACTTGGAGAGAGAAGTGTGACAATAAAGGCAGACTGTCATTCCCAGCGCCTCTAATCATACTAAGAATGTTTAATAAGGCAAAGTGTGGCTTTTATCTAAAATACGACGGCCAGGTGATTGAGAGACTTTCCATTCAGGCAAGGCATCAAAACAGGAGGAGGACAAATCTGTCCCACATCAAAACAAACGCTTCACGCTGTTCTCCTCCCTCCTTAAATCTGTGCAGATGAGCTTCATTCATCTTGCATCTCATTACTCACCAGATGCAGGAGAAAAAGCAGCTGAAATTCGATGGGAAATGTTAATGTGGACATTAGTCTGTCTGGTGAAATTGCTCTCTGGTACAAATGGACCTCATTTCGCGGAACCCCCCCTCCCCCCCGCTTCGTGTAAGTTTTTCTTCATGGAAGAGAAACAGCTCTGACTAGTCCTAATGTGAAATACGATCCAAAACTCATACTGGTGCTAAAAACGATGACTGACAAAGGGATACCCTTCAGACTTGATGAAACAAAAGAAGCCTGATTCTGAAAGGAGTATGGCTCACTGGGTAGTGCTGTTTTCTCATACCTTCAGCGGTGGGAGTTTGCGTCCCGCCTGCACTCAGTGTGTGGAGTTTGCACATTCCCCTATCTTCCCCTGCAATCCCAAATCAATCGGCAATGTGAACTGACATGCCTAATCCCCCAGAGTGTGCCCTGTGACGGACTACGCTTCCCATCCAGGATGTCCCTTTTCCTCATGCCCTGCGCTTGCTGGCTTTACATAAATTGGAATGACAGTGACTTTTTAATGATTTGTTAGAGTGAAAAAAGTGCCCTACTGTACAATAAATCTAAAACCAGTGTCCTAGTCATTATTTTTAATACTGAAATGAAGGCAAAACAAAGCCGTAAGGTGTAGCGAAGTCCTTCAAATGGCAGAAAGATTCTGGTTTTCCACACTGACACTCTCACACACATTAAGAGGTCTGACACGGTCAAGGTCAGCTATTAAAGCTTCAACTGCTGACTCAAGAAACTCCTAGATCAATAAGTGAGAGGTAAAGGGAGGATGTAAAATACTCACTATTATCCTCAGTCAGGTATTTAAGGACCATTATGTCATTTCTGTCTATAGGGTACATAAGGCATTTAAAATATAGAGATCAGCCTTCTATAGGCTCTGCTCACCAGTATCACCTTGTAGGGTAACTGAAATGAACTGGTCCACTTGAGGCCAGATCATACGTGACCAGGCTCAGTTCCCGTCCCTGGTCTAAGGTCAGGCGGCCCATTAGCTGCGAGATCAAGATCGACGACATGCAATCCAAAACCGGCCGGATGACGTGGATTATTTAACGAGCAGCTGGACTCTTCTGTTGCAATGCGACCTTGACAGTGAATCCCATAATGACAGACGTGTACAAATCAATGGCAGATGTCCAGGACACGCCCCAACGCCCCGCCAAGGCCCCGTGTTGCCGTGCGGAGGTCTTTCTGCCGCTCATAACCTGCACGTCTCCTCCACGTCTCTTTGACTCTTTGGTTTGACTGCTGTGACGGGTCACGGTTGTGAGCGAACGCCGGAACGAGTTCTCAGCTTACAGTTTCCCTTTAAGAAACACAAGGATAAACCAGTGGGTAGAGCTCCGGAGTCTCGTCTCCGTCCCTTCCCCGCTTCCCTTAGCGATGCCAAGCAGAAGTACAGCAGGGGACTTTCACCTGCCAGGCTCTTTCTGTCCAGTTCCTCCTTCTGCTTTCTAAACCAGAGCCAAAATACGCCTCCCCCTCCTTCTGCCACAACCAGCTCCCCTCTTCCCTGCCTAAATGTGCAGAAACATCAATCGATGGACCGTGCCTTGGCCCACTCCTCTCCCAGATCATTATTCTCTTCTTGTGGGACGTCTGAGGCATTTTGTTTGGCAGAAGGAGAAGGAAGTTTTCTGTTTGAGGTAAAATTGAGCTATATGTTGCGTAAAACACAAAACAAATGATTATAGACTCTTTTCTTTTCCCAAGCACACAGCAGGTCAGACTATTAAAAAAATCCCTGTAACCTTCGTAACAAAAACAACGGAGGTGAAGGAAGGTTACTATTTGAGGTGAAGCTGAGCTATCATAGAGCTATGCTCACACAGGAAATTCTTCTTATCTTAACTGTTACTGTCGTCATTGACCGCTAGTACAAATCAGTTTTGGGGTGAATAAAGGGATTACAATGCTTGGAGCTTAATGTCATCAATATATCCATTTCTGTTACTGCTTAGTGCTTACAAGTGTGGTGACCGTAGATCGATGCCTTAGCATTTCATCGTAAGTGCTGCAGATCTTTCTGCTTTCTAGTGGAGTGGACTAGTGAACCACAGTCACACAAGGATTGAGTAAAGGGAATACGATTGTTTTAGTGTGAGTGTTCGAACCCTCAACCCTGGGGGTGTGAGGTCCAGGACCATCCATCAAGCCACTGTGTGTCTGGCAGGAATATAAGACATCAACATACATCAAATTAACATAGAAAATGCAGCATTCCAACACTAGGCTAAATCTTTTTGAGCCTGATCTGGGAATTTTGATAAAAAATAATTTTAAGAAAACAGCACAGAATTATTCATGCAGTCCTGTTTACTTATTAAAGGCTCATTTTGTATCTATAATCTAAGCGCTAAACAAATGAAAAAACTGGGCAAATCTGCATGCACATCATGAACATTGGCTCTCGGATAAATATTCCCTCATCTGCCCTCAGACATTCCGGCACCTTCTCCGGCATTTCACATAGTCGGACACCCTGTAAATGTCCGGGGGCCTGATTTTTTTTTCTGCATTTTATAACATCTGTGGATTCATTCTTCACACTCCGCAGAATTAATTCTTTATATGATTCCCACCCCCTACCTTGATCACCCCCCCCTCCTGTTTTAATTAAGTATCGGGACACTAATTGAAAACCTCCTCTTTTCCCGCAACTCGGCCATAACTAATTCTGCCGAGATGAAAGGCGGAGCCTCTGAGACGAAGACCGGCTGCAGCTCAGCGGGGCCCCCTGCCAGAATGTCGCGCACATGCGCCAAGACATCTCCAGCCTCATTAGCATGCCATGCTGGCAAACCCCTGTGGACATGTCCAGTTCAGCCCCACCGCTGCAGTGGAATATCTATGCAGTAATAGACTAGAATGCACCAATCCATCTTTAACGGTCTGGCAGCGGCATCTTGACAAGACATCTCCAGTTATACCTTCTCCATACTATAGCTCCTGACCTTGCCGCCGCCTGTTGTCACGGGAACCACCAGGGGTCCTCTTTTCTGCCCCTGTCCGGGTCTTGTATAACCAATTCCTATTAATCAAACGATTGTATCCAAATGAAATAGGGGAAAGCTGACTCATTATCTGCTGAAATGAGGGAGAGAGACATGGAAGAATGGCAGAAACAGGGAAGGCCTTCCATTCCTGGTAGCCCATTTATTCATGGGCCTCTGTGAACCAGACGCTCCTCATTACGGTGGGACAATGGAGGAAGCGCGACCCACAATGCCCGGGGACAGCAGCTCTTCCCTCCTGCCCTTTTTGCTTCTCTTGGTTTTCACTGGCCAGCTTTCTCTCTCTTTTTGATCTGTCTACGTGGTACGAAGACACATATTAGGAAGAGGCCATTTGTGTTGGACAGAGGGACTGGCTGTGTTTTTAAACAGTATATAAAGAAACCACTAAAGATATGTTCAAAATTAAGGTCACATTCTCTTTAGTGGTGTGTGGCTCAGCCAGCTAGGATGCTATACTCTTGCTTGGAAGGTTGCTGGGTCAAATCCCATGGTCGACAGAATGATTTCACCCTTGAGCAAGGCCCTAAACCTCGACTGCTCCATAGACTGTCCAAACCTTTCTCAAATTGCACGCTGCCATGGATAAAAGTGTCTGCTTCCATTTTCAACACCCACCAAATAATCAGTTGTCCTCCACAGCTGCTCCTGTAGGCTGTATTACAAACTGTAATATGAATGGATGTGTGTTCTCATTTGCTTTGTGCACTTTTATTATGACACTCCGGAGTGCGTTTATATCACCTCTGCAGGTGAGCCGAGCTGAAGTGTCATTGAATCAAAGGAGAATGGCGCTGCGTTCCATTTGTACTCAGAAGTCGGAATTTCTGAGCTTCTCGCCAAAAATTTCAACTGGAATGCCCCTGAAGTCGGAATTGCAACTCGGAAACTTGGAACCTCTGTAACCCCAACCTCAGAATTCAAGATGGCTGCACCCTTCATCAATATAATTTAAAGTTATAGTTACATACTGATTATTAGCGCTTACGTCTTATTTGTGGCTCATTAAATCACTCGTACACACAAAACTGTCTAACCTCTATCTGTGGACATGTTGCTACAGTGTTTGTACACACAAAATACTACATAACGTGTCATCACCTGGTATTACTAACAATCATTAACAACGCACCTCGCTAGAAATGGTAGATAATTATGCAAAATTGATATGATCTACAGGGTGAAGCAGGCATCCCTCTTGTTCGTTACACCAGTTACATACAAAAAAAATTGAACAGACCTAGTAATCAAGACAAAATATGAGTCTTAAGCAAACCTCAGCAGCAACAGGGCATCATGTGTAGCCATTCACACACAGTTCCTTCCTGTTCCAGAATTCCTAACCCTGACCGGCCAATTCCTAACCCTGAGTCTCAAAGCATAGAGCTGAAGATAATAAGTCTCTGCTGCACAGCCTCCTAACTCTGACTCCAAAGCCCTCAGAAATTTTGTGCACTACACAAATCTGCCTTGCCCTGCAGCACCACCAGGATGGAAACATTGGCCGACAAATGAAGACAAATGGAAGCTCCCCACCCCCCACGACCCCGCCAAAGCTGCTCTCATTGCCTGGGGAAGGGAGGTCAATGCGAAGAGAGAGGGCCAGACAGAAGGAGGTGAGTTAGGAGTTAGTCTTTAGAGAATACCCTCTGCTGTAGCCAGGCAGTTTTGTGTGAATAATATCTGATGGGGGGGGTCTGGAATTCCCATAGCATGGGGGGGTAGGAGACACTAATAAGACACCTATATCATCTAAACACACAGAGATACAGACATATAAGGTAAAGGAACACAGCTCTGATGCTTCAAAATATCAGGGTGTGTTGATATTTATTAAGTTTATGTTTTTTTTTTTTACTTAATTAATTACCTAAAAAGTAAGTTAGTTCACCTGGTGGCTGACCTTAAAAACAAGGTGGAAAACGAAGGGATTAAGGGGAAGAGTTAAGACCTACGTGTAAGAAAGAAGGTAACCGATAATAACGGATTGCCAGTGGACTCACCTCCCACAAACTGGATGCCTCCAGCCACACGGCCGATGCTGCAGGAGATGAGGTCGGAGATGCAGCAGCCCATCAAGGCGGTGAGGGCGACAAGGAGCAGGAGGCCACAGCCCACCCCCGTCACCAGGGTGCAGATACGCCACTCCAGGCTGGGAATACCCTGGAAGGAAGCGTAGCGCCCACACTGCTCCAGCATGACCGTCGCCTGCCGCTCCTCGTCCCGCACAGGGTACGAGCAACGCCGAAACGTGCCGAAGGATACCGGCTTGCCCATCTGCGAGCCCAGCAGCCAGTAGGGCATGAAAAAGCCCACGCAGGAGGCAACGGCGCTCACGAAGGACAGCAGTGCCCATACGATGCCGACGGAAGTCAGGCTGGACGCCATCGCCGATCTTAAACTTTGATGAGCCGATTCTGAAGTGTAACTTTCACTTTAATAAAAATGATCTCCTACACGTTTTACATCTAAAGCCCACGCAGCTAGAAAGGCAGATCCATTCTCAGGTTCACTGTATGATGAAACCTGCGAAGATAAGTGACAAATCGCTGTCACCTGGACTGTGAGGAGTTTTAGGTTAGCAGATATAAAAGGCAGACAAGCCGCGTACAAAAGATTAACAAGCAACCTAACAGTCATCACATTCATTTAAAAGTAGCTGAGGTTTGGGCATGTGCGAAAAAAAAAATGTAGTCTATAAAATTCCGCTAAACCAAAAGTTACAAAGTATCGACATAATTTTTAAGGTAGGATTTTCACTTAATTAATTGATTTTTTTTCCCTCAAAATCAAGGTTATTTTAATGCTCGAGCTGATAGAAATTAAAATTAAACTGAGAAAAATAAACGCATACCACGAATGGTCTTCCTTGCAAGTCCGATGCAGATACTAGACAACTGTGATCGTAACGCTTCTGAGTTAAACACGTAACTATACTGAAACGTAAATATGAAATTAGCCTATACATACCAAAACTTACATGTTCCAATCTATGTCGATAGATGTTATCCCATTGATTTAAGTGGAAACGGAGTGCGAAAAACTTTCAGATCGCAAAATGATCTACACAAATTATATACAGAAAAGTTTTGCAGGAACGGCTATCTAAAGTAATTATGGATCCATTCTAGGAAAAAGATACCGATATATCCGAAGAAATGTCAGTCGTTCTCTGTGGCGTCCCGTATGGTTCATCGGACAGGAATACTGGAAAATAAAGTGCGATCGGGCTGAGAAGCGTTTTATTACGGCGATGAGAGCCGATAGAGAGATGCCCTGAGCCTGCGAGCCCGAAAGGGGACCCCGCATCCAGTCTCTCCACCCACTGGGCTGGACTAGCGGTCTCTCTCCTCACGGCTATAGAGACACACCCACGAAAACATGCAGGCGGATCATTTGGCGAAGAACTTTAAATTTATTTTAATATTTGCATGAACCGATTCTTTACTTCGCTATTCAAATATTTCACTTTAAATTTGAACATACAACGTCGGACGCTTACAAATAGAAAGAAATATATACAGAACTTTATTTCATTTATTCCAATTGCTCTAACAGCAACAATAGCAGCAATTTTTTAGGTAAGAGATGTTAACTTACGCTTAATTCGCATTACAATCACCTGAAATACTGAATTATCACCGTAAACTAGCTGACTAAATGATAACATGGATTGGGAAATAGATGTATCCTAAACTGTGTACTTATTTTACCTTAGAAATCCTCAGCGTTCGTCAAAATGCATCGTTGTTGAAAAATATTTTTGGAGTATTTGCTTTGAGGGGGGAACTGCATTGGAAGTTACTTTGTTACCGTTCCTAAAACCTTCTTGTCGCATGATTAATAATCGTACCTCAAACTTGCAATGAATAATGATATATTTTCATGAGCCAGAAATTATTGCTCTATGAGGATTGTATAGGTGGTAAAATTGTTCTGTAATAAACTGACGAGTCATGGGCTTTGAATTATTCACATTTTAATATCAGAAATAGCCCGCTGGAGATTTAACCTTGTGGCGCCCCCAACCACCATCGAAACCTACGAGGAAATTAAAAATCAAATGGTCTTCCTGTGCGCTTTTATGATAATGCCGTATAAAAGCTATTACCCACTATTTTGTCACGATCGTTTTAATTTATCAGAATTTTTAATTTTCCCGATTTTATTTTCACGCAAGCATCATATAATAATAAAAAAATTAAATTTCTACTACAAAATATTTTATTCACTACCTTTAACCTTTGTAAGTAACGAAAGCAATCTTTCCATAATTCCTAAAAATACCGCAAAATGCATTCTGTGCATTTCTATACATTATATACATCACATTGATTTAATAGAGAAAATGATTAAAATAAAAAATATTTTTATTTATTCCATCCACTTAATTTTAAGTTGGACTCAGTTACTCGCCTTGCACCTCCACCCTGAATTATGAAAGTAGCCTGTTTTATGAGAGTTTAACTAGGCAGTTGAACACAGCAATATTCCAATTAAAATTTCCAGGAATATTACGAATCGTAAGAATGTCAGAAATTGTCACTGATATAATTCTGAGGCTTTAAACGGCACGGTGAGAACCTTATTATAATGCCAAATGTTTCCCTACGAACTCGCATTTAAAACGGACGCAATCCCTTCTTGATGTTGTCATGAGAGTCTAACGTGATAGTTGAACGCGGACGACATTTTACGAGTCGTAAGAATAACCGAAATTGTTAGTGATCGATAATAATAGCGAGGCTTTAAACAGCTCCCTAGTGACGGTGGGAACCTTGGTATAATATCGAATGTTTCCGCACGAACTCGCATTTCAGACGGACGCACTTTCTCCCTGCTTGGTGACGTGTGAAGCTGTGGATGATGGCTGACGCGAAAGTTGAAGTTTCGTCGGATACATCTAATCTCATTCAGAGTGGTGGCAATGCAGCTCCCCAACCCAATAACCCCCTGTCCAGGAAGCTCAATAAGATCCTGGAAACCAGGCTGGACAATGACAAGGTTAGTTAACAAGAAATGCGTTTAGCGTTACCTTCGAGTTGTCACTTTCCTGTGTGCCGTGGAATCCGGTCTCTGTCTGACAGGCTGCTGGCTGGTCAAATATTTTTTCAGGTTAGTTTAGTTTAATTTTAGCTGAATGTCATTTCCACGCAGCCTGTTATGTACAGGCCGCCCCATGCTCTCACTTAAATTTGTTGTATATTCACTAGATATTGATATTGAATTTGACTCTGATCTGTTTTGCAGAAAGTAGCCCGACGTGTTTGCTCATGCATGACATATTACTCCACAACAAGCTTGTCATATTAAATGGGAATTCGTATGATTAATTATAATATTATTTTGGCCTGATTTCTTGCTGTAGGAGATGCTGGAAGCTTTAAAGGCGCTGTCGGCCTTCTTCGCCGAGAACACGCTTCGGACACGCAGGAACCTCCGCGGCGATATCGAGAGACGCAGCCTTTCCATCAATGAGGAGTTCGTCCGGATATTTAAGGACGTCAAGCAGGTAAGCTGATAATGTGCTATTGCACTTTTATTACTGCCTTATATAAAATCCTATAAGTACTGAGCACCCTGAGCCCAGCTTCATATAGACCTTAATCATGATCCTGTGTCGTGTCTGAAACATGCTGTGGACAAATGTAGTGCTGACACATTTTGCTTCCTCCCAGCTCCCAGTACACCTGTTCCAGGTATTGTTGGTGGTTGTTTGGTTGGTTCAGGTGTGCTGGGAGCTGGGAGGGAGCAAAGAAATAATAAAAAATATCTGCCTGGGGGTCTCTGAGGACTTGGTTGAGAAACATCGCTGTAGGAATCATCTTGGAATGAACACCTCTCATTTTTATAAAGATAAATTATTACAAATAATCCGTTGATTCAGTAAGATACAGGTAGTTGTCTTGTTTGAGTTTTTGAGGCTTTTCATGAGTGTTTTTAACTGGAAAAAATTATCTTCATAAATTTAATGGGTAAAGAATATGAAGAAGCTGTGTCCATTTGTTCCCCCTTAGGAACTTGAGAGTGTGCAAGAGGATGTTCAAGCCATGAGCACATGCTGTGAAGAGATGACCAACAGGCTTAAGGTAGCATCATAATCATTTATTATTCTGTCATTTTATATTCTGTTTATCCTGTATTACCAAATAGTGACAGAGAGCAAGTTTGGGGGAGGCGTAAAAGAGAATTTCCCTATGGGGATCAATAAAGTATATTATTTTTAATAATAATAACAACAATAATAATAATAATAATATAATATTTTAAATCATTGTGTATTTGTGTTTCTGTGGACTGAGTGGCCTTTTTCCTCACCCTTGGTTGGCTCTGACTGGCTGTGATTGGTGTCTCTCCATGGGTTTCTCGATGCAGGCGGCCAAGGAGCAGACACAGGACCTGATCGTGAAAACCAATGAGCTGCAAGCGGAGAAGTGAGTCCCACCTCCGGGCTTGCAGCTGGGTTACATTGGGGGGGGGATTCTGCCGAGTGTGAAAAGAATTCAGGGATGAGGAAGTCAGCTTTTGGTCTGCTAAGGGTGGTTTTGACATTAGGTTAAATGTTTGTTGTTTAACAACTTTTCCTCTAAATCTTTCTGCTTGAAACGGTATAATGTGGTGAAAAGCAGGCTTAGGCAATATAAATTTTTTTTTATACCCTCATACCATTCAGATGTTACACCGTGGTATTTCTATAATATTTATAAAAGCAACCCTATTCCGGTATTTTGCAATCTTGCCAATAAAATTTGCAGAGTGGGAGTGGGGGATTTTGTTGCCAAGATTTCAAAATACCACAGTGTACCTGAAATACTGCGGTATACCATATTACTGCAATACGATCCAAGCCTAGTTAAAAGTAGCAGTAAGTTGTCTGTGTCACCTGCTTTGCCTGATCGTAGGGTGGGGATATATTACCAGAGTACAGTGCATCCACGAAGCTAGACAGAAGATTGAGTCTAAAACACTGTTTCTCAACCCAGTCCAGGAGCTGGGAGGGAGCAAAAACATGGACTGTCTGGGGGTCCACGAGGACTGGGTTGAGTAACACTGGCCTAAAAAAATGCAGCTTCTCAGCGGACTGCATCAAGGCCCTTTTTCCTGCCCGCACCCCCCCCCATCCGCATCCCCACACTCCTGTAGCCGCTTCCCCGCATGCCGGTTCTGCCTTAGGAACTGTGTTTCTGTGCTTAATCCATTTCTCTGCGCCAAATGGCCCCCCTGCACGTCACTGAGGCGGAACCGCATTTAGGCTGAAGGAGCGGGTTTTGGCCAAGCGCATGCCAGCGGGGGGTTGGTGTGCGGCTCTGCGCATTTGGACACCGTGCCTCACATCGGAAATTCGTCTGTTCAAGGGGCTGTCTGATCCTGCTTTCGCTCAGTAATGTGTACTCGCTGTGGATAAGAGTGTCTGATAAATGAATGACTGTGACTGGGAGAGCAGAGAGAGGAAATTCTGTGTATGCATCCTGTTGATTTTATAGCAGTGCCTCTTTTGTTTGTTTGTTTTTGTCCCTTGGAAGCACAGCCATCATTTTTTTCCTTTTTTTCAATGGCCTAAGATCATGCTGTGAGCGATTCTTTCTAGAAGCAGCGTGCCAGTACTCAAGTCTCGTTTCTGCTTGATCGTGTCCTTTGAGGAAGTTGTCGAGCGCATCTCCTCAGAGGAGCGGGTTAAGGCACAATCAGAGCGAGATCTCGAGATAAAGGACACCCCCTGCTGAATGAAGGAGACGTTGCGCTCCCTCGAGTGTTTTTGTGTGCTTCAGAATAAATGTCATCCTACATTATTTCAACCGTTTACCCCCTGCTGACTTAATGAAAAAAGCCTGGTTCTGTATCTGTTTTCAATTGCCTATGGCTGGGGGAATAAATGACATTTTAAAAGTAGCAAAATGCATAGAGCTGCGGCTTTGCTGAAATCATAAAGGAAGCATATAACAATTTATGGGTCTGTGAAGATGTGAATAACTTAGTGCTCCCGTGGTTAAGGTAATTAATGATGCTATATCTGTTTCGTGCTTTGTTAGGCTAGAAGAGTCTTGCAAAAGTACTGGTGTCTGTCTAGGCGAGATAAAAGAAAGAAATGTGTTGTCAGTAGGCATTGAGACATCAAATGACACTTATCTGTCTAAGCAGTGTGCAGTAGGACAAATGGGTTGATGTTACCGTGGTGAATTTTATGGGCAGATCTGTGTCTGTCTCTCTCAGTCTGGGAGCTTGAGCAACTCTCTGTCTGCCCCTCTGCCTGCCTCTCTCTCCCGTTTCTGGACACTTGCTTGTCTGGACTTTGATGTTTGTGTATCTGTCCATCTATGGCATCCCACCTTTCTGTCTATTTACTCTCACACCTGTCTGCCTGCCCGTCTTTCCTTTTCTTCGTGGATCTCTGTTTTAGTACGAGAGGGGGACACAGGGCTTTCAAAGGAACAAACGGGCACGCTTAGGTTCCAATATACCTTTTATTACAGTTTACTAAAGTTATGAATAATAATAATACACTTTTATTATTATTATGATTGATGCATAAACATATACTCCCCTTCTACACAGTTTCAGAAGACATATGTGTCACACATCAGATGATTATGCCATATAGTAAATGTTAATGATAAAGCGCACACACTAAGACTACTGCCTTTTTCCAATATGAGATTGCAAAGCTATATACACTCGGACGTGCTATCATCACCCACCTTCCACGCACAGACTGGGGAGCCCATTTCAGCCCTGGCAGGAGAACAACACGTGTTCTCGAGAAATGCCGGGCTACGTAGGAGACCAACACGTGTTCTCGAGAAATGCCGGGCGACGTGCACATATCCCACAGCTGAACTCCAACCGGCACTGAGTTCTCCCCCTCCTTTATGCTATACTTTTTCGTGTTTACTACAATTGTGCAGGAATGGTGAGCAAGCAGGCCAGGCACACACCCCACTCGGGCACAAATCAAATCCTCTTCCCTTATTGTCCAATTGGTTCGTCCTTGTGTCCCAGCCTGCAATCTCCAACTCCCCACCACCTTTAGCTTCCCAGCCTTGAATCATTGTGTTAGTCTAAACTCCCTCCCCTTAGTGTGTTAAAACAAAGTTACCTAAGTGCCCTCTGCTGACCCCATAAAAAACCTGGGATCAAGTGCCCCGAAACTATACTATTTTTGTGATTTTAACATAGTGTGCCAGCAATGAGGTGAATCATGGACGTACAATAGGCTCACACAACTGAATCTCAGGATAGTCAGACCATACATGCACTGAACCATTAAAGACCTTCATCAATTCATATGTGTCTATTCAGGTGACCATCCGGTCCCTCGAATGTTGTACAATTGTCGCCTCCCAGCACCCCACGGCAATGGGAGGATAACAAACAACCCGTTCAATTCCACACCACGTGGGCGTGGCAGTCGTGTGCGAGTCCGTCTCAATACAATCTCAATGCCTGTTAGTGCATCTCAGCACCCTCTGTCTGTGCCTGGCTCTGGTTCCGGCCTGTGAGTTGTGATGGAGGCAGGGGTCACATGACCCCACGAGGGCCTGAGCTTGGCGGGCGTGCAGTGTTGGCAGTCGGTCATTCCACGCTTCGCTGATGGCTGCAGGAACCTGAGGGTGATATCCGGAAGGGGAGGGGCGAATGATAAAGTGGGCAAAGAGAGGAGAGGAGAGGCAGGGAGGGGGCAGGGGCGTTGTTGCCGGTGAGGGTCAGGTTCCTGCGCTGACAGGCAGACAGATGGCACTCCCCTCAGGTGGCTTTCAGTGCGGTGTGTGCGTGTGAAGCCGGTGTGCGGAACACGACCACCCGGTTGCCGTTGTTTGGCCACAGACGCTCCAGCACCCCGACCGCTGCCCGTATGCGCGTTTTCCCGCCACGTCTCTCTTTACGGCCGTCAGGAGCTATATTCCCACACACATAGCTAACTAGCAAAAGCCATATTAAGGCCACACAGAAATACAGGACTTTTTTCCCAACTCCTGCTTTCTTGTGTGTGTGATGGTTTTGTCCCTCCCATGTTGCAAGGAACTTCCCAGCGATACAATGACTGGAGAAGGAGTATGAGAGGGTCAACCTCGCTGGAGCTGCAAGTTCTCCTTGTAGTCAGTTGTTTTAGTAGAAGTGAAGATATTTCCCTGGTCTGCATCCGGATAGCCTTTTCTGGAAGGAAAGGAGGCCATAAGATTTTTTTGAAGACCTCTGAAGGTCCCCCAATAGAGTTTTAAATCACATAATAATATGTGTGTTAATTTGCAGTGTTTTATCAAAGTCAGTCGTTACTCCACAGGTTGCATCATGTGGATATTAATTTTAAGGATAATTTCAGTGCAAACCAGAGAGTCCTTATCAGAGAAACCCAGTGTAGTATCTTATTGATTAGCAGCTGTTAATGCAGTGGGTCATTATGGTAGAGATTAGTGGGGAGTCTTGCAGACAGTATGGAAGGAGCAGTTACTGCCCAGAGTAGACCACCTTCCTGTATTCATTTATCAGGAATATGGTTTATTCATAATTCAGGCTGTCCAACTGTCAAAGAATAATCACAGTCTGCTGCCATCAGGCATCATTTCTTTTGCGCTGTATAAATAGTTTATTTGCATTTTAGAGGTTTCTTGTTACAGAGTGATTTTAAGATACTTTACACATCTGCATATAAATTTTATGTGCTGTTCTTGCATCCAGAGCAGCCACATTTCCTGTACGGAGTGGCTTGGTTGCCATGGCCACTCTGATGTATGATCTTAGCGTGGTGCTTATATTTATAAAAACAGTCTAAATCTGAGATTGTCTGTATCCAGCTTCTCCTGTACAGTGTTTTATAGGGCTGCGCAATATATCATGCGCATGTGCAATTATCGCGCCGCATTTGTTAGCACTCTGCTTGTTGACACGACAACTCTGATACACACTGTTGGTAGGTAATGGCAACATTACTAAAGGAAAATTCACATTACGCTGTGATATATAGTCCTAGTATTTTATGTCTAAAGTTGTGTGTAATTATGCATTTGTTTTTTTTTTTTAATAAACTTATTCAGGTTGCTAGGTTAAAACATAAACATTTCTATTCACAGTAAGTCCTACATTCATATTTAGACACCACCAAAATAGATTTGGAGAGAGAATGTCTGCTGGACATCTTGTTAATACCTGGCAGCTCAGACTGAGCCCCTGCTCAGAATGCTTGGAATGAGCCATTAAGCGCAAAAAATCTGAGAGCAATTAGAACTTTCATTTTAAGGCTTTTATATCCAGACTGTCGACCTGAGAATTGTGTAGTGGTGTGTTGCTGCCACCTAGTGGCTGTGTGATGATGGCACAGGCAATCTGATCAAGGTTAATGGAGTGTGGGTGGGGATTGATTCCTATATAACTATGTAAATAGGAAACGTCATTGTTCTTTGAAAATACAAAAACGCACAGTTTTTCACTCCTGGCAGATTGTCAGCAGCATGGTTCAGTGGTGACCCCTCTCATGACCCCCTTCCGTCCCACCCAGTCACCGGCTGGAGGTTCGAGCGCAGGTGGCTCAGGTGTTCCTCTCCAAATTCCAGCTGTCGAGTGAGGAGATGGCTACCCTGCGTGGGGCACGGGACGGCCCTGTCACAGAGGTAAGGTTAGCACCTACACACCTTCTGTAAAGCTGGCTTGATAGGTTGTTTAGGTGCAGCACCTTAGAAGGACGTCCTGCTGGCCGAGCAGGCGGCAGCACTGGTTCCTCACACCTCCTGGAATGTGGCCTCCACTCCTGCCCCTGCCCTGCATTTGGAGTTTGCATGTTCTCTCTCTGGTACTGGTTTTTCCGGGTATTCCGGTTTCCAGTCCAAAGCTATGTGGTTAGGTGGATTGGCACGTGTTTGTGCCCTGTGGTGGACTGGAATCCCTCAGATTTAATCCCAGTGCAGCCTGGGACAGACTCCAGGCTTCTGCTGAGACCCCGTCCGGGATAAACAGTCAGAGGATGGATAGATGGATGGAAGGATATTTGAGCTTTAGATTTGCTCTTTCTAGGAGTTCTTCAGGGCTTTGAGGCGGGTGAAGCAAATCCATGAGGATGTGAAGATTTTGCTGAGGACCAACCAGCAGACCGCTGGGTAAGGGGATTGGTGGGGGGGCTTTTGGGTGTCCTGATGGGGGAGGGGATGGACTAATTACCTGAGCAGCTCCATCCATACAGTGTTACAGCCGGGGTGGGAGAGTCGCACTGATAAGAAACTCGTGAGCCTGGTCAGAAGAACTGATCTTGTAGTTGACAGAAGCATGCAGGGGCAAGGGAGTCTGAGGCGCGGATGGTGCTGCCCGGCGCTGACTAACTCTGTGGTTTTTCTCTGCAGCTTAGAGATCATGGAGCAGATGGCGGTATTGCAGGAGACGTCCTATGAGCAGCTGTACCGCTGGGCACAGAGTGAGTGCTGTGACTCAGCGCCCCCTGGAGTGAGGGTGTGATGGTCATGTACCGGCATACTGGGCGCAGAGCCGTCATTCTCATGCACGGTCACACCTATTGAACTGGGTGACCCTGTTCAACCCTCTTTACTGAAGCAGTGTCCTTGCTGGAGAGAGCACTGCGTATCCTGGATGGTAATAGTGACACTGTTGGTTCCCCTCGTTAGATGAGTGTCGTGGACTGACCCAGGAGACATGTGACATCACCCCAGTGCTGAGCCAGGCTATGGAGGCCCTGCAGGACAGACCCATCCTTTACAAGTCAGTACCCCCCCCCTACCCCCACCCCCAAACAGAAGGTCATCAAACGAGCTGCCCTATCATATGGCCCCTGCTTACTCTCGCATCACTCACTCCCCAAAAGCACTTGATGACCTTTCCGACCTGAATGTTGCCGTTCTCACCGTTACTCCTGTGTTTACCAACAACAACCACCAGGAATGCGGCTCTGGCACTTGAGCCGGTTTAGGGTGGTTTTGTGTTAGGGTTATGCCACATTCTTACCACTAGGGGTCAGATGTTGCTTGTAAATAATCAGCTGTCTTTGTGAGTTCCCATCTCTGAAGAAAAAGGGTCAACAGCGACCATAAACTAGCAAGGTAAACGTCAGTGTTTTCTTGAAATACTGGCATCGACCGTATTTTACGTGTATTTAAAGAGGTCGCACAAATGTAGCCATATCTGATTCCATCGAGCTTGAATCTCACGTCTCAGTCAGGGGCTATAACCCATTTCCTGGTGGAACAGTGCTGCAGTGAATGTGGCGTCTTCCTTCCTTCTCAGCAGCCCTACAGGACAGTTTGTGTTCCACGAATGCGTTTTGCCCTCATTTTCTAACTGGCTTCTCACAGGTATACTCTGGACGAGTTCGGGACTGCCCGGAGATCTGCGGTGGTCCGGGGGTTTATCGATGCTCTCACGCGGGGTGGCCCAGGAGGAACCCCACGTCCCATAGAGATGCATTCCCATGATCCCCTGAGGTATTGGTGGACCCCATGACTTCATTACATGCCCCAAATATTCCTGACTTCAGAACCGCATCGCATACTCTGAATGTACACTACTGTATGAGTCACTTCTAGCAACTCTTGACTGCCTGACTTTAAACAACTCCCAGCATCCCTGGCTGTACATCACAGTAACACACTTTCATCATCCCTGTCTGCTGACATCCATGATGTAAACTTGTGTACAGAGTGTACCTGCTGATTCTGAAGCTGGCGCCCCCTCCAGGTACGTGGGCGACATGCTGGCCTGGCTCCACCAGGCCACCGCCTCGGAGAGGGAGCACCTGGAGGCCCTTCTGAAGCAGGTCACCATGCCAGGTACAGAATCTGCCCCCGCTGCTCTACACAGCATCCTTCTACCACCCCATTCTCCCATCTGTACGTAATAAATTTTACAGGAAGTATAGAGCACCATAAGTGGGACTCCGGAATTCCCGTCCATTTTGGGAGACATAAAGCCCCAGCTTCAGATCCTTGACTTCCGGCCCCACTTCTTCATCTCCATTTAGGACCTGACCTGTCAGTGAAGTGATGTATGTATGTGTTTGTGCACATGTGTGTCTGTCTGTCTGCCACCTACAGGCGTGGAGGAGAACATGCAGGAAGTGGTGGGCCATATTACTGAAGGAGTGTGCAGACCTCTCAAGGTAAACTCAGTGAGGCAGCCATGTCACTCTTTAAGTGTTCCAGTGGAAGCTTAGTGGCTGTTTTGGGGGGGGGGGGCAGTCAGGTCGAGCCTGGATAGAGTGTTGAGTGTCGATTGATCCCATCAGTTTGTGTGTTTGGTTGTACCAGAGAAGCCTTCAGGCCAACCCAGGCCTCAAAACCTCCACTCATCATCTCCATCTTACATTATATTTGCTGTAAATATAGTTCCGGTATTATGTTACCCTGCCCCTGCTCCCATGCCTGCAAAGGGAATTGTTGGAAATACTTACATTCAGTGTTTCCAAACCCCTATGTCACATGGTTCTTTTTCCCCATTCCAGGAGAGAGATTTTCACTGTCCCCAACTGCTCATTTGCTGTCATATTAATTATATATAGCTATAAACATACTTCTGCGTTTTTTAGGGACAATATATTTTTAGGGAAAATCCAGTATTATGGAAGTAACATTTAGACTCATATTGGCAAACAGAATGCAACCAAGCACAGACATGCTTATGGCGCTTTTCCACTGCCGCCGAGACACGGGCTGTACCGCAAACTGATTCTCCATTTTAAAGAATGTAAGCCGTGTCCAAGCCGTAACCACGCTGACATGACCCTGCTTACTGCCAGGGTCAAAAGCACGACCAAACCGAGCTGGTTGCGTCACCATTATCTGATTGGTCAAAATGCACGGAGATACTGATGTTCTGTGAATGGGTTATCTGAAGGAAAAACTGTATATTATTCATTATAAATAGTATCGCACATCGATGTATTGGTGCATTCTCGATAACTCGGAACTTAAAAATTTTCAATCTCCTACTTAAACAGTACTATAGAACAGCTGAACAGAATGGATTCAGATCGTAAGATTTACGCAAGCGAATGCTAATTCCGCTAGCATTTGATGCTAACATAACAGCGATTCTAACAGACATGCTAGCAGAAATTAGCACACAGTAAAAATAATAATAATTGCTCATAATAAATCATGCTGTACACCGCAAGGACAGTAAATAAGCTTCTCCGGTTTTCCGTCACTGTCGCTCTCCAAACCTAGCTACGCCTTTACCGAGCCGACCTTCTGCAGTGGAAAACCAAAGGGAGCTGGAACCGTGCTGTAATTAGACTTTTGCGGTACGGCTTGGGGGAAGCTCAGTTCCTGTATGCCGGTGAAAAGTTTCAATAGTATCAATGAGTAAATTTGCAGTTTTAAATATAGACAGTTTTATTTATATGTTAGAAATATAGAACATTTTATCAGCAAGTGGACCTTTGCATGGAGCCACTGTCTAAGGCTTACCGTTACTGCTGGCTTGCCCACTGTCTACTGGCATTTGTAAAGGTGTCATCTGCTTTTGCATTCTCTTCCAGGTGCGCATAGAGCAGGTTGTCATTGCAGAGCCGGGTCCGGTGCTGCTGTACAAGCTGTCCAACCTGCTTAAGTTCTACCACCACACCATCAGGTACCTACTAGGGTCATCCTGATGCCAGCCAATCAGAGAAAGCCTGAGATATTGGGATTGGTGGGTGCTGAGGGCAGGCGGGAGCTGGGGGCAGCAGCTAGGGTTGGGACTGCAAAGACCAGCACGCTTAAAGGCCGTGCTTCACATTTACCTGGAAGGTACTGTCATCTGGTGATCACATGGATTCACTGGTGGAATATTCAAGAGGCGCAATAAGTCAAGAATGGGCATTGATCTCATTGTGCAGGCTGTATAGGACTTAGATATTCAATCAGTTTAGGTTACTTTTTATTGCATTTTTGCACATTATCCTGTAAAATGTACTTATTTTATGGAACAAACTTGCAACAAAAAACCAATATCACAACCAATACAAGCGGTCCTCAGACATCAGTAACGTCTCAGACATATAGAGCCCAGCCCTGGCGAGTATGACCCATGTGGCGCAGAACTGCCAGGCCGCCCGCGACTCACTCCGGTCCCGTGAATTGAGCACATACTCCTCTCCACCCACAGCTGCATCATCGGCACGGCCGTGGCCACGCTGCTCATCACCGTGGAGGAGATGCACATCCTCAGCAAGAAGATGTTCTTCAACAGCCTGAGTCTGCACGCCAGCCGGCTCATGGACAAGGTACGAGGCCCCCGTTTTGTCCACGTCAGAGTGATCGGTGTGGCCAACCTGAAAGTGCCAGGGCAGTTGTTAGGAATTTTATTTATTTGATTTATTTTCTCATGGGATTTGAACCAGTGACCTTCCGATCCCTGGCATAGCATCCAAACGCATTGAGTCGCACAACATCGCTCAAGTAGGCATATGTATCGAGTGTGTGTGTCTGAGTCTGTAGTAGTTAAAGAGATCAGTTACAAGGGGAACTATGTAAACGCATTTTAAATTTAAATGCGTTGCTTGTTGTATAAATATTGGTTTTAAGCATCCACCTTGTTCGCTGTCTTTCCCTTGTGTTTCTTGGGATATGGACCCTGTACTGTGATAGATAACGAATGGATCCCCTTGTTTAAGATGAAGTTTTCCGGGTTAAAGTGGAGGTGCTGATGATCTGGAAACCTTTATATAGAAGTTTCTGGAAGTCAACCAGGTTCCTTGAATCCTGGTGTTTCTCTTCTCTGTGATCGAGCTCGTGGCGGTCGGGAACATCAGCAGTACCCTCAGGGACTGTAAAATTGGCAGCAAAATAAGGCTGGCCACGGCAGCCACTCACAGCGATCAGCCCTTCGGCGGCCGATCGATGGCGGCAGTTGGCCGCGACTGCCCTGCGCGGCAGCCCTCCGATTGGTGCTGATTGGATCCTGGTGCCACCAAGACGTTATTCATCCCCCTCTGGCCCCGCTGATGTCCGGGACACGAGGTCCCCTGAATTGGGCCAATTAGACAGGCTGAGGTGTGAAGCCATCAGTGTTTTTAAATTCAGTATAGTATAGCAGTATGGAGTAGAGGTGTACCAGTGCTCTGTATGAACTGAGGTCAGGTTATTAAAGCAAACTTGCATATTAGGGGATTTATTACAGCTTATAATGTAATGTAGTGTGTTTATTTACTAATTGTCTATGTCCTGGGGATATTTCTCGGTTGGACGTGCTTTGGCCTCTCACATGCCCCCCTCGGGCCACCAGGTGGAGCTGCCACCCCCAGACCTAGGTCCCACCAGCTCCCTCACCCAGACACTGTCCTTGCTCAGGGAGGTGCTGGCCTCTCATGATTCCTCGGTGGTGCCCCTGGACGCCCGCCAGGCTGACTTTGCCCAGGTAACATGCCCCCTCCCAAACAAACTCACACTGCTGACACCCAACCTGATCTGCCTGATCCTTGCCTGCTTCCACTGAAAGTCCCTGGGATTACTCTCCCAGTTCCACTTTGAAGGCGAGCACCAAGGAACAGACATCCAAAGTACACCCGGGATCATGTGAAGAATATGCATCCATGGTGGTTATTGTCGATTGAAATTCATGCTGTCTCGTATGTCTCATTTTAAAATGGGTTTTGAAGGTTGTTAATATCACAGCTCAGTTTGGCTATATGCAGTTGGTATGAGAAGCGGTGAGGTGCGTGGTGATGGATGGCTCCTGTGCATTGGGTTGCTTTGAACTCTCCCTCTTGCCTGTGTTCCAGGTGCTGTCCTGCATCCTGGACCCCCTCCTGCAGCTCTGCACGGTCTCAGCCAGCAACCTGGGCCCGGCCGACATGGCCACCTACATGGTGAACTCGCTGTACATGATGAAGACCACGCTAGCGCTCTTTGAGTTCACCGACAAGCGGCTGGAGATGCTGGAGTTTCAGGTTACCCTGGGCGCCCCCCCCCCCCTGCTTAAATCCTTCTTGCTCTGGCTACGTGAAGCTCCGCCACTCAGCTGCATCCTCCCCCATTCGTCTCAGTCAGAGGGTCTCAATGTTGCTGCATCACAGGACCCCCATCCACCCCTGGCCCCCGTCCCTAATGCCCTCATTACTGCTGCTCTCTGCTGTTTACTTGAGGGGAAAATCCGATTTCTGTGTCAGCCAATCATTAACAACGGAACGGGTGCGTGTCACTTCCTCCCCAACAGTGGCTCTCGCCACTTTGGTCAGAGAGGGCGGCAATTTAATTATCTACCTCCCGTCTTACTCATGCACCGCATGTTACTGGCTTGGCTTGTAATTGCGTTTTCTAGTTATTGTTCAAAGGGGGAGGGGGAAACACCATTAAACTTTGAGCTAGCAGACAGTCGGTCAAACGGCACCGTGAGTGTCGGGCTGGCCCAGGGTTTTGCCTTACAGGTGTTTAGTCAGCTTTTCACACCTGATTCCTTAACCAGCTCTGCAGCCGTATTTATTAATTATTTACACCATCTGGAATATATACTACATATTCTCCTGATGGGTCGCTAACACCATAGCCTGATCCCAGCAGGCCCAGGGGCACCATTCCTCTCCCTGGTGCTGCCTGAGGTACGCTTCATGCTGACTATGCCCATATGTTTGGGAAGCAGTTTGAAAATTGATGAATGGAGGGCAGTCTAAACAGTCGATATGTGTAGGTTTTAATAGTATTTAATGTGTCCGTCTATAGATCCTTAGAGAAAGACCCCATATCAGATGAAAACTGGTATGTCTTCTGCAGGTCATAGGTGATGGATAATGTAGATAATGCAGAGAGTCTAGAGTGGCTATGCCAGTGCCGATCACTCTTCTAACCCTCTCCCCTCTTCTGCACAGATTGAGGCGCACCTGGACACCCTGATCAATGAGCAGGCCTCCTACGTGCTCACGCGGGCAGGGCTCAGCTACATCTACAACTGCGTGCAGCAGCACGGGACAGAGCAGGTGATGGAGTACCCCCCCCCCCCTGCATCCTCCCTCTCTGATCAGTAAGGGGCAGGAAGGTGCCCATCAGACAGTGTTCAAGCCCAGGTTGCTCTGCCCAACACTCCCCTTTACATTGCCGTGTTTCTGCCTGTTGAGCGGACACCCGTATCCAGAGCAACACCCGTATCCAGAGCAACACCCGTATCGCAGGCTTTATGACCCCCCTCTCGTTGCTTAATGCAAGCTTTAGCGCAGGTTATTTTGGTTCTTTCCCGGGTAAATTGCTTGCGGTCCACGTGGCCTCGTCGGTGCTGCCGTTGCCGTGGTGACTTTGGGACTCCTGCTTAATAAACGTCCCTGCAAGCTTGGCATGGCTTTCAGCTCTATCAGTCTGCTGGAAAAAATAAATAAATGAAATGTACTAAAAGTATGAAAGTACTTCAGAAAATGAGGACGCTGATTCCAGAGACAAACTCCCAAACAGGCAGTTTGCTTCCGCGTATAGTTCTGAAAGTAAATGTCCCTAAACGTATAAGGGTTGAGTGTTCGATTCGCCCCCCCCAGCTCTGAGTGTGTGCAGCTTGCGTCTCAAAGGTTTATTCTTGGTACTCAGCATCTTATGCATCCTTTTGCCTAAATCTCATGCGATCTTCGCGAGTTTGGGTGTCTGTGCCTTTGTGTGCCCTGTGACTCCTCACTGCGGTCCAGATGTTTAGTTCAGTCGTAAACGTCATCAGATTATTTAAAATGTGACATTAAATGACCAATGAGGCTTGGATTGTTGCATCGCGCTGTGCTGTTATGCTTTGGAAGGTGCCATTTAAATATCCCATTAATGGGCCAGAACGGCATGGAAAACTCATATGATGAGATGCTGTTGGAAAGCGGGGAAGGGGGGGGCGGGTTCATGGTGAATCCCTCTACTGTTTTGGAGGGAAACTCACTGAGTGCTTTTTTGTCACAAAGGGTCCCCTCTCCAGCATCCCTGGGATGGACAGCACGTCACTGAAAGCAGCTATGGTATTATTGTTATTAATAATAATAAACAAGCTAATTATTATTATTTGTTATTTTAATCCTCAGTGCTTAGTTCTCATTGGTCACCTCCACCCCTATTCCTTTTTTATCAGGTGCAGTTTGACCGCTACTTGGCTTCTCCTGACACTCTGCTAATGCCACAGCTCAACTTCCTGCTTAGTGCAGCAATTAAGTAAGTTCTGATGTAAACCAAAAGCTCATTGGACTCTCAATCCTGTCAGTGGATTTCTATTGGCTGGGGATTGAATATGAGTGGGTGGCGATTGACCCCTGTATGTAGAGGTGATGGCATCATAATCAAATCCTCAGTACATCAGGTCTCCAGCGGACTCGTGTTTATAGTCTGAGCCCAACCAGAACATTTGGGTCACGTAATGTCAGTAGTACTGGTGCAATAACAACAACATCGGTGAAAGCGTGATTTATGTGGATTTCTGTTTGGATGAAGCCGGGCTACATTTGAAGAAATTAGAACCATGAATCACAATTACTGGAAACCATGGGCGGCTTCGAACGATGTACCTGAGGTTAATGTTCTTCATTAATGGGGCCGTGAGGCCCCCACAGCCGTGTGCCGTCAGCTCGGGTGGGAGTGCAGCCTCGCACGCGCATACACGCATGGGGGCTCACGTGTTCTAGAACACACTGCCCGCTCCAGGACATCGCTTATTCCATTAGCCTCCAGGCGTTTGGCTTCAGTACCAAAGAGATATGACTAACAGCATAATCCCCCAGCCCGTTATTGATTCACCTGAATGAGGAACATCAGAGTAACTGCAGGGTAAGGCTTCTTCAGTTGGACCACTATATGGAGTGAGGTGGGATCCCTTTATCGGCCGTCAATGGGGGACTTTTCAAGTTCCGCAGTTCTGCAAAGGTAGAACGTAGCATTGCACCAAAAAAACAGCAGGATGCAGTGAGAATTTCAAGAGAGATGCTGGATTTTTAAAAGATTAGTCGCACTCGGAACAAACAATTTGGGAAGAGTGAGAACATTCCTGCTTGCCTTTGGACGTGCTGGCACCGCTTCATAGTGAGACTGCAGAAGACTCAAACGGCTTAATCAAAAAAGCTTCCCGTTGTTAGTCAGCGCTATATAAATAAAAACCCGGCTTGGTGTTTCTGGCCCATGATTCTGCTGACTGTAACTGGAATCTTTGGGAGGCGGGGGCCATTCTGGAACTTAAGGTGGCTCGTGGTGGCTGTCACAGCCTCTGGGTGCAGCGTGCATCAGGGACATGTGCTGCGTGCCACCCAAAATGCCCCCGCAGTGGGGACTAGAACATGCTGTCGGGACTGCGCTCTGGCAGGCAGCTGCGATGGCCGGGTGGCCACCACTTCCTGTTGTGAAATCTTCAATTATAACTGCTGAGTCCTCAGCCCCGTGCTTTGGGATATCATTTGATTTTCGTTGTACCATTCTCTCAGAGCAGATTTGTTCACGCTGAGACATTTTTAGGCCCAAACATATTGAAGCATTTGGCTAAATCACGCTTAAGGTGGATTCTTACAGCTGGCATAAACAAGCAGGCGTCTTCATGGGCTCGATGATGGTGGTACTGCACCTCTAGATGGTGCCACAAACCACACGATTGTCCCTGTCAGGCTGCTCTGTTTACATCACTTGAGAGTTCAGACCCAGTCAGTGCCACTGGTTAAATTAAAGCATGACTCCATTCCTACATTTGGATGAGGGATATGTAGCTGAGACGAGCTACCTGTGCTTTTGTCATCAACAGTTACGGCCACCTGAATGTCATTGCCTGATATACCACGGCACTGTCGAATTCTCACATCTGATGCCAGATCTGATGTTCATTTATTTTAGTATTACCTCATATGTAGTGCCACACTGGCGAATCACAATAACAAATCAATGCATGATTTTAATCTTTAATTTTAACTGTAAAAGCAAAAAATGGCTACAGGTTATTTAGACACACACAGGTGTGTTTAACACTCGTAGTGCACGGCTTGGCGGCAGTGAAAACAGACAAACTGACACTGATCCTTCGGGTTTTGTGCTGTTAATCTGTCCTCCACCACTCTCCCCGTCACGCCCCGTCTTCCCAGGGAGCAGATCTTCCGGCAGTCCACGGAGCTGGTGTGCCGGGCCTACGGCGACGTGTACGGTGCCGTCACCAATCCGGCTAATGGCTACAAGGACCCAGAGAGCGTCTTGCATAGAACCACACAGCAGGTGCAGACCTTGCTTTCCTGAGGAGTCCTGGCGCCCCCTGGTGTACACGCCTGCTCGCCGTACAGGTCCCCCAGCGGAGAGCTTGCCGAGGCGAAGACCTTTCTTAGGATGCCTGAGGAATCTGGGATGACTGTGTATCTGGGACTTCTTACTGGCTTTACCTGCCTTGTGATTTCACTCCCCTGTCACTCACAAACAAAATTTGGGGCAAAAGCAGGCCCAGAATGAGAACCCCACACCGCTGCCGGTCTGTGATCAGGAACAGATCTGCCTTTCCTTCTCAGTTTGGTCCTTTTCCTTAAGCGTTTTGAAAAATTGCCTTGAGCCATTGGAAAGCGGTGTGTGCAAGTTTGTCCACTGTGGCTCCGACCCCTTCAGAAAGGCAGGGGCGTGACCTTCTGAGGCCGCCGCCGTTGGTCAGCGGAGAGTTGGCTGCGGTGCGACACACAATGCCACTATCATGTCAGCACCTGACGTGCTGGTCACGTCGTCCCCTGATCTGCTGGGAGATGCCCTCCAGTGGCCTTCTGGCGGCTATATTTAGGGAGAATAGCCAATAACAGTCATATAGTTTCTCCAGTTGTTTGGAGATGAATAGCAGGCAGGGGTGTGGGCAGAGCGTTGGTGGAGGTGGGTGGGGTGGCGACACCTGCCGATATGACTGGAAACAGGGTGTCCCAACGGTCTGCATCACACACCTCAATACCCAGCAGCTGTCTCTGTCCGGCGCTGATATCTGACGGTTTGCAGGAGTCCCCACATCACTGCGTGGTCTATTAAAATAATCATTTGGCGCAATCCTCACAATGATGGTGGATTTTTACTCCTAATTATATAATAAAGTGTAAATGCAAGACACTCTGTGACCCTTCAGTAATTTTGGGGGAATGGGAACGGTTTCCATGGAGAAACCCCTAATTACCTAAAATTTCACACTTAATTAATGGGTAATTAACCACCTAAAATTGTATTACTTCATTTTCTTTGTGCTTCTCTGTATTAAGTGCAAATGCAAATTTTTAAATATTCTCCCATTTGTTTGATTTCATATTTTGTTTCCTGCATGGATGTGGGCCTGCTGAGGGTGGTCCAGGCTGAAGGTCTAGCTGTGAGGTGGAACCTTGACATGGCTACCTGTAACTTGGGGATCCAAGCCAGTACCAGTTCTGTTCAACTTCTTTTTGTGTTGAGAGGAAGCAAAACAGGTGCTTGTAGTGTAAGCAGTGGAGGGAAGTCTGGGTTCATAATGATCTTGCTGAAATGGGACCAAGCAGCAGGTCCAGTCTGGGAAGTAAACAGGTGAAGTTGGTGATTGATTGTTAAGGGCAGGGTAAGCGTGTCTGTTCTGTTTACACGGGCTTCCTGTTTGTATTCCTGGCCCTTCCATCCCTTTGTTTGGGCCCCTTTCCTATTTTGAGGCCTTTAAGTGGAATTTTTATGATGTTTTGCTGATTTTACGCAAAATACACGCCAAGTGAGAATTAACCCCCGTCTGCTAGCAGGTGCCAAGAAGCCTGTTCTGCAGAAGGCCAAGAGCTTTGCAGGCTGAATTGCAGGAAGGGACTGGGAGAAGTTTATCTGAAGTGTTGAAGTCCAAAACGGATTTTTGTGTTGTTCTGCAGCCTACGTGCAGGCGCTCCCCTTGTTTTCAGGCCATTTATTTTCCTACGCCTTTGTGAGCTGGATTAACTGCTTATTTTTTTTTTTTATGATCGGAAGAAGAACATCAATTGGAAAGCCCTGGCGTGAAAATAAATAGCATGATAGCATGTCCCCCATTCACACCCCAAGGAAAATAAGTCCCCCATCTGGCTTGAGGTACAGCTTGTGACCCCTGCCTGTTGAGACAGCTGCCAAAATGATCTCTGTCCCCCCCAGCCCCCTGTCCTCCCCCTGCTACAGGTTGGGTCGGCAGCATAACGAGTCTCTAACGCTGGGTTTGGACCTCGGATGTGCTGGTTGGTCGAGTCGCGCTCAGCTTGGCCTGTTAAATTGGGCAGGAGCTGAGTGAGTGGTGGCACCCCACCATTAATGCTCCATGATTAGCCCTCTGAATTCACCGTCATTGTCTGTGTTTCAGAACGTGTGAGTCATACCTGTATGAGTTCACCTGTCATTCATCCATTATCCAGCAAGGGCGAGCCTGGAGCCTGTCCCATAATGCACTGTTCACAAAGCTGTGGACACCGTGAATGGGATGCAAGTTCACCATTGGGAATATACACATGATTTAGAGAAACCAATTGACCTAACAGTATATTTTTGGATTATGAGATGAGATCCAGTCGGGGGTGGGACTCGAACCCCCATCCTCAGCGCTATAAGGCTGCAGCGTTATCTTAAATGAAACGTGACAATCGTTATAGAATGATACGCCTCTAAAGGATTGGTGCTTTCAGGAAATGGCACATATTCAACAGTAGCGTTTGCCTGTTTAAATCACTTTGTTTCATGACCACCACTGTTTTCGGGCCCACTTGTGCCTTCCTCTGTACCCAGCCTTCCCAGAGAGACAGTCATAAACTGAAATGACTCGCTCCTTTGGCCCCAGGGGTTATTCTTTGTAGACACCCCCCCCATGCTGTTCACCATGCAGAAGAGGCTGCCCTTCACTATGCAGAGGATGAACAGAGTGATACCCAGCCAGTGATACATGACAGACAATGCAGTGACATGAGGGAGACCAGGGGGTGTGGCCATGTGGCCAACAGGAGGAAGTGTGGCCATGTGACAAGCTGGAGGGGGTGTGGTCATACCCCCAGCCCGCCCCTTTCAGTCATTTTACTGACCCACCTCTACTGCATGCCGGACCCCTTTTTCCTCACACAAGGGCCTCTTACTATTGTTCTTAAGTTATTCTTGTTCATCCGGATAACATTTATTTTCCACTGTGAACCCTGTGACCACAGTGGCAATCAAGGTTACACTTTTCTCTATACTGTAGCTTGTCAACACAGCCCCCTCCCCATCCCCCACTTTCCCTTACATCACTGTTTTCCAATCCATTCCTCGGGGATCTGCAGACAGTCCATGTTTTTGCTCCTACCGGGAGCTGGGAGGGAGCAAAAATGTGGACCGTCTGTGGGTCCCTAAGGACTGGGTTGGGAAACACTGCCTTACATTATGGATTCAAAGCTAGCAGTTTTATTTTGGCAGGTTTCTGGTCAATGTCGTGACATCTTTAATCACAGTGGTGCAGACAGTTTGCTTTCGCAGAGAGTAGGATCTGCTGGGCACAGTTTGCTAGCTGCATCTGGCTGGTTCCTCCAAAAATCTTTACCGTTCTAATCAGAAGAAGAATGCATCAGAATGCAAGTCAAAGAAGAACCTATATCTCTGGGTAATCCGTGTATATTTGCTCAGAAAAAACAATTTATCATTAGAGAAATGCAATAAAAAGTCAACAAGAATTTCTTCTATTCTCCAAAAAGTTACTAATTAATATCTTTGCTTCCCAAACCTCTCCACATGGGCACCCCAGCCATTCCAAATATCTCCTCCGGCTGCCATCACTGGGTGCATTCGGTAAGGTCACATGTGGTTTGGTAGCCATGCAGGAATGTAAAGATCAGGCTGTGAGGTGGGGGCTGTGTGTTTGCTCTGATATACATGTGAACCGGCCTCGCGGCTCTCGCCACGTCGGCCTGGAAAGACGCTTCCCTTTCTTTGAGACGTCATTCTTTGGGTTGACCCTGGGTTCGGTGTACGTGCCATACAGTGCGTAGTGGTATATGTGTGTAGCTGAACACAACATTCCAGATATATAGGGTTGTGGTAGTGTGTGTGTTTGTGTCCTGTGATGGCCCGGGGTGTTCCCCAGCCCTGCCACCCTGCGCAGAATAAGTGGTTAGAAGATGAAAATTTCACAGGGTACACAAGGGTACACACATATAATATTATGTATACTGTGTATTCCTATATATTAACAATTGTGTTGCCTTGTGCCTGCAGGATTGTGGGTGCTGTGGAGTCTGCATGCCTTTCTGATACTTTCACTACCATCGCTTTCCTGCTGTTTTGTCTGTGCATGGCAAATGGGGCCGACTGCTTATTGTGTTCTTTCTGTCTACATCTCTCTGAGGATGACTCTCCATGTTGGCCTTGAACACGGAGCCCCAAACACCCCCCCCACCCTCAGCTGACCGCTCTCTGACTCACCCTGTCAGAGACACACTGTCCCCTCACCTCTCTGCCAGTTCTCTCTCTCCCTCTCCCTCCCTCTCTCTCTCTCTCTCTCTCTCCCCCTCTGTCCCTCTCAGCCTGTGTCTCTGCACACTAATATGTGCATCTGCATACACGTCCGTGGCCATGTACACGTGTCAGAGCGTGTGCTCGCTCGCTCACATGTTCGCCTGTATGTTTGCCAGCGATCCCTGTGCACCTACTTGCAGTTCATGCGTCAGGGGACGGCGACAGATTCTTTACCAGGGCCAGCGAGCAAGGGAGTACTGGGCCAAAGGTGACGGCTGACTCTAGCCCTGGGTTACTCAGTAACCAGTCCCCCCCCCGGTGGCTTCTTGGGCCTCCTCCATTCTGTTTGCTCTCCTCCGCTGGCTGTCCCTCTGCAGGACCATCATCTTCCTCCGTAGAGCCGCTCTGCAGAAAGGGAGTGGCATAAAAAAACAGGAGGATGAAAAGCAGCAGTGGGGGGGGATTTCCCCTCCTGATTGTTACATTCCTGCCTCTAATTAGCGGGGGGGGGGGGGTTATTTGACACGCTGCAGATAATTCTTTCGTCTCTCCTTTGTTCTTTACTCAGCTCAGTGTCTCTTTCCGCTGCTAGTGGGGGGCGTTCCACGCAACCTTGTGTGCGGGGAATCTCCTTGATTCAGGCCCAGGGAGGTGTGCAGGCTGAGGTGGGCTGGGGACAGGAGGACAGGGACTTGGCGCCTGACCAGCGGGATGTCACTATCTCGCATAACACCAGTGGCACAAAGTGGCCTATCCTGCTCAATTGTGCTGGGCGGCTCGGGGCTTTTCCAGCTGCTGGAAGTTGAAGGTCTCCATCTGTGCATGAGCATCCCTCCCTCCCTGTCCTCCAACACCAGCCACACCACAGCCATCGATTCTGGCTGTGGGGGAGTCTTTCTACCTTCACGCTTGCCACCTGGAATGCCACCGTGCCCGGTGCTTTGGAAGTAATGCACAGTACCCCCGTTCAGACAGGAAATGACACACGCCGGTTTTTGGGGGTAGAAGATCAAGTTGCACTTAAAAACCTGCTCCCCCCCTGGCAGTTATAGGGATGCAGAGTAGGAGCCGCTGCCTGTAACCTAAACTGATCTTATAAATAAATGGTAATTTTATTCTGTATCACCTTGTAATAAAATGTCAGGCATCAGAATAGTACTAATGATGATTACATTTAAGGTCACTCATGAATGCTGGCAGAGATCGAGAGCAGCTTCTAGACTCCCCATAATGCCCCTTTAAAAAGCGCTGGGCTCTGCTTACAGCCCCGCCTGGCGCTCATACGTGGGAAACGGTGGAGAAGAAGGACACCCATCGCTTACTATTTGTTTATTTCTGCACATCTTTGGAAGAGGAGATACCGATGGGTGATGGTGGGGGTGGGGGAGCTTGCTCCCACGCAGCAGGGAATTCTGGGACGGGGCGGGGTGGGGCGTGGGGTCAAGCGGACACACGATACCTCCTGAATGGATGGGAGGTTGGAGAGGTCTGCCCATAACTCGATCCTCGAACAGGACGGTGTGCCTCAACCCATACCTGCACGATGCAGCCACGTTTGCCCAGGGGGGCGCTGTGTCCCAAAGCACTCGCCTTCGACACTGGTCCGCAGGCCCTCGTGAATATGTTAAAATTTGTCTCCTCATCACGCGGTGCAGCAACAACAGCGTGGGGGGGGGGGTGCTGCCATCTAGTGTGGCATTATTTGGAAATTATGTAACCTTTCTTTGAGCGTGTTCCAGGAATCCGGACAAAGTGTTCACATTAGCTAAGCAAACACATTTCTGAAGGGCCGCTAGGAAAGGCTTGCACAATAAACAAAATGGGGGGGTGGGTGAGAATTCTGGACCTACACTAGGGATGTTCTCACGGGGTGGATAGGCCGGGTTCTGACCCCCGCATCGGGGACTGCCTGCCACACACACACACATGCGTGCCGCTTGGATCGCACACTATTTCGCTGTAATCCGATAGCTACTCTGCAGCTCTCAGTTCTGGAAATTAAAACAGACTTGGAACCAGCTGGTTTAAGGATGCAATCGCTCCCAAAAAAAAGGGATCCCACCATAAAATCCAGCCGAAGATTAAATGAGCAGCTCAGAAATGTCACAGCCAGGTTTCACAGTGCCTTGGGTAAGTGAATATGGTCCCTATGTCCATCCAAGTAACACATTTTTGGAACCATTTTCTTTTTACTTTTAAAACGCATTGTCTAGATACATGTATGTTTTAGTAAAATGCCATCATACAGGGGCAGCATGTAGAACACAGGGCTATGACTATCTGCTCATGTACAGAAGGTTGTGGGTTCGTATCCCATAGACTAATGATATCACCACTGGGCCCGTGAGCAAGGTCCTTAACCCCAGTGGCTTGAGGGACACTAGCTGACCCTGATCCTCAGTTGTCTGTCGCTTTGACAAACATGTCTGCAGAATAAATAGATATATACTACATATCCACGCGTTCCCTGTTTGTGCCCTGTATGTAATAGACTGGCTGGATGATCCCCTGGATTTTACATTTTAAATGTCACATTTGAGTGACACCTCTGGCCACCTTACACCTGGCTCTTAATCCTTGATGATGCTTATATGCACACATATCAATTATGCATGTCAAATTTTGACATATAAACAAAACACTTTTGATGGAGTTTAAAAAGTAGCATTTCATTTAAAAACGTAGTAATCAACACCAGTCTACTGTCTGATCCAGACCTGCACCTACCTGCGATTCCTACTCCAATTCCTAATCCAAAATGCACTTGACATTCCCCTCTCCTCTCTTTCAGCCTCTTCCCAACACCCTTCATGGACACCTCTCGGCTTTCCAGGGGGCAGTTGGGCTAGCATGCAGAGCAGCTACCGTTACGGCAAGCCTGAAAATACAAAAAGAGAAGGCGTTGCTGAAATGAAGCAGCATCTCGGTGGCACACTTGTGTGGATGCCGGATCAGGTTGTGACGTTTTCCCGTTGGTACATTCCAGTCAGAAGTGACCGGTTGACCTCCTTCCCAGACTGGGGCATCTGCCCCTCCAGTTTGCCACTCTTTGCTTGGGTGTTTTTTTCCTTTTGGCCCATGCAGAGCCCCGATGAATAGACTGATACTGGAGCTGAAGGAACAGCAAGTCAAGGAGCCAAAAACAGGCCCTGCTTATTCATGTTCCCGGGCCCAGGCACAGCGTGTCCTACTTTTTTATATCCTATTAGATAATCTTATCCAGTCGCTTCCAAAATCCATGCCAAACATTCATAACGGGGGCTTTCAGGCTGAGGTGGAGCAAAGCTGCTCAGCCCCGTCCGGGGTGTATACTGAACCGCCACGATTACACCAGGAGGGGCGATAGAGAGCCACCGGGGGCATTTCAGAAAGGAATGCCACACATTTAGCAACCAAAATTAAAGCGGTCTGGCACTCCAACTTCCTTAATGCCGAAACCAAATGCAGCAATTCTAGCACGGAACGTGGAACATGGAATGCAGAATTTTTCGATTGTCCCCCCGAGTCCCTTTTTGTGGAATGCGGTTGAGCGCACTCTTCGTGGTTCAGGTCAGCAGTCGCGAAACAAAGATCTTGGAAACGAGAAAGTGAAACGGAACGGCGGACGACCTGCCTGTCTGCGGTTTCTAAGTCTGTGTGACGGACACAGTGCCCGCGTGACTCGCCTGCCCGTGATAACCGCGCACGGCTGAATCCAAGCCCTCACGAGCTGGCCAGCATGTGAAAAGCACGCCAAAAAAGGAGAACCATTAGTAAATCCAGCTTCCTTTTTCCTCAGGAGGAATGGAGACGAGCAGCTCTGAAAGCGACCGTAAGAGACGCTAATGGGCTCGTTTAGCCTAATGCAATCTTCCCTGTGGAAGAGTCGCAGACAGCCCGTGTGTAGCATGACCATTGCATAACTGGCGCTCCCATTGTAATAGCATTAGCACTGAGAAGGGAATTGCGGGTTCCCAGATTAGCAAAACAATGGCTGTCTAATTTTTTGGCTGGGGTAGTGGATTTGTGGCAAATATAGTCCCAGATCAGCAATGTGAATGGGTGCTGAGGTGGGGCGGGGCTGGGTGTTGATGAGTCTATAAAGGGGGTGTAAGTGAAGCCTCATGGCGGGCCAGGTGGTGGTGGGTTTAGCGCGGATGATGACGACATGGCGGGGTGAATGGCCTTTAGTACGGGGGAGTAATTGAGGGCTGCCTGTGGAGCCACTGAATCCAGAGGCAAGTTCTGCAATCACTTGGGCACAAAGTCCAGGAAACACTCTGTCACCTGCTCCCTATCTACAGTAACCGGACTCTTTATCGCCGGGGGTGGGGGCGGGGGCACAGGGAGAGGGAGGGCAAAGGTCACAGAGGCAGCTGATCCAGAACAAGACCTGAGGGTGGCAGGAAGGCGTCAGATTTGTTTACCAAGTGGTTCTTACTCACACCCTTTATCTGGGTGGGGGGGGGGGCTGTCTACCTGCAACATTTCCTGTGACGTTCCTGCCAGCATTCCATGCACTGCTAGTTGCAACCTCCTTCCATTTGTGAGGGACGACACTGAGGGATGTTTGCGGTCGATGAGAAGTGATGACATGGGATGGCAAATGGATGTTTAACATCACACTTACTGTTTTTATGTACTTCAAATTGCTCTGACGCATCGTAGGTCCTATTTTCAGGATGATCATATCCAGGGTTCCATCACTGTTCAGTTATTGGCACTTATTGGCAATTTTTAAATCTGAATCCATAAGGATTCTGATCGAGGAATCACAGTCGATTGGATTCTTCATGTTGGAGGTGGGGGGGGAGGAGGTGCGGAGTTTATTTTCTTCGTGCCCCCACCCCCACACCCTGATCATGTGCCCATGGCACTGTCTGTACACACTGACATACCAGGAAATGATACTGGACTAACTCCAGAGCTGGCAGGGCAGCGCCAGGGGTCAGGTCAGGGGGGGTCTGGTCGGGGGTCCCGGGGGAGCTTTGGGCCATGAAGTCATCACGTGATTGGGGTAAGCAGAGCCCCTCGGAGGAGAGCGGCATGGGACGGGCAGGTCGGGCCAGCGGCTTTCAGCAGGCCAAAGCCTTGTGAGTCCAGGGTTGCACTGCTGGGGAATGCTGCTTGCCAGGATCAAGCCATTTTACAGGCTCTGCGAGAGGGTGGCAACAGTCCTTGCCATGGTGACACTGATCCCCCCCAACACTCAAAGAACATCATCAATCCATCTTCCATAGCAAGGGAATGCAAAGTTTACAGCTTTAAATATTTGAGATTTAACAAAGTTTGACCTCTGGACCTCTTAGACTCGACACTTCAAAATATGGTGACACATTTCCACAGCACAGTGCTGAGTGCTTCCCCAGCCAATATTTAAATACATTTTGCATCAAGGCAACATTTGTCTACGGGCCATCCATCCCTCCATCCTTCCTTTCATTTTCACAAGATGAATGAACCACTTCTCCTGTACAGGGTCTTGGTAAGCCTGGAGCCTGTCCTTGGCAATGCAGGGCATGGGGACACCCTGTACGAGATGCTAGTCCATCCTAGGGCATCACAGGACATTGAACCGAAACTTTTGGTAATGAGGGTCATTGAGGGACACAGAGCTACGTGTGTTATTCACTGTGCGCAGTCGACCCGGGGGCTGAAAACTTCCCCCTCAAACCTCCATCACAGGCGCTGTATTGAGAGGAAACAAAACAGGGCCCACTGGAGAGAGCTTGTCATGTACCGTGCCCCGACACGGAACGGCCAGGTATTATAACAATGGGGACCATTGAACTGTTGACATCCTTATTTTTCACTCCATGCACTCATTTTCCTGCCCGTGTTTCTATTTGACGCTTGTTTCCTTTCCTCTGTATTATTACTACGATCGCATCTCGTTGCCGAAAGTTGTTGAGGCATATCTGTTTGTCATGATAGCAGCTTCTGTACGTCGCCTTTTTTGGCTAAAGTGCACGTCAGTTTTGATAGTTATAATCGTAGCTTTGGAAATCGGCGTATCTTGGTGGCAGTGCATCATTACTGCATTCATGACAAGCAGTGCCCATCACACAACCTAATTGCGAAAAAATGGCACTCTGCCAGCTGCCAGCTAAAGGTAATGGCACAAGGAATTAGTCATCGATTAAACCCATGAGAAAAAAGCCTCTGTGAAAGACTCGCTGTCCAAACCCTGAGACTGAGCGTGCGGAGGGAAAAAAAAATCCAAACATCCGAAACAACACGCCCATTGTAATTGCATTTTCTTACTGTAAACTTCTCCATGGAAACCAGCTGGCATTGAGGCAGGGAGGAAATTGTCACGAGCTAAACGGAGGCATCCGTCATCATGAGAGCCACAGCCCACTGGGATGGTTTTTTCGAGGGCATTTCGGTGGGCAAGTCACATCGATGGGTGGGGGTAGGCAGGGGAATTGAGAACTCAGACAGCGTCTAACACACTCTCATGCTGGACACACACTCTCACTCTAAACACTCTCTCACCCCGGTATCCAAACACCGTCTCTCAGCAGATGGCGTTTACTTTACATGACAGACACCAGCAAATGTTAGGACTCTGCTGGTGGAATACCTTGCCGGCGGATGCCAGCATTAATCACACGTCTTCCAGCTGACGCCTGCATCCAGTGGAGCTCTTACAGATTTTCGGCCCCATGAAAGCTTATGATATTGGGCCCCACAACCCAGACCAATCCAATAATGTTCCCCTCTTTTATGGTAGCCCCACCTGCACCCACCCAGAGTCTCTCCCAACGGCGCCCATTTCACAGAATTGGGATGTGAGCCCAGTTCTTTAAGCAGCCTGTAACACAGTGACTCTGGGAGAGTCAGTTGTCCCGTTTGGCTCCCCCCTCCCCACCCCACTCCCACCCGCTCCTGGTGGTGCAGCTGGCATTCCGATAGACAGGCATGTTCCCCGAGGGGGGGGGGGGGGGGTTTCCTTCTTTAAAGTTAGACACACGATTCTCAGTGGCCATCCTAATCGACACCACTGAATGCTAAAATCGAACAACGGCCCAAAATACTCAATTTGTTTTGGGTCTATTTCAGTAAAATAACAGCTTGTCCAATCCAGGGTGAGCAAACACCACTTCTGAGAGTTACACACCCAGAAAGTTCACCTTGGGCAGGTATAAATGCTGATTGTGGGCTCCTCCCCCCCCAACACACACGCACAAAAAATGAACATTCACAACATAACTGATCAAAACACCCAACAATCGCAGGAAGGGGACTTAGAAAAAATAAATAGTAGGGACCCTAAACAGCTTTAGGGGTGAAAAATAATGACACTCGCCATTGTGGAGAGTAATTCTCCCTGGCCATCTCTGCAGTCAGTTTGGGGCTCTTCCTATCACCCCAGGGCTCAGAAGTCATACACGCTATATATAAAGTCCAACGTCCAACTATAGATCATGGTAGACAAGCTTGGTTTTTAACCTGAGCTGCGTTACTAATTTATCCAGCCGGTCCAGTGGTTAATAGTTGCATTTAAGCTGAAAGACTGGCTAAATGGGTAAATATTTATAGTACCTTAAATGGCTGGTACTGAATTATTTAAGGCCCCTGAGAAGAGGGCACTCTATGTTTCAGCAGCGGCCCACGGGCCTCTATCACGGAGGCTCCGCCCCCACAGCTTCCCGCGGTCATGGCAGGCCAGCAGGGCCCATTCCTCTACTTGCCAATTTCATATTTTTGGTATTCTGTGGCCGCGTGATTCATTGTAACATTTTAATTGGTCTGAGTTTATGATTTGTCTGCGTTCATTTAGACAAAGGGCCGTGCTGTCAGATTTAAAGGTTTTTTTTAATTTGTTGACATTAGTTTTTTTTTCACTTTTTCATCCTTTTGTTGTGCCTAGAATATCTGGCAGTTTGATAATAGGGCCAGTGAGCCTCCTGTTTAATCTGTCTAATTCCAGTCCCCGCCCCTACCCATAATCCATGGTTCCCGACTTCCCCCTGAAACCTAGCTGCTGAGATCTCTCCAAAATTTTCTGTATGAAGTTTTGTCCCAGCACCAGTACAGCATAATGGACTCCCGCATAAAAACGCTCACTGACCGTATATTACTCTCACATTTTTTTATCCGACTGGTGCTTGTGGCCACTGAGTCCAACACTATAAGATAAAGCATGTTTATTTTCCTTGGACGGCGATTAAGGCTGGGACACAGGGCGGAATAACACAAAGCACGGAGCCTTTTAACAAACGGTAACAAAAACCGTTCCCTTGGATCTCTATGACAGGAATGATACTTCAAAATACTGGAATGCATTTCACTGCCAAGTGATTTAGAGGCCAATGTTTAAAACCGGCACAACTCCAGCAGAGATGCATCATCCCTCCATCTTTCAGGACAGCGTCACAGGGAGCCTGGAGGCCACCAGGCCAGCAAAGGATCATCCCCAATCCACCAGGACCACAAGTTTTTGGACTTGTGGAGGAAGACCCCTGACAAACACAGAGATGACAGGCAAACTCCAAGCTCAGAGCCAGAGGGTGGGAACTAAACTCACTACCCTGGAGGTGTGAGACTACAGTGCTGCCCACCGAGCCACCATGCCAGCCTAACAGCTCACGCTTTACATTAATAAAAGATATGCAGTATTAAACAAACACTGTGCTGTGTCACATCCTGCCGCCAAAGGTACTGACCCTGCTCACAGCATGTAGCCATTTCTCAGCAGTAATCTGTGGAGGCCCACAGCACGTTTCTTCTCCTGCAAAAGTTTGCAAGTTCAGGCTACTAAACACATTTTTTGACAATAAAATACAGCAGATTCAGTGATGAATGTGGCTGTGGGAAAGCACAGAGCTGGCCACATACTGTTTCTGGTGGGATAGTGGGAAGGAGAGAAACCTCTGTCGAAGCTTCCTACATGCATCACGTCGCACTGTCTGGCTACGTGTGATGCTCTGGGGTAATGTGAATGAGCACTGTACCAATAACAGTAGTGTCTCTTATTCTCCGTCATTTCTTTTTAGAATTTACTTGTGTCAGTCTCCCGTTTCGTTGGTGAAAAAAAAACAAATGAACACGTGGCGCTGGAAGTGAAGGACAGGGACAGTAACTTTGGATGGACGGGTACAGCCCGTCATTCTAAGAGCAGTTAGCTGATACAAAAAGCCCTCCAGTGCTCTAGTTCATATCAATGAAACATGGCTGAAAGCTGAATCCTGCTGATCGTATCTCCACAATTAGCCAGAGGGGGCGCTTTACAGCCGTTGGCGTTAGAAGATCCTTCCCTCTTCTTGTCACCAGTCATTCTCCCAGCACTTGCCCTCCTCCCCTTTCTCTGACCTCGGAAATAAACAGGGGGGCCTTTGTGCCCCTGGTCTATAGTTCCTAGCAGCCCACCTCCCCCTCACCAGACACCCACAAACGTGCACAGTCCTGTTATCAAATCAGGAATTATTTTTACTGCCCCCTTGCTTTAGATTTCAGCTTTCCCTGTCTGCTGTCACTCCCTGCTGTTGTCACTCCCTGTGTGCTGTCACTCCCTGAGTACTGTCACTCCCTGTATGCTGTCACTCCCAGTTTGCGGTCACTTCCTGTATGCTGTCACTCCCTGTGTGCTTTCACTCCCCTGTGTGCTGTTACTCCCCTGTGAGCTGTCACTCCCTGTGTGTTCTCACTCCCTGTGTGCTGTCACTCCCTGTGTGTTCTCACTCCCCTGTGAGCTGTCACTCCCTGTGTGCTGTCACTCCCTGTGTGTTCTCACTCCCTGTGTGCTGTCACTCCCTGTGTGTTCTCACTCCCCTGTGTGCTGTCACTCCCTGCTTCTCCCACTTCTGTCACTGTATGCTTTCACTGCTTCCTCACTGCTTCCTCCAGTTGCCATATTTCCACATCAATGCCATCAGCTCTTTTCAGTTGTATATAGAAATTTTCAATACGTGTCCAGTTACACTTATTCACATAATCCATTCTTCACAAACGCTTACATTCATTTCAGTTTAATTCAACAAAACACCCCGGGTTGGACTGAAAGGTGGCATCTTAAGATCAACTAGCTGCCCAACTCTTCAAGGTCTGCCACTCAATCAGTTTTCCAAATATGAGCAGGTAATTCAATATTTTTCAACTGGGGCAGTTTCAGTCACAGGCAGAGTTGTGAAACATTGTGCCTGTTTGTTTGAGGGGAAATTCCACTCTGTTCATTCCCCTATGAGGCCTACAGGACATGAGTTACATAATTATGCCCCATGACTGGCACAGCTCAGCCCTTGAAAAGGATGTTGGGTTCCTTTTGGTTGGTTTGGTATTTGGTGAGGATTAGTTACAGGGAAGAGGTAACCACCCATAGCTTTATTCTTCCTCCTTTGGCAATGGTGTCGTGAGCTTTTCTTCAGAATAGAGCGCCTAGCAACACCCCAGCACATCTCCTATCCTGAAGCTTTTCTGCGTAAATGAAGTGTTACAAGCATTCTTGGGTTTTGATTTACATTGCTAATTATGAAACTTCTTTTTTGTTTCATTCTACAACAGGAAACTCTAAAATAGTGTTTAATTCAGTCAGAATCTCTGAGTCCCTTATGCAAAATAAGTGAAGGAGTAAGATCTGCTGGCCCCACGGTGTCACCACAAGCCAGTACTGGAGAGACTGTTTTGTGGCGTGATGGATGTTTGCCCCATATGTGATATCTAGAAGAAGCAGTCTTTTACAAAATAACTCACACAACACAGTATTACCTATTTTTCTGGACCTATAAAATGAGTCTCAAAGTATCAGCACTGGACGTGTTTTTTGATCATCATTGACGTCATTTCTCTTATGAGTGCTGGTAAAACTTGCCAGCACCAAGCTGTGCAGTTTTTCCTTCCATTCCCCCCACCTCAGCAAGTTTTAACGTCAAATTATACATATATGGGTTTTTCTTTTGTGGCCCGCTTCAGCCCCAGGGTGATTTGAGTTTGAGCCCCCTGGCCTACATCTATTTTCAAATTCAGAATAACATTAGACAGTGCATTATCTTGTACTTCGTGGCCTGCTACCATCATTACTCTGAAAGCAATGTTATAATTAGGAAATTTTTGGACTGGTGAATGTCAAATTACATTCTAACGGCATGTTATAGCAAATATGGCGCAGTTTGACATGCATGACACACCAGGGTGTGTCTGGTTGGGGTGTGGTTTCCCATGGCAGAAGAAGTAGAAGAAATAAGAGGAGGAGATTAAATAATCCATCCATCCATCCATCCATCCCTCTTTTAACTGTGTATCCTGATCAGGGTTGCTGGGGCGCCTGGAGCCTATCACATAAGGCTGGTGTATACCCTGGACAGGATTTGCCACTAACATATTATAACAAATTCAGGCTGATTTAAATAACATTCATTTGCAGGCCAACAAGCCCAAATTCCATCACGACAGTAGGGAGGGCGGTGGCCAGGACGAGCACACAGATAGGTTTTGCATTTCCTGGAAGGTTCCTGAAGTTGGCTTAGAGTCTGCAATTTCTTGAATTTCACACCTTGTCTGGAAAAGATCTGGTTATTAGTTATATTTTGTTCATTTCAATCCTTTTAAGGAGGATTTTTAGAATTGGATGTGTCTTCCAGTTATTTTCAGTCTTATAAGAACAATACCCAATTGCCTGGAAAATGGAAATTTACCCTGTAAGAGCAGACAGCAACCAGAAACCATATTTATCTCCCCCCCCATTATGTGTTCCCCACTATATTGATCATCGACCTCCGGCAGATGGCCCAGAAGCAGGAAGAAGCAGCAAACAGGCACTCTTAGGGCCACAGGTGGCATTTGTGGCAACTGTTCAGTTTCTTCCGCCAGAGAGGTAAACACAAGGAGGCAAAGAAAAGAAAAGATCAGTAAAAGCAGGAAAAGAAAGACAAGGAAAGGAAAAGAAAGACAAGGAAAGCCAGAGGGGGTGAAAAGGAAGGAAAGGAAAAAAGAGGCAAAGGGAGGAAAAGAGGTGAGGAAAGGCAAAGAAAGGCAAGGAAAGCCAGAGGGGGTGAAAAGGAAGGAAATGAACAGAGAGGCAAAGGGAGAAAAAGTAAGGTGAGGAAAGGCAAAGAAAGACAAGGAAAGCCAGAGTGGGTGAAAAGGAAGGAAAAGAAAAGAGAGGCAAAGGGGGGAAATGAAAGGCGAGGAAAGGCAAAGAAAGACAAGGAAAGCCAGAGGAGGTGAAAAGGGAGGAAAGGCGAAATTTCCTGCGGTTAGTCGCTGAACCTGGGAGGCTAGCTTTGCAACACAGTGTTGGGTTTGTGTTTGCGGTTTATGTTTATATTACATTGTGGGGACCAAATGTTCCCACAATGTGATAAACACCTGTTATTTTGACGTCGTGGGGACCATTTTTCAGGTCCCCACAAAGATGTGTGAATCCAATCAAAAAACTCATAATGTCAAAAGTCTCGTATTTTGTTTGGTTGCTTATGGTTAAGGTTAGAGCTGGGTAGGGATTAAGGTTGTCATGTTGGGATTAGAGTTTTCCCCATAGATATGAATGGAGAGTCCCCACGAAGATATAATTACAAACGTGTGTGTGTGTGTGTGTGTGTGTGTGTGTGTCGGTGTGGGTGTGCGAGTGTGTGTGT